>OX359290.1:36277999-36877999 GCA_947179395.2 Pulicaria dysenterica
TTTATTGCGAAAACTACGAAAATCAATATTAGTCGTCCAATTCCCTCTCCTTCAATTACAGCACCCACCCATGAATCCCATGCACCTTGCCACACTGTACCCCCCAACTCACCATCCATGAATTTCACTAATCAAATGAACGACTAAGATTGGTTCTCGCGTTTCTCACAATAATGGTTCTCAAATGAACTTTTCCCTATATATATATATATATATATATATATATATATATATTGAGAGAGACAGGGTTAGCCCATGCTATGTGTAACACTGTACTTTGAAATCATATAATTAAATCGCACGCGGAAGCTAATTTCATATACTTAGATTAAACCAATAAGTAAATACAACTTTTACTGGTTAATATATACAAAATAGTCACTACAGTGTTAATAACAAAACAGGCTTTTTCAAAAAACTTGACATCAGAGTGAGGTCTGTCCATATTCCCAGTCCAAAGCTTCAAAGCTTACCGAGGTTAATCTGCAAAATAGTCTAGTGGGGAATTAGCACAAAGCTAAGTGAGGGAACACATATCTAAACATACACAAGGCAAATATGCCTAAACCCAAATACCTCATGAATCTCAGGAGAACCGGCGGTGTTGCAAGCACCTACAACCAAGGTCGGCCAAAACCAAGGTTTAGCGATAGCCTTGCTAACATGGACAACAGTACCAGCCCCCTTGAGTACCACAAAAGTACCTCAAGATCAGACACTGTAAATCCCCAAGCAACAGGCCCATCATCATACTGATCTCCAAATTAACATGTATATACAATCCAAACAAGAGCATTCCAAATAGGATATCATATCTTGTATATTAAAAGATATAGATCAACTCACCAAAGTCTTCAAAACCTTGGCACACTCAGATGACTAAATTAACTGAGTCTTCTCAGTTCCTGAGATTAAAGTACTCAAGTCAGTATTCAATTCTAATACTGATCAAATAATAAATATCATATTTATTCATGTTCTCATGTATATACGCTTATACATATATATTCATCATACATAAACCCCAAACAGATATACAATTCATGTTTATCTTCAAATCATCAATTCCGACTAAGTTTAAATCCGATTAAAGTCGGATTCCGAGTAGATGACCAATTCCGATAGAATTATAATCCAAATCCGAGCAATGGCATAATCCGAGTAAAAGTCCAATTCCGAGAGAATAGGATTCCGAGTAAAGGTAATTCCGACTTATTATCCAAATTCCGAGTAAAGGTACAATTCCGAGTAAATAGGATTCCGAGTAAAGTATTAAGGTATTCCACAGAGTTTTAGTCGGATTCCGACCCAAATCAATTCCGAGTAAAAGAGTTAAGGAAAATCTATAAGTGTTTAGTCAGATTTCAACAATTCCGACCAATTCTGTCGGAATTCACCAATTCCGACTCAATCAAACCCCAATTCCGACTAATTCAAGTGTTCATCCCCATTATTGATTTCTAACTTAAATCACTACTGATTTTAAGCATACAAGTTATATATGTTTCCAGGAATTATTCTAAACATATAAATAATATGTATAGATCATAAATTCTTAACATGCATTCATCCTAATTCATCAAATCATAACTCAAGCTTCAATCGGAATTCATATTTATATACAAAACCGAATACTAACAATAATTAATAATTACATTTCAGTAATCTAACCTTGATTATGATTCTCAGTTATGAATTTAAGCATGCAAGATTAAAAGATCCAATTGTTGAATGTTCTTCTTTCTTTCTTCTTCTTCTCGGCCGAAATACACACCCAAGAACACACACTCACACTTAGTTCAACTTGCAAGTAATGTGGTATGGAGAAGGAGTGGGTGGTTATACCCCCTAACCGGCCACACCCCTCCCCACCAACTCAATATATAAATATTATTATTATTATTTACCTAAAATAATAAAACAAAATAATATCACCAAATATCAATTAACACATATCTACAAATAATTCACAATACAATTACATATCCAAATTAATTATTTAATTACCTTAATTAATCTAGGCCAGTAAAATGGGTGTTACAAATCTAACCCCCTTAAGAAGATTCCGTCATCAGAATCTCATCGCTCTCAAACAAGGAAGGATACCGGCTTCTCATATCTGCTTCAGTCTCCCAAGTCAAGTCTGAACCTAAACTATGCTTCCACTTGACCAAAACCATAGGTATCTGTTTATTTCTCAATTTTGTGACTTTACGATCCAGTAGTTCAACTGGTTTCTCAATAAGTTTCTGATTCAAATCCACACGAAGATCCTGAATCGGAAGAACCTGCGTCTGGTCCTCTACATTACACTTGCGCAAATAACATACATTGAAGGTATCATGAATACCTGCTAGTTCAACTGGTTTCTCAATAAGTTTCTGATTCAAATCCACACGAAGATCCTGAATCGGAAGAACCTGCGTCTGGTCCTCTACATTACACTTGCACAAATAACATACATTGAAGGTATCATGAAACCCTAATTCATCAGGAAGATCCAAAGCAACTGCCTGATCGTTAACCACTCGTCTGATTTTGAAAGGACCAATGTAACGGGGAGCCAACTTCCCGCGTTTCCCAAAACGAATCACACCCTTCCATGGAGAAACTTTTAAATAAACCATTTCCCCCTCGACAAACGATACTGGTCGACGTCGCAGATCAGCATACATTTTCTGTCGATCCCTTGCAGCCTTTAATTTCTCACGAGCAATAGCTACCTTATCAGCTGTCATCTGAACAATATCAGGCCCTGCAAACTGCTTTTCCCCAGCTTCTAACCAACAAGTGGGAGTTCTACAAGGACGACCATATAACATCTCATACGGTGACATACCGATACTGGAGTGGTAGGAATTGTTGTATGCAAACTCAACCAAAGGAAAATGTGAATCTCATGAACCCCCAAACTTTAACACACATGCCCGAACCATATATTCTAGAGTCTGAATAGTTCTTTCTGACTGACCATCTGTCTGAGGATGATAAGCTGTACTCAAATTCACCCGGGACCCCAATTCTTGTTGCAGTCTATTCCAGAAGTTAGATACAAACCTCGAATCTCTATCCGAAACAATGGACAAGGGAACTCCATGTCTAGATACTATCTCATCCATGTACAATTGAGCCAGTTTACTCAAAGGTGCAGTTTCAGTAGTAGCAAGAAAATGTGCACTTTTGGTTAATCTATCAACAATGACCCAAATCATATCATGACCTCTCTGAGTTCGTGGAAGTTTAGTTACAAAATCCATCGTAATGTGATCCCACTTCCACTCAGGTATTTCCAACTGTTTCAATGATTCGTATGGTTTCTGATGTTCAGCTTTAACTTGAGCACAAATGTGACACATCCCAACAAATTTCGCAATATCTGTTTTCATTGTCGGCCACCAATTATGTTATTAGCTTCCGTGCGTATTACAAAGTTGTGTTTTAGAAAATACGGTGTTACATTAAGAATATTGTTCATTATTTTAGGTTTTTTTTGATTATTTTAGCTTAGGGAAAGAGAGAAACAAATCAACAATAACGGTGGAAATTTTGGGGAAAAAAAGAGGGAACTTTGGGTTGGAATAAGAATTGGGGGGAAAATAAGAGGGAAATAAAAAATTCTAATAATAAATTTTTTTAATAAAATAAAATTGTCAAGTGGAAAATAAAAATTATTTATATATATTGTCGATTTTAATATTTTTTTTTCTTTTTAAAGCTAATTTTTTTAAAATTAACATTATGAAAGCGTGAATCTTAAGAACATAAAAGGGAAAGAAAATTTTTTAGATTTTGATTTTCACTTACTAATTTCAAGTATACAGAAGGAAGACCGAAAGAAGGTCAAGTTAGGAAAGAATAACACATGAATTGATATCTTGATTTGAACCTTGTGTGACTTTAATTGAACAAAGTTGACCTAGATTCACTAATTTAACACAAGTATAATATATTCATGGACAAATGTTGACCATTCATGAGCATGGTTTGGTTTTATGTCAGAACCAAACAATTAAACCAAAGTTCGGTCATGGTTATAATGTGTGTGTATGAACAATCGATTAAACATAAATAGAGATCCACAAGAAGTCACTATCTCACATATTGGTCTCGTTTGACTTGTTTGAATAAAGTAGGAACATATTTGACCAAATTCTCATTGTATACCCCACTATCGGTGGCAGCCAATCATAGGGAGTTTACATGTGGTAAAGTTTTCAGATGTGGCACGCCTGCCTCAGTCAATGGTGTTAAGACACGTTTCGGAATGGCCAGGCCTGTAAACGTATTGTACTGCCTGACCCGGTCCAGGCCATAGGTACATCATCATTAACAAAAATAGTTTTGAATGAACAATGGCGACCTTGATTCACTTATTTGAACCAAGTATAATCTTGGTTGACCAATGTTGATCATAACTAACCTATTTGATTCAAAGTTTAATTATAACCACTAAATATGATCGTAAATCACCTATTTGAACATTTGCATTGCATTTAATGAACAATAGTTGTTATTGATTAGCTAATTTGTACCATGTATAATCTTGTTTGACTAATGTTGATCATAATGCACAAATTTCATTTCAAGTTTACCTATAACTACCACATATGATCGTAATTCACATATTTGAATCGTGCATTACTTTTTGATTAACCAAATTAACAAAATTAGACCATAACCAAGTTAGACATTGGTTGGCCAATGTTAACTATAACTATTTATTAAATTTCGTAAGTGTTACGAGCTACCATTAAGAGAAGAATTTGTTCTCTTACAAATTTGCTACACAATATCAATAATTTTAGAAAACCATTGCAAGATCTATTGATAAATAGCTATAATTTAGACATGAATTTCCCGTGCTTAATCTGCAATGGATTAGCAACAAAAATGCTAGATACTTCATAACAATTTAGAGATGTATTTTTTATGTGGTTAATTACAAAGGAATAGAGACGAAATTAGAATATACACTTTAAAACGTTGCTAATTTATCGCTAATTAGCTATAATTTAGATATAGAATGTTTCCATTGCTAACTTGCCACAGTTTTGTGTCGGATGTAATTATATTTAATAAATAATTATTAAATTAAAAAAATCATCGCTAATCTGTCTCTAATTAGCTACAACTTTAAGACAGATTCAACTTGTTGCTAATTTGCAACGGATTAGCAACGAAAATGACACATAATCTTAAACTGTCGATAATATGTTGCTAATTTGTCGCTAATTAGCTATAATTTAGAGACATAATGTTTCCATTGCTAACTTGTCATGAATTTGCGACGGATTAGATTATATTTAATAAATAATTATTAAATTCTAAAAATCGTCGCTAATCTGTCTCCAATTAGCTACAATTTAGAGACGGTTTCCATTTGTTGCTAATTTGCAACGGAAAAGCAATGAAAATGGCTCATAATCTGAAACTGTCGCTAATCTGCTTCTAATTTGTCACTAATTAGCTATAATTTAGAGACGGAATGTTTCCATTGCTAACTTGCCACGATTTTGCGATATATCGCTCATCTGTGTCTAATTTGCGACGATTTAGAGATGAAATCTATTTGTTGCTAATTTGTGACGGATTAGCAACAAAAATGACACATAATCTTAGTTTGTCTCTAATTTCCCACGGATTTGAGACGAAAGTAGTATATTTTTTAAAATTAATTTTTTAATCAAATCCGTCGCTAAGTTATTGCTAATCCGTGGCTAAATAACGACGGATTTAGAGCGTCTCTAAAATCCATGGCTAATAAGCAATTTTCTTGTAGTGAAGACAAGTAAGAAGAAAGATAAAATTAAAGAGGATGAAAGTAAAAAAGAAGAAAGAGAAAGAAAAAGAGGAAAAAGAGAAGAAAAAACATGATGAAGATGAAAATGAGTTTAAGCAAATGTATTGTCTATTTTTAGAGTTACTTGGCGAAAAGAGTGTGGTCTATAAATCAAGGTTATACAAAATGGATGCTCCGGGGTGATCCAACATCATCTTATACAATGATAGTTACTCTATAGGACAAGATTTTTGGCATAAGAGATGTAGAAGTTAAAATTATTGTTGACCATGGTGATATGTATACCTTGTGGATAAATAAGTGGCTAGATGTTGGAGTCATAACTTTGTGCAAGTGGAAAGTTTTAATATATACTTTCATAGTTTTCTTGAGTTTCTTGTTATATTACTAATGAACCTTTTAATACATATTGTCATGGTTTGAGGGGACTTTACCAAAATTTGAACTCGGTCACTAAGGATAAGATGTTTTCCTGAATGCTTAATACTATTTGTGATGTATATATCAAGGAGCATAGAGAAGGAGTGTTGGTTTATTTGATGAATGTCCATATAACAAAAATAACGCTAAATAATATTGATTATTTATTAGAGCATCTTTTCAAAGGTACTAGTTTTTTATAGCATAGCAATGTAATTACTAATTATATTTACAAATTATAAGTAGGCATTGGGGTTTGTATCTCATACAAAAAAGAAAACAAAGAGCGGTATATATTTTCGAATCTCAGAACAAAGTTGGTGCAAAACTAGAGAAGCAATACAAATTTATAGATTGTCTAACCGAGTAAGTATTGTTAAAACTTTAAGTTTAGAGTTTTCACTAACCTTCTATATTTTTTAGGGTGCTTGGTAATAGTGTGAAATGGAAACTTCTTAAGGTAAACTTGTATTATATACAATCTCTTTGATTTGGAAGTGTTATATATACACGCAAAAGTTCAGACGTGAATTGTTTTTCGTACGAAAACCGCGAGAACTATTTTTAACCTCATTAATGACTCACTAACAGGGGTATTTTGGTAATTAATTTATATATTTATCAAACCGTGAATTGCGTACGTGTGAGCCATCATTAATTTGAGAGGCTTGATTTTCCCGAAATAACCCTCATTAATGTGTCATTAAGTCATTAATGAAGCATTAATGAGCAACTCATTTTAATCAAGAGTTAAGATTTGTTCTCGCAGTTCTCGTTTGAACCCTCTTATATATATATATATGTATATATATATATATATATATATATATGTATATATATGTGTGTGTGTGTTTATTTTTATTTGTTCTTTTAAAAACCATTGCAATATACTAAATGCTAGTTGGGAATGTGGATATTGCAACATGAAGTTTTTATATGATTTTATCATGAAATACATGTATTGTTAATTTTTAATTTTTTTAATGTTATAGTATAAAAATCTCATTGATTGAAGTATACATTTTTTCTACATTAGAATCCTTACAAAGGCTTTTACCCTCGAAGAATTAAATGAAGTTGTTAGTATATGGCACACACTATGTGATATTGATGATGAGATATGCTTACTTATTTGATTTACATGTTTAAATGTTTAAAACTCTTATCATTTATTTCTTTGTATATCCATGAATATGCATGAGTTTTTTTCTTACATGTTAGGGTATAAGGATATTTACTAATAAAAAAAAACTAAACTTGGTTATTAGTGTACTTATATCCATTTAACAAGTATTTATATTTTGACTTATTTACTGCTTTAAATATGAGTAATAGCTATTTGGAACATTGTTAAAGTACATATAAATAAGAGTATGTGTAGATATTCCTAATTATTTTCTTTCTTCTAGCGAATGTCTATTATTGTTCGTCACATAAAAGAATACATTTTTTGCATGTATATATTCTATGTAGTCAATTTTTGTATGCTACTCACAAGGACTTGTTAGAATTTTGGACATATATTTACATATATACTTGTTGTGTGGAGACACTTAATAATGGATGTTAAATGTTATAAATTAAAGTTTAGTTGTTTTTATGTTATTCTCAAGTTTTGTCATTCTATGCCTGTAGTACGTGTAAAAAAATGACAACTTGAAATTTGAACAGAATATATATATCTAGAAACATAATTTTATTTTTGAAAACAATAATCATGACTACGTTGACTAGGTATCAAACATCCAAAAAACTAATCTATTCTTGTTCTTTAAAGAATTAAATTAAAGCAATTTTTTACTTTTTCGCATAGGATATCAAAACATTTGATACCGGCTTGGTAGAGAGATATACAGAGAGAGTTTGAATTGATTTTAGGTTAAACCAATTCAAAATCACAAACATATATATATATATATATATATATATATATATATATATATATATATATATATATATATATCGTACGAGAAATGCGAGAACCGTTTCTAGCCAATCAATTGATTTTATGTCTTTTTTATTTATTTAAAAATAAAAAGGGTACCATGGTAAATTTATGTATTCTCTAAGTCAAAAGGATACAACTCCCAATTTACACTCTAGTAAGCTCTCTCTCCCTCCTCTCTCTTACACTCTCTCGGTCACCGCCCTGCACACTCACGACCGACCACCGTCGCCTCCGCCGATGCTCATGTGGTAACCACCGTACGTTCCCGGAACCTTCAACCAACCTCGATCTATCTCTCGTTTCATGTGGGTTTATCGACAAAAGGCACCAGATCTGCTCAAGTTCATCGGTGGCCACCAAATTCAAAGTTGCCAAAAAATCAGATCCGAGTATTTGCGACTGAGAAAACCATTCATTTGACCTCTGTCTCTCTTCAACTTCTATCCAGTTGCAGGTCACCAGATCTTCTCAAGTTCATCGCTGGCCACCAAAGTCAAAGTCGCCAAAAAAAATTAGATCTGGGTATTTGCCAATGAGAAAACCATTCACTTGCAGGTTATGCTCATATAAAAGGTTTGATATATGAGTTAACTATGTTACTCCGGCGAAGACGACGTATTGAATAGCTTCAACAGCCATAAAAATCAATCATCTCCGCTTTCGATTTGCACCGTACATCAAAGAGCTCCATCAAAGTATTGTCCCAGTTTGGATTTTGGTTTGGGTATGGCGACGTTGGCGTCAAAATCAACCTCCACAAAAGGGTTAGTTTGGATTTTGGTTTCGACCGCCTGATGGTTTCTGGTATAATGGAAATTTGGAATAAAGGGTTTTTAGTGTAATTAAATTGACAGCGGGAAACAGGTAATAACGTAGGGGTCTATAAAGGAGAAAGTTTGGTTTAATGGGTTTTTAGTGTAATTAAATTGAATTGGAAATTTGGAATTGGAAAGGAAAGGTGGGGCCACCTACCGGTGGTTTCTAGTTTATGGCTTCATATATTTATTGAATCATATACTCTGTGTGTGGGAGTAAGACATGAAATGAAATGAAAAGTAGTATGTGCAAAAATATTTCAACTAATGCAAATATTTGCAAATATTTTTGTACAAGTGCAAATGCTTTTGCACTCGTGCAAATATTTGTTTATTTGTACATGTGCAAAAGCATTTGCACTTGTGCAAAAACATTTGCGCTTGTGCAAAAACATTTGCACTTATGCAAAAGTATCTGCACTTGTGCAAATATTTGCATATTTGCACATGTGCAAATGTCGGTAGTGAAAAAAAAACCCAGCAAACACATAAAAATAGTTTCGAAAAAATATAGCAAGATCGGTCTCAAATTAAAGAGTACAATTTTCTCGTTAATTTAATATAATTTTCGTAATTTAATATATTTCTGTTTGATGTATATATTAATTTAAAAAATGTGGGGGTAATGTAAAAATGTCCAAATTACCCTTAATTAATTAAGTATAAGTTTGATTAATTTAAGGTTATCCATTAACAACTCTTTAATCTCAACCTTTCATCTTTTTTATCAATGACTATAATTGGTTCTCGCAGTTCTCGTAAGAAAAACGGTTCTCGTTTGAACCGTCCCATATATATATATATATATATATATATATATATATATATATATATATAAGGCGCATAAGCAGGTTGATAATACATGCATGTAACTAAGTTGATAATTAAAACTTAATACACCTTTGATTACTTTCAAGTGTGTTGATATTATTATTATAGTTCAAAAGCAACCATTACACTATTAGAGTTCTTAATGTATAGAACTATTATTTTCTGTAACCTTGATCATACACATAGGTAATACTTGAACCCCATCATGCATATCTTGTTCTTCAAAGTTGAGAAAGTGCTCTAACATTCATAGGATACACATCTTGAATGTCTCCATTCATGAGTCGGTTGGCTATGATAATATTTGCTGCATCTGATGGATGATATGGGTCCCAAAAAACGTACTTTGATCTATCTGGACATACTTTAGACGGCGGTCCACATGGCACTTGACCACCGTGTCTACCACTCACATAACAACATGCAGAATCCGCATTTTGAAAACCTATAATTATCATAAATATAGAAAATTAGACTCTATTAAGATAATATGATATTAATAGTAGTGGTTATTGACAAGTTTGATGGATTTAGTTATAAGTATGTGGATTCAACAACAGAGGCAGACCTGGCTAGGAGCCAAGAGCAGACAGTGCCACCTGTTAAAATTTTGTTTGTAGTGTTAATTCTTTTTAAATCCCGTGTTGCAGGCTTGCAGATTAAGTTAAGATTCTATATATGTGCTATTGACGCTGGCCGTAAGACATGTAGTAATGGGTTTGACTCTTAAATTAAGGAGAGAACAGAAAGAACTAAAACTAGCAACTTCTTCATAATACTAGTGTTAACGTTCTCACCATATGATTTTGAGTTTTGAATAATATCTTCAACAATACGATACACATTTGCGTAAACGAAAACTGAATCTCTGAGAGATCGGTTAAGGTCTTGGAGCAAGCTTTTCAACTGCGAATTGAAGAGTCGAGCTAACTGATTCGGGAAGACTACACAGTCATTCCCTGAAGATGGATTTACATCCCTCTGATATGGAATACATCCAATTGGTCCTACATTAGCAACCACAATCTTTCTAGCACCCAAATCATATAGTCTCTACAAAAAGATCAACCATGAAAGCGGAAAAACAAATGTTTTGAGTTGAATTTTCTTGATACAAACTATGTAAAAATATAAATTAACCAAGATATCCATATGATCCACATATATATAATTAATTACCATAAGTTGTTTCCTATATCTTGAAATCAGATCTCCCACAAATGCTTCTGGAGATACTAGTTTCTGTTCAACTGTTGATAAAACTGGTGTGAGGTAATTGTTTATGAAATCATTTGAACCCATAGTTAGTGAAAATAGAGCATTTGTGAACAATCTCTGTGCTGCATCAAAACCAATTCTCGAGATTATATCGTGCCTTGTATTCGCAAAGTTGTCTAGTTGTGCATCTAAATTTATCCTTCCAATCTACAAAAACACAACACAAACATATGCATCTTAATATAAACTATTAAATGCGTATAAACAAGTAGATGATTAAAGTAAACTTTAAATATTTATGGTGTTAAAGGTCACAACAATTATAAAACATACATATAGATATAAAAACTTTTAAATAGAGGTAAATCTATTAGAAATCACAAATTCACACATAACATTAATATAAATTTTTTTAAAGTACCTTCTTATTCAAATTTGATTTTTCTAAATTTAATCATATTGATTTATGTATGTACATAAATAACCATGAAAATAGATAGATATATCTACTAAATAATTTAAATAAATATTTTTATTAAGATATATAATTTAATTGTTAATTAACAAATTAAATATTCTAAAAATAGTATTTAAGAAACTACTCGTGTCAGAAAATAAAAGAAGATTAGTTATGAAAAAGTTCTAATAATAAAAAGAAAAAAGATGATTGGTGAAAATTTCTAAAAATAAAATATTGACATTATAACGTATTTTCTTTTAATTTTGAACTTGTTAATAAATATAGAGATTATTAATATAGAGTTGTGTTTAATAAAGTCAATGTAAAAACATAGTATTAAAATTTTAATATGCAATCACAGGTGATTCGGTATACAATCACATGTGATTTGTAAAAATATTACATGTGAATATACAAAAATATCTCTCCGGCCCTCCATCAAAATTTTAATATAAAATATAGAACATTAATTATGAATTAAATTTGGACTATATTAAACATTCTTTTAATAATATAGTAAAACATCTTTTGTCAATTTGGTTAAGTTTTAAATAACGAAAATTATATTAGATTAATTTAACTGACTAAGATTACTTACTACGATACGGATATATCCGTGAATCAAATGATTAGTTAACAAGCGAATTCCCATTTATCTAAACTAGCATAGTACCTGCGCAATGCTGTGATAATAATTATTTATACCGGAAAACATGTCAATTTATAAAATACAGAGGTATAATATTTGGAGAATAGTTTATTTTGTTTAACATGCCGTTTCATTTCTCTCTCTTTTCCATCGGATTTTCTTCGTTTTTAGAACAATTTAAAAAAAACATTAAAACAACTCTTTTTAATTTTTGTGGGTGAAGAAGTATCTAGTTATGAAACAATGTGTTTATTAATTAGTTTGTAAAGTAGTTAAGAGAGTGTATATCAAAATGAAGTTTATTTAAGGGGTATATTTATTGACAATAATAATTCAGTAGGTTTTCATGAATGATAATTCCAATGAGAGGAAGTTCATTAAAATCATTGACTTTTATTTTAAGATATGAGGGTATTAAGAACATTTCAAGTTACTTAAAAATTAAAAGTTTAAATATATTGTCTAAATACTTTATAATATAATATATATTTTTTGCAAGATTTCACTTTCTTAAACATTTTATAGCGTATATAAGTGTCTAGTGAATATTTAAAAGAGTTAAAGCCATAAAATAACGGTCTACTTTCCCCATTTTACCATTGTGGCACGTCATGTTTTTTTTACACATTTGGCCAGTCAACTTATTAATAATGTGTCAATGTGCCAAAAAACGACCTGCAACTTTTCCAGCCGGTTTCTTATCGTTTTCGCTAATTTTTTGATCGTTTTCACTAATTCTTTTTGCATAACCTTGTAAATAATAATTTTACCTTTCAAAAGACACCAAATTCATGAATTTTCATCTAGTGTAGGCCAAGAATTTGCTAATTAAAGTCGGTTATGGCCATCTTAGTGTTTTTTAAAGAATTGATTCACTTTAAACTCGTTTTTGGCCATTTTTTTTGTACTACTTTAAAAAAAACTTGATTTCCTTTCCATAGGATCAAGAATCATAAATTTTCATGATGTATAAATGGATAATTTCGAGATTAAAGTGTTGGAATGTTGTTTGAATTTAGTTCAAAAATAGAGCAGGAAAAAAACTCATTTTTCGCTCGATTCTTACTCGTTTTACATAATTCTTTTTACAAATTATTATAGATAATCTTTTTACCTTTCAAAGGACACCAAATTCATGAATTTTCATCAACTATAGGCCAAGAAATTGTTAAATAAAGTCGGGTATTATCCCTTAAGCACCCTTACGGTATTTTTGATGAATTGACATATTTTAAACTCGTTTTTATTCGCTTTTTTTGTACTACTTGATAGACAACTCGATTACTTTTTCATAGACTCAAGAATTATTAATTTTCATCAAGTATAAATAGAGAATTTCGGGTTTAAAGTTTCGATTTTAAGATGAAGAAGAAATTGGGGAAAGGTGACCTGCTATAGCAGGTCAAAATAAACAAAATGGGCACAATAACATGTTTTTTATAAGTTAGCTAGCCAAAAGTGTAAAAAAAACATGACGTACCACAATGGTAAAATGGAAAAACTAGACTGTTATTTTATGGCTTTAACCCTATTTAAAAATATGTATATACGTGTCTATTGAATATTAGATATCCATACAATTACAAGGAAAACAAACATTCTTTAATAAATATATTGGAACGCAAATTTTAACAAAAATAGGCATTGGTGTACTGGATAAGTGTGACTTTTGTGACACCCTCAATGAGGGTTCGAATCCTTCCTACTTTTAATTTTTTTGTTTTTTTTGTTTTTATTGTTTTTGTTTTTTCCATATAAGTTTATTATAAAAAAAATATATGTAAATCTTTTAATTTTCTTGCCTTTTTGTTGAGTCTGTGTCTTACTTTTGTTTAGTTTTTTTATTTTTTTAACTCAATAATAAATTACTTTTTTATAATCTAAATAGAGAATCATATCAATTTCTTACTTTAGATATGGGAGATTATTCTTTCACGATAGAAATTGATTAATTCACACAAAGTACAATACCCTAAAAGTTAAGATATAAGTTAGTGAAACACTTATTATCCGTAGATAGACCAATTTTCTATTTGAAAGAATCATCTCCCATTAGATATATGCACATTTATTTAATGGTAAATTACTTGAAAAGAAATTTTATGTGTTAAATAAAATCCGAGTTTAAACTATGTGAGTTGTTAATGATAAAGTGTAGGACTGTAGGTGTTAAACTAAAAGATGTTTATGTTTAAACTTCCAGGGTTATAGTATTTTAAAAAGGGAAAAAGGGTGTGTGTTCCTACAACATCTAAGTTAAATACTATATCTATTTAAGGGAAGAGTAATTATGTCATTTCCATATTTGTTCATTATGGAGATACGTAAGTGTTGCAATACTTAATATAGATGCTGCTAGCGGCATATATAATCTGTCCTTTAAAAATACTTTACAGTTTAAATCTGAATAAGTTCATCGAATAGATAATAATTTATAAATTTTTTTGATAAAAACATAACCATAAATTAAAATCCATGTAATTAAAATAAGATTTTTCTTTTTTCTTAAAAGAGTATATGCTAAAGCACAAAAGTAATAATAATAGTTTATCCCCGTTGCGAAACACGGGCTGCATCTTCCTAGTTTAAAAATATTGGTAAAGTGCTTGTTTAACAAGATTTAATATGTTGTAGCAATATTTATGAGCTTGTATAAATATAGAGCAAAATTGACCTTGAAGTTAGTGCCTTATCTTTTCTTTTAAAGAATGAAGAATATATAGAATTAGACATTTTTTTTCATTTCTATTAATTCACACACGTACTCATCATCTATTTTACACTTTTTTTATATTTGGACTCAAACTCATACTTAACCGTTTAGTTAGGAATCATCTTAATGAATAATGACTATAACTAAAAGCTTATAACAAAACTACTTTTTACAAATTAAAACTTTAAAAATGATACCACATTTATCAGAAACAAATTAAAACTTACAAATATATATCCTGTATCATTTAGAATCCCTCCACCACCAGAGGCATAATTTACACCTTTAAGTATTACTGGGCCAACTGTAGTTGGAGCCAAGTATGGTGGTGTATAATCCTTGAAACCCAATTCCTGTCCTGAAAAATCAAAATATTGCAAGATTTGACTCAATACACACTGCAACAGTATTAACTTGCAGATAAAAAAAATATATGCGTATTCATGGGATAAATTTTCAAAAGTACTATAAATATGAGAAAAGATCGAGTCAGATTATACTGATCACTCGCCTAGAATGTCTACTATTGTTCTTCCATTCGTAAATCTTCCTGTCGGCTTGCCAAAATCGATCCCATTTGGCGGGTAGTTTGCCTTTGATAGAGATTCAATGTAGTTATTGTTCCCCACTTCCACCAAAGAATCACCGAAAACAAAGTTGGCAGTAGGTGATTTTGCCAAACAAGTTCTTGACCAGAACAAGACCATCAAAGTTGTAAGAACAACCTTAACCACATCATTTTCACCTATTAGTTTCATCACTAACAAAACCTGATAAACCACACAATTCTAGTTGTAATTAAATCCAAAACAAAACTCGTACCACAGTACAAAATCTAATATAAATATCGAATTACAGGAAACCAATCAAGAACTCAGATCAAATTTATGGCATCAAAGAAAAAGGAATTTCTTAGTTAAAAAATCGACTATTTTATCAAAAGATTCAGGCCCAAAAAAGCAATGATATGATAGAACCCTTATCGAACAAATGGTGAACTCAATGATCAAAAACGAACAAGGTTTTACGAGGTATATTTGTTCATATATGGGTACTTAAAATTTCTTGCTGTTTAGAGGTAGAACACAGATAGAATTAAGAAAATTGATGGAGGCTCAGCAAATGCTGAGAAAGAGAGTCATGCAATGTTATGTGAAGATAAGAAGAAACACATACCATTTATAGATTTGTTTCACTGATGAAGAACAAGTTAGGTGGTTAGGAAGATATGGCAGACATTAAATCTGTGACAATTAATTTTACAGCGTAGAAGCCCATCCTTTTCTAGAGCTAAGAAGTCTACATGACAGGAATAATAAGAAGTACGTGCTGTGATTAAATTTGGAAACAACTCAACGTGACAATATTTACAATGCAAATTAAAAACATAAAAGGCTTATACCCCAATGGTATCACACTTATAAGGTATCCCACAAAATTGTACTTTCAAAATTTATAATATGCATGTGTAGATTTAAGATTATGTTTATGGAGTGTTTGTTCTGCAGTTCAATTTATTTTTTATCAATTATAAAATAATGACGATTTTTTATTTCATTATATGGTGCATATAACTATAAGATGTTGTAATTTTACCTTGATTATATAAGGCTCAATAATGGTTTAATAATCATTTTAGTTTAAATTCGGTTTAACCATGAAAGTGTTGTTTTTTAAACGGTTTTATCATAGAGTTCAAATTTTTTATAATAAATCCTCGAAGCTACATATTCTTTTTTCTTTATAATAATTTTTTTTCCAAACGATTTAACCCTTAACATTTGTTAAAAAATGCTTTTGTTGGTGCATATTTGTGAATCCCTAGTTCGTATGAATAAAATATATTCATAGTTTATTAATTCAAATGTGTTTTGATTAATGGTTTGCATGTTTATACATTCTTAGTGATTCTATGTGATTATCTTAAGCTTACAAGTACTTAATCATGTGTTAATGTGAGTTTGGAAGTTTAAGTCTGTGTGAAAGTGCATCACGTGCGTGATGTGTTCACTGCGTGCGTGATGAGTCCACTACGTGCGTAGTGGATCTCAGTTCGCACGTGGTGGACAAGTCGGTTAACAGGTAATTAATTAACATTAAATCATTGCAGGTCGTGCGTATTGAACCGACTACGTACGCAGTGCTCTGCACCACGTGCGTAGTGAAGTTTTTACTCTATAAATAGAGCTTAACCCCGCATTAGCGTGGGTAATCGAGAGAGTTCGCGGGTAATCGACTAATTGACAGGTAATCAACCGGGAGCCTTCGTAATCGACCTTATCCGACCTTAAGCCTTAGTAATCGCGACTTTGACCTCATAATTCGTAATCTTAGTGATAAATACGAAAACCAAGGGCAGCCTTAAGCATTTCTGTGTGAGTTCTTAGAGTTTGTTCTTGTTTCTACTCTGTGTGTTTCTCTGTGTGATACTGTGTGCCGGACACCTAAGCAGATCTTAGAATCCTTAGGAGGTTTGGGAAATAGAAATTCCGCACTATTTCTCATCCTAGATCAGTCCTAGCGTAAGGGTGTTTTAGTTTAGTTTAGAACCCCGTCCCCCAGCGGTCCTACAAAGTGGTATCAGAGCCTTGTGCTTTGATTGATCACTTTTCTTTAGGTTTCGTGATCTAGGTGTCGATTAGGCCTGTGTGTTTTGTCCTTTTCGTTGTTTTTAATCGGTTAGTAGGTCGAAAATAGGTCTTTTTGCGTTAAAAAGGTTGTGTTTTTACGTAATCTGTTTGAGTGTTACCCGTGCGAACTGAGTCCTAGTCCGTGCGTATTATCCCTCATCACGTGCGTAGTGTGTCTTAGTGACTTAAACAGTTCTTAATCATTGAATTTTACTTGTACGAAGTAACTGTGTGTGCATGCGTAGTGATCCTTAGTACGTGCGTGGTGAGTCGTTAATCCTCTAGAATCTTCGATAGGCTGTGTGCTAGTTCGTACGTAGTGACTCCTCAACTCGTGCGTGGTAAATCCATTGCGTACGTGTTGATTCTGTGTGTTGAACATTTCCATTAAAAATATCTTAACTACTCCGTGCGTAGTCAGCTCAGTCCGTGCGTACCACTGTCTCAGTTCGTGCGTAGTAAGGTCTGTGTGTCTTTGTGTCAGTCCGTACGTAGGTCTTATACTTCGTGCGTTGTGCTGTGTGTTCGTGCAAAGTGCCTTCCCACTCCGTGCGTATTGAATCAGTGTGGTCTATCAAATCCTAATTTCAGTCTGTGTGTTCTCAGCTCTTGATTACTGAAATGGCATCAAAACAGACAACAGTTTTAAACAACTTATTATTAGACAGCGAAATGGGGAGTGCCAATAAAGTACCTAAACTGTTAACCATGGAAGACTATCCTATGTGGAAGCCCAGGTTCGAAATATTCCTCGATGGCCTTGACTGTAGACTTCGGAGGGCAATAAGCACCGATTATATGGTTCCCAAGGGGGAGGGAAATATTGAAACCCCCTATGATGGAATGACTGTTGAACAGAAGAGCAGTCATGATGCAGAGAAGAAGGCCTATGCTCAACTAATCTAGGCCATTCCAAATGAGATCTTCCATCAATTCAGAAGATATAAAACTTCCCACAGCCTGTGGAGAGTACTAGAGAAGAGAAATGAGGGAAATGCCGCCCTCAAGGAATTGAAAGCAAGTCAATTGAGAAAGGAATTAGATCATTTCATGGCTACTAGAGATGAAAAAAATTCCTTCTCTCATTACAAGATATAATCATCTTCTTAGTGAACTGGACAGTCTGGGTGTTACTGTTCCAGAGAAGCAGTAGGTGGAAATTTTGGCAAAAGCCTTGCCCAAGAGCTGGCGGCCATTTATTATGATATTGAAGAACAGTGGTGGTTTTGACGGGATGGATCTAAATGATTTCATCACCAAGTTGAAAGAGCAAGAGCAGGAGGAACAAAATTTGGATTCCATGTCCGGTTATCAACAAAATCCTTCTCTCTACTACTCTGGAACACCTGTATCGTCATCCACTTCTTCAAATGCCCCCTTACAATCTGCCTATGTGAGTAATGTAAATGATTCTGGCAGATCTACACCTGAAGCCTCATCTTCTGGGCCATCCTATACTGTGTCTACTTCTGGATTCAATGTCGAGCATTTCAAGTATGGGAGCGCAGATGAAGTAAAAGCACATATGAGCATGCTAAGTGCGCTAGTCTCCTCTTATGATGATCTACTGAAGAGGAAGATTGGTAATGCTCATCTTACTCAAGAGGATTATGAGCAGATTGATGACGATGAGATGGAGAGACAAGATATCCTCTGGTCATATGCTAACTTAGTCAGGAGGGCGAGAGCATATGAGAAAAGAATAGGAAAGCAAATATCAGCTACAAAGGATACCAAACTCGGTTTTGATAAGTCTGCGGTAACATGCTATAACTGCGGTGAAAAAGGTCATTTCGCGAGAGAATGTGATAAGCCGAAGAGTATGGGACCGAAGTATCCTTTCAAAACCAGTCCTGGCAGTAGATCATCTTCCTCTTCAACCATAAAGTCTGAATCAACTCCAAAACCGGCTAAGGCAATGGCAGTTGTTCAAAAGGACGAGGGAATTGACTGGTCAGTACAATTTGGGAATGATGGTGCTAATATTAATGTGGCAAATGTTCATGTGTTGAACGAAGATTCTCAATCCGAGACAGAAAGTTACTCAAGTGAGGAAGAATCAATTGCCAGCATTGATGATGAACCAGCCTCGATTCCAGCTGCAGAAAAGACACCAGTGAAAGTTCGTGCCAATGAGTCAAACCAAAAGGTGTGCAGTTGTGGTCAATCATCCGAGGAAAAGGTATGTACTTTTGGCTTACCTTGTGGTTCTTGTAATGATTATGTAAAACAGACAGTGTTCCTAAAGTCTACAATTTCAGAGCTCACATCTAAGTTAGATAAAAACCTGTTGATAAAAGAAAGAGAAAAACAGTTGAAAGAAAAGAATGAAAGTTTAGGCAAACAGGTGCATGAACTAGGTGTGGCTCTGTTAAATAAACAGGATGCTATAGTGTTTTACATAAATGAGATTGATAAGCTAAAACGAGACCTTGCTACTTCAAAGGTCGATTATGAGACTCTGAGTCAAAAACTCAAAAGTTATTCCACGTCTTCTTACTTATTTGAGTACATAATCGATCAGAGAGGTCAAGGTACTGATTCAGAAAAGAACAAGAAGTTATACTCTAAATGTCCACCACCAGTGTTAAATCAACTGGTGAATGATGATGTTCACTCTGAATCTGACCCACTACTCACAAAGGTTGATGAATCTTCTGCATCAACCCCAAAAGAGGATTTAAAGTTACACGATGTAACACCGGGTTTCACTAGCTTAAAATCAGAATAATTTAAACTATTTAAGTATGTTTATCAAAGACGTGCAGCGGAAATTAAACACTGATTAAAGTGTTTCTATCCGACTTGGCAAATATGAACATTAAAACCAAGTCTTAAAACGAACCGGTATTACCATACTATAAACCGACCATCGGATCACAGATATAAATAACAGCAGAGTGTTCCAGAAGAGCTAAATACAATTACCCACAAGCACCCGTCTCACCAGGCTGCCTAAACATCACCTGTAAAAAGGATAAATCATGAACCGGTTAGCTACACTAGCTAGTGAGCACAGATTAACACATAAGCGTCAATAAGCAGGTTATTCCAACTACGGGACAGCACATAAAGCTATCCTAACACATAGTGTCGCGCCAACGAGTCAGTAGGAATCATATCTTGCAGGGTGGGAACCCCGCTCAACGATTCAAACTGGGGACCATCAGCAACAACTATCCGCAATGGTGGGGGAGCGAAGAGCAGTCAACCAAACGCGTTACGAAGCTCGAAGCTCAACATCTTGGATCTCAACTGAAGTTAAGATCCCAACTCACGTTAAGGAGCGGCGGTTTGCAAGACCACCCCGGCGTGCTGCACACCGGGTACCGTTGATCCCCATTATTCCATCAAAGGGATCCAGCCTTCGGAAGAAAGCTGACCTTAACCATGCCATCATTAGTCCGGACAGGTACTACATATACAACTAGAACCCGTAGTGGGTTCAAATATACGCATGCGATTTATAACCAACGTGTAAAGCAACTTATCATGATAATAACATATAACAACATGGTATAACATACCTCATATACGCACGTGTGCAACATGGTCAACATATATCAATAAACAACAGACAACGCTACTTACCGAGACTCATGGGAAAACCGGTACTCACCTCGAGGTTACAGGAGGTAGATATGAATTCGGGAATCCCAGGAGCACACGGAGTCGTCCGAATCACCTAACACATCATGTGTAGGTTCAGTCAACGTCTATTAGTACTATCAACGCTTCTACGTAAACGTACAACGAACAACAAGCAACAGACAATCTGGAACAGCTCCTACGGCCGCAGTAGACATGTCCTACGGCCGCAGGACACCTTCCAGACACCTCCAACGGCCGTAGGAATATATCCTACGCCCGCAAGAGTTCTTTTTCCAGAAACCATATACTACGGCCGAAGGGACCATACCCTACGCCCGTAGGAGTGATTCTTTGGGTAGCAACGGTCGTAGGTTATGTACCTACGCCTGTAGGCTTCTTTCCATCACCCGTAGGTGGTAAACCTCATAAAATACATAAAATATCCTCCTACGGCCGCAGAAACCTTTTCCTACGGCCACAGAAGGCTTAATTTCAATAATCCTGAAAAACACCCTCCTACGGCCGTAGGAACACTCTCCTACGGGGGTAGGAGCTAAATTTCTATAAATCTGAAAAACACCCTCCTACGGGGGTAGGAACTTTTCCCTACGGGGGTAGGAAGGGTCTGCGCAGTAAACTTCGCCCTGTTCAACTATCAGACCTGCAACTCGGGTTTTTTCACCATTTTATCGACTGAAATCACGTTCCTACTGTTTCTACTTGTTAATTAACATTACCACAACATCCCTACATGTTTCTTGACCAACAAATCATGAACCAAACTCAATTTCAAAGCTAAACTACCATCATCTTCTTCAAAACCATAAACTAGGTTTAATACACCAAAACTTACCAACAAGTGAGGAAGATGACACGAAAACAATGGAGATTGCTACTGGAATCGACACAATTCAACTTTCCTTGATTTCCTCTTTCAAATCTTCAAAGGTTTCACGTGTGTGTGTGTGCTCTAGCATATACGTACGTATGTGTGTATGTTTTGTGAAGGCAGGGGATAAGAATCCCCTTTAAACCGACCTTGGTTGGTTTAATACCCCGTGTGGGTATTTCGTTCTCCTATTCAACTTAAAACTCGACTTAGGTTTATCCGTTTTAAATAACGGAGATATTTTCGGAATCATTATCCGAAACCGTTCAACTATTTACCAATTCTATCTATTAACAACATATTTCCAACTTTAGCTACATAACCACGTGTACCAACAAATAACAACAATTATGCAACAAAACAACTTAAACAACTTGGTTAAAGTCAATGTACAACTTAACAAACACGAGTTACAACTATTTACAACTAGGCCCCATTTTGGGGTGTTACAAATCTACCCCCCTTAAGAAGATTCCGTCCTCGGAATCTGATCATCTACAAACAAGTGAGGGTATCTAGTTTTCATGTCGTCCTTTGTCTCCCAAGTCCTAATCGAACCCAGGTTATTCTTTCATTTGACTAACACTAGTTTAATCATCTTCCAATACAACTTCTTTGTTTTTAGAACCAAGTGTCTCGACAGATTCTTCGACTAGGCGCTTTGAAGCGTCAACCTTCAATTCTTGCAGGAGCATAATATGGTCCTCCTTCACTTTGCGCTTACTCAGATAATCATACGTTGAACGTGACACTAGAGACAACTCTAGCGTAACTATCTGATCATTTACCAAGCGAATGATCCGAAATGGACCAACATAACGCGGTCTCAACTTATCCTTTCTTCCAAAACGAATCACACCTTTCCAAGGAGAAACTTTCAGGTACCCCCAATCGTCCCCCCTGGAATACACTGGTCTGCATTTAGGATCTTGTATACATTTTTTTTTCTATCACGAGCTGCTTTAAGTTTCTCTCTCGCTATCTTCACTTTATCTACTATAATTTACAAATTTCAAGTCTGGCAAATTACTGTTTATCGGGTTCTAACCACATGTAAAAGTACGACAACGCTTCCTTTACAAACTAAGATATTGCATTAAACAATAAACGCAATTGATACTATAACTAACAACATAAAACTTATTTATTTCATTAACTGCAAGTTGACAATACATAATATGTACACATATCTTGCTTATACACGTCTCATTTGACTACAAGCAACTACATGCGACTATTTCAAGGTTACACGACACTTCAACTTTGCCTACTTAACTAACCTCAGCTATCTCCTCGACACTTACACGATACTTCTAACTAGTTAGGACACTCAGAAGAGTCGTGCCCGTACTGGCTACATTCGTAACAGAACTTACCCAAACACTCTTTGGCATAATGTCCTGGGAGTCCACATTTATAACAAACTTTCTCTTTATACCGGCATTCCCCAGCGTGATTCTTACCGCAAACTTCACACACCATTCTAACTCTAGATCCACTAGTTTCAGCCGTTGTTTTTGCTTTCTTAGTTTTCTCGTCATTTTCTTCTTTCAACCTTTGAAATTCTTCTCTAACTGCACTTTTTACTTCTTTCCTCACTTCTGTTATAATTGAGGGCATATCCCTTCGAAAACATTTATCAAATTGATCAGACATCACCTCTCGGAGATGTCGCGTAGGTATGGCTCCACGTCTATTTCCATATACAGAGATATGATCTTGAAGCTCTCCTACAGTAGTCAGATCTAAAGTCTCCTCACGTGTTTCATCGTTTCCAGATTGCTGGTTCAGATCTCTATCCATCTCTGCATCCAAAAGAACTCTTAATTAATATAGAAATACAAACACCATACATATATTCTTTCTTAATAAACTACTCAGGTTTCACTTAATATCATTCCGATTACATTTTCACAGTTCTCTTCTTAATTATTTTCACCTTTACCTTAATTAAAATTCATTTATCTTAATCGTTTACTTTAATCTGTCATGTTTACACTTACTGCCTTTAATTTCCATAATCCGTACTAACTACCAAAAGTAAGGAAACTAATCACATCAACAACAACTTAAGGGAACACAACTATTAACTGTAATAGTTTCACTATTTAGTATTTGTCCACTTATTACCAAATTCAATCTTAGTGCAATAAACAACTTTAACTAATCGTGGTATTACGTATTCCTTCTTAATTTATCTTTCACATTTAAACAACAAGATAATACGAATACCATTTTCTTATCATCTTCACGAATTTAAGTGGAGGTACAATCTAAACTCGTCAATATCAATTATAACTTCAATAACATATTCAACAACTGATATTACTTAACATTAACAAACCTTACTTTTAACGAGTCAGTATACATAGAACAAATACTTACAACATCTTACAAACCACCAATATATATCATTACAAACAAAATTTCTGACTCGCGAACTTACTAATATAGTTACAACAAAACTACTAAAGAAAACACTTATAACTATTCCTCCAGCTAACTTCCTTTGTCATAAGAAACGCCTATATTTTCTGGGTAAATGACGATCCACTAGTTTTCACACTTCTACTCACTGTACAATCAACAACTTCATGTCCCGGTTTACGGCACCAGTAGCACACACCTTGTCTAAACTTACACATTCTCGCCACGTGTCCTAATTCTCCGCACTTATAACATCTAACAGTGGCTTTAGTACAACCAGTGACATGATAAGCGTGGCATCGTGGACACCAAGAACCATCAAACTTCGACTTCTTAAAGGAACTAGATTTCTCAACCGCAGAGGACTGTTCTTTTGAAGGACCAGGTTTAGAGGGAGACCGAGACTTCCTTTTCTTACTTTCATTTTCATGAATTTGATTATAGTGAAGACACTCTTCTTCGATCTGCAGTGCTAGCTGAAAGGCTTGTTTCAGACTAGTAGCGGTTTTAACACAGACACGATGTCCGATCGGCAACATGCTTGCAAATTTCTGTATCTTAGCATCTTCATTTGGCAGCATCCGTGGAACAAACTCCATTTTATCTTTAAAAGCACAGATCAAATCTCTCATGGATTGCCTCCCTTTCTGGAGCTTGTTAATTTCCCGCTCCATATACTCTTCATCATAATTAGTGTAATACTTTATCATCAACTTTTCACGAAATTGTTCCCAAGCCAAAGTGCTCAACACTTTCTTACTGACCGAAGCTTCCACAGCATTCCACCATGAGGTAGCCTTATCCTTCAACATGTGTATCGCGTACTCCACGCGATATTTCGGTGCACAGTCGCATAACTCAAAGATCCGCTCCATCTCTCGAAGCCATCGTGCAGCAACAGAAGGGTCACCACTACCGTCAAAACTAGGAGGTTCACAGGAAAGAAAATCCTGGAAAGCATCATACTTAACATCTTCCCTCTCTATTGAATAAAACAACATTTCTTTGGTCACTCGCAGCTCCACTTCCAAACGTCGAACATAAGCCTCTCTCTCTTGATTATACCTCAGTTCTTCAGAATGGCGACTAGAAGCTACATCATCTACCTCAATACGGAGACGAGCCATCTCATCCCTTACTTGCCCGACATTTTGTTCAACACTAGCTTGCTGACTCGACATGTTAATCTACTACTGTTAAAGGAACAAGTATGTAACACGCGACTTATCCTCAATCTATCAACATCACCAGTTAGTTCACAACATATAACAATCATACCACACTCATTCTCAACCCCAATCATCCCGCAAGGAACACTTAACGATGGTCGGGCCCGAGTTTGAGATCGAATACTTTTACAAGTGCTCGATTCCCTCAAACTTAGGCTCTGATACCTATTTGTAACACCGGGTTTCACTAGCTTAAAATCAGAATAATTTAAACTATTTAAGTATGTTTATCAAAGACGTGCAGCGGAAATTAAACACTGATTAAAGTGTTTCTATCCGACTTGGCAAATATGAACATTAAAACCAAGTCTTAAAACGAACCGGTATTACCATACTATAAACCGACCATCGGATCACAGATATAAATAACAGCAGAGTGTTCCAGAAGAGCTAAATACAATTACCCACAAGCACCCGTCTCACCAGGCTGCCTAAACATCACCTGTAAAAAGGATAAATCATGAACCGGTTAGCTACACTAGCTAGTGAGCACAGATTAACACATAAGCGTCAATAAGCAGGTTATTCCAACTACGGGACAGCACATAAAGCTATCCTAACACATAGTGTCGCGCCAACGAGTCAGTAGGAATCATATCTTGCAGGGTGGGAACCCCGCTCAACGATTCAAACTGGGGACCATCAGCAACAACTATCCGCAATGGTGGGGGAGCGAAGAGCAGTCAACCAAACGCGTTACGAAGCTCGAAGCTCAACATCTTGGATCTCAACTGAAGTTAAGATCCCAACTCACGTTAAGGAGCGGCGGTTTGCAAGACCACCCCGGCGTGCTGCACACCGGGTACCGTTGATCCCCATTATTCCATCAAAGGGATCCAGCCTTCGGAAGAAAGCTGACCTTAACCATGCCATCATTAGTCCGGACATGTACTACATATACAACTAGAACCCGTAGTGGGTTCAAATATACGCATGCGATTTATAACCAACGTGTAAAGCAACTTATCATGATAATAACATATAACAACATGGTATAACATACCTCATATACGCACGTGTGCAACATGGTCAACATATATCAATAAACAACAGACAACGCTACTTACCGAGACTCATGGGAAAACCGGTACTCACCTCGAGGTTACAGGAGGTAGATATGAATTCGGGAATCCCAGGAGCACACGGAGTCGTCCGAATCACCTAACACATCATGTGTAGGTTCAGTCAACGTCTATTAGTACTATCAACGCTTCTACGTAAACGTACAACGAACAACAAGCAACAGACAATCTGGAACAGCTCCTACGGCCGCAGTAGACATGTCCTACGGCCGCAGGACACCTTCCAGACACCTCCAACGGCCGTAGGAATATATCCTACGCCCGCAAGAGTTCTTTTTCCAGAAACCATATACTACGGCCGAAGGGACCATACCCTACGCCCGTAGGAGTGATTCTTTGGGTAGCAACGGTCGTAGGTTATGTACCTACGCCCGTAGGCTTCTTTCCATCACCCGTAGGTGGTAAACCTCATAAAATACATAAAATATCCTCCTACGGCCGCATAAACCTTTTCCTACGGCCACAGAAGGCTTAATTTCAATAATCCTGAAAAACACCCTCCTACGGGGGTAGGAGCTAAATTTCTATAAATCTGAAAAACACCCTCCTACGGGGGTAGGAACTTTTCCCTACGGGGGTAGGAAGGGTCTGCGCAGTAAACTTCGCCCTGTTCAACTATCAGACCTGCAACTCGGGTTTTTTCACCATTTTATCGACTGAAATCACGTTCCTACTATTTCTACTTGTTAATTAACATTACCACAACATCCCTACATGTTTCTTGACCAACAAATCATGAACCAAACTCAATTTCAAAGCTAAACTACCATCATCTTCTTCAAAACCATAAACTAGGTTTAATACACCAAAACTTACCAACAAGTGAGGAAGATGACACGAAATCAATTGAGATTGCTACTGGAATCGACACAATTCAACTTTCCTTGATTTCCTCTTTCAAATCTTCAAAGGTTTCACGTGTGTGTGTGTGCTCTAGCATATACGTACGTATGTGTGTATGTTTTGTGAAGGCAGGGGATAAGAATCCCCTTTAAACCGACCTTGGTTGGTTTAATACCCCGTGTGGGTATTTCGTTCTCCTATTCAACTTAAAACTCGACTTAGGTTTATCCGTTTTAAATAACGGAGATATTTTCGGAATCATTATCCGAAACCGTTCAACTATTTACCAATTCTATCTATTAACAACATATTTCCAACTTTAGCTACATAACCACGTGTACCAACAAATAACAACAATTAAGCAACAAAACAACTTAAACAACTTGGTTAAAGTCAATGTACAACTTAACAAACACGAGGTACAACTATTTACAACTAGGCCCCATTTTGGGGTGTTACACACGAGAATGTGGGTGAGCCTCAGAAGAATGAGGTTCAGCAAGAAGAAATTAAAAAGGCTGAACCAGGCATGAGAGAACTGTTGGCAAGTTCTAATGTCAAAGATCCGTTGATGCATCGTATCCACGATGCCCTTCGGAAATTTGAAAAGGAGGGTGTAAAGTCTCCTGATACCCGTCCATACCAAGAGGTCAAAATCTTACCCAAACATCAAGGGTTAGGGTATCGATCTCAAAGGATGTCGAAAGGTTCTGTAAGCAATATCCAGACCGGATTTGCAATGTGTGCAGGAGACCTGGTCACCTCAGTTACGAGTGTGATCAGCAACCACATCAGCGATGTAACAGGAAAGTTGAGACTTTTCAAAAGAATAAAACGTTTACTAAAAACAATCAAAACTCAACTCTTCCAGTTCAGCATCAAAGGACAAACGGGGATACCATAAGAAAATCTAAAAATCCCGACGTTGTTAGCAAAAGAAAATCTTCGCTCAATCAGACTTCTAAGTGGACTAACAAACTATGTGTTCAAATGCCTAAGGATTCGAGTGACAGGTTCAGCAATGCTGCTGAGAAGACTGGAACTTGGATGAAACTTCCAGTGATTGGAGAAGACGGGAAACCCATGACTATTCGGGCTTGGGTTCCTAATGCTTTCTAATTCTTTCTTCTATGTGAAGGGTGTCAACCGCTATAATCAAGTGTGAGGTATTTGTGACTGTGTGTCTATTTTCTGTGTGATTAAATTGTTCTTTTGTCTTTGTGTTTATTTCCTGTGTGCTTCTGCGTTTCTATTTTCTTAGTTTTTTAGATTGTTTAGTATTTTAGGGGGAGATAGTTCAGAAAACTTAGAAAATACAAAAAAATCAGAAAACATAGAAAATACAAAAAAATCAGAAAACATAGAAAATACAAAAAAATCAGAAAACTTAGAAAATACAAAAAAATCAGAAAACTTAGAAAAAAAAAATCAAATATAAAAATGAGAGGTTGATCCAACTCAAATGGAAAATGATGGTACACTGGCGTTCTATACAAAGTATGTCTAGTAAAATTAGGACTGAAGGCATGCATACTTTTGAGAAAACTGTCTGAAAATCTAGTTGAATCAGATAAGAAACAGATAGTGTGTAAGACATATAAGGAAAGTCTAGACTGATAAATGGTTATGCATGTGAAAATCAATCATAGATTTAAGCTATCGAGACATTCCAAGTCTATAAGTCAATAACAGTTGAGAATGACTTAGTTTGATGCACACACCTGTTACCATGCCTAATGTGTTAAATGACATTGAGCTATATGTAAAAGAGGGTGAAAAATTGACCCCAATCTGGAATGTCAAAAGATATAGATACATTGATCTATCATGATAAACTGTCAAAGAGCATAAAATGCATTGACAAAAGCTCAGCAAGAAAAATGTCTAGAGAGGTGAAAAATCGACCTCCATGTCAAAGAGCATAAAATGCGTTGACAAATTAACATATCACATAAGCATGGTGGTTTTGGTAATTAAGTTGTGCAACCTACTGAGTGAATCAAAATACTGTGAGACTTTGAAAGAGATAGTCTTAATCATGTATCCAGTATAGACAATCTGAAAATGTTGAAACAAAATCTGTTATTATCTGAAGAAAGATAGGTTGACAGACAGAGTTTAAGAGAATATGTTTATGCCCAAGGTTCTGAAATGAATGATTACTGAGTATAGACGAGCTAGTACTGACTCCATACTGGATCCTTCTCACAAAAATATTAATTTTCAGTAATTTAATTTCTGCAATTTCTTTTGTTTTGGTTATTCTGCTCTTTAGATTTTAATTAGTTCATAGTTTACATTCGCATTTATTTTCCTTTATTATCAGAAAAATACAAAAAGAGTTCTAGTATGTTCTATTTTCTCTTAGTGTGATTTGTTCTGTTTACATTTCCTTCATCTTACTTTGATGTGTTTTACTTAAATGTTTATAAGTGATCTTGAAGTTACTGACAGTTTATTGCTGTGTGCAGTACTAACAGTATAAGGTTCACAGATGAGAAACTCATTACATGCGAAATGGAACCCCACTAAGCACGAGTTACAGCTCACATCATGCGTAGTGCAGGTAAGGGCATGACGAAAGGTATACGTTTAGCATTTTGCTGTATGAATTTTGCTTTGTGCAAATTTTTGTCTAGTGCATTCTGCTGTGTGCATTCTGCTGTGTGCATTTTGTTGTGTGCATTCTGCTGTGTGCATTTTGCTGTGTGCATTTTGCTTTGTGCATTTTACTTTGTGGAATTTTTGCTTAGTGCAATGGTTATTGATAGAACTAGGTCTTAGGGGGAGTTTGTTGGTGCATATTTGTGAATCCCTAGTTCGTATCAATAAAATATATTCATAGTTTATTAATTCAAATGTGTTTTGATTAATGGTTTGCATGTTTATACATTCTTAGTGATTCTATGTGATTATCTTAAGCTTACAAGTACTTAATCATGTGTTGATGTGAGTTTGGAAGTTTAAGTCTGTGTGAAAGTGCATCACGTGCGTGATGTGTTCACTACGTGCGTGATGAGTCCACTACGTGCGTAGTGGATCTCAGTTCGCACGTGGTGGACAAGTCGGTTAACAGGTAATTAATTAACATTAAATCATTGCAGGTCGTGCGTATTGAACCGTCTACGTACGCAGTGCTCTGCACCACGTGCGTAGTGAAGTTTTTACTCTATAAATAGAGCTTAACCCCGCATTAGCGTGGGTAATCGAGAGAGTTCGCGGGTAATCGACTAATTGATAGGTAATCAACCGGGAGCCTTCGTAATCGACCTTATCCGACCTTAAGCCTTAGTAATCGCGACTTTGACCTCATAATTCGTAATCTTAGTGATAAATACGAAAACCAAGGGCAGCCTTAAGCATTTCTGTGTGAGTTCTTAGAGTTTGTTCTTGTTTCTACTCTGTGTGTTTCTCTGTGTGATACTGTGTGCCGGACACCTAAGCAGATCTTAGAATCCTTAGGAGGTTTGGGAAATAGAAATTCCGCACTATTTCTCATCCTAGATCAGTCCTAGTGTAAGGGTGTTTTAGTTTAGTTTAGAACCCCGTCCCCCAACGGTCCTACAGCTTTAACCCCTTAAGTTTTGTTAAGTTTCTAAAATAGCTAAATGGTAATTAAAAAGTTTATTTAAGAAAATTTAAAGGTTTAAACCATTTAAAAAAACTTCAAAGTTATTTTCATAACAGATGTAAAACCTTATGATAAAATCATTAAATAGAAAACTTTGATGGTTAAACTAAAACTGAACCTAATTTTGATAGTTAAAATGAAATGAAACCTAAACTTTGATGGTTAAACCATTATTGACTCATTATATAAAATTGATAATAGTGTAACACATGCAACAATAACTATCTCATATACAAATTAATATTTCCTAATATTTTAAATTGTATTATTTCAAAAAATTTAAGCCTGTAAAGATATTATAAGCTTTAGAAAACCACTTGTTTATATGATAATATGTGTGGGTTGAAACTAATAGTACGATTCACATGTGTTTTGCCAGAAGTTTTTCCATTGATCATGGAAATTCATTTGTTCGTTCGCATGATATCAATGGGTGTTTGGCTATCACTTGGATCATGATCACCCTCTCACCACCTTTTGGTCTTAAGAGCATAATAAGGCATAGTCTTATTCTCCCCTTTGTAGTGTCTTTCATGTGATGCCAAATGTTGTATTTTGGTAATTTTTTAAATGTTAAAAAAGTAGTTAAATGATAAAACAAAATCTACCAAACTTCACCGTCTGTACAAGCTTAATGTATCATTGGTGCAAGTGAGCAACTGCCTAGAATTTTGCCATAGTTCAAAATCTAATTGAAGAAATAGGTGAAATGACAACTTGATCATGACAACATAAGTTGGCTCCTCTATGCACAAAGATTGATGTCGTGGTTGGTGTGTTACCATATATTTTTCTAGAATCTCATCATCATCATCATCATCCTTACCACCATCATCATCATCATTATCATCATCATCATCATCATCATCATCATCATCATCATCATCATCATCATCATCATCATCATCATCATCATCATCATCATCATCATCATCAGATAGTGTGTTACCCTATCTTTTTCTAAAATCTCAACCTCCTCCTCCTCCTTATCATCATCATCACATACATAATCCCGCATAATAAAAGAAGATAAATAATTAATATTATCAACAAAATTATTTCCAATTTATTTCCAACTAGCTTACGTGTGCGAGTTGTAATCGCTTCACATTCTTCTTTCGAGTTTTACAGTTCGATTGGTATTGCTCTGTAATGACCCACTTTGCCGACCCACTAGAATTTCTAGCAACCTCCGCAAGTCGCACTCTACACTCTACATGCTTTGGTTCTGCTGAACAGTTGTCTTGAAGGCTTCCACACACCGGGTGGTTGTCAGCCTAAAACTCTTCAGGAGGTCATCCGTATTGGTACTTGACCTTCATTTTGGTTAAGTTGGTTAAGGGTAAGGCTAAGGTTGGGGAGGAGGTGCATTAACTTGGCTTACTTGATAAAACTTGAGTGGGTTTTGTCTCTGAAAATTATCTCGATTCCCCTACGAGTTTGATCCACCTACTTGAAAATTACCCCCGGGTCTTTCATTCACGAAATTCACATCTTCATTTTGGGTCATTGGGAAATCCTCGTAATATTTCGTGAGACGAGGTCCTCTGCATGATTCACATCCTACCTATATAGCATGAATATATTGGATTAGTTTATCAACTTTATGCTCTAAAGATTTTAGGTTGTTTGCCAAGGATACAACATTATCTTGGGTGCCCTTGTCCTTGTAAAGTACCATTTTTTTTAAAATAACAACACAAATGATTAAATTGAACATCGAAACCAAATTTAAAATAAATACTATCTAAAACCGTTTACAACGCAAATAGTTTGAAAAGATTAAAACTGTAAGTATTGTTTTAACAACTAAATAAAACAACAATTAAAAACTTGCGGAAACGTGGCAGAAGATGATGAGCTATCACTGACGCACTCGAGCCCCGCCATGGTCTTTTCCTGAAGAGCGGTTAAACAACAACCGTAAGTGCTTAGTGAGTACTCTACTTACACTTTAAACAATTCATCAAAACACTGATCTCATACCTACTAACGTAGTAAGTAGTCTCAACATACCCGTCTGATTAGACGGTCTCATAGCCAACACCGAAGTGTTGGTCTCATACTCGTTACCGAAGTAAACGGTCTAAACATACCCATTACATAAGTAACGGTCTAAACATACCCATTATAGAAGTAAGCGGTCTACACGTACCCGTTACCGAAGTAAGCGTTCTAAACTCGTCAATTCTCATATATTGTCACTTGTTATTCAATTACACATCATTCATTGTGTCAGGATCGGATATATATTATATCAAATAACAAGAACTAACTTTTAAATAATAAATCAGAGTAATATAAAAGTTAATCTTTAACTATGATCACAATCAACTAAGAAGTTGCGGAATCACACTTAATTGATTAAAGAAGGTTTTAAACAAAGATTAATTCAATCAAACAGTAGTTTTATTAATCAACCAGAATGATTACAAAAGCAAACTTCACCCCCAATCTAACTTATTCTGTTAGACGAAGAACACAGACTGTTCTTAGGTTTCAACAAGAAACTTAGAGGCTAAACACTTTCAGAAAAATAAATAACAATAAGAACAAATGCTTTGAATAATGAGATCAAGTTATCATACTTAATTGATCATCTAATGAAGTATATATAGACTCTTGATCCTCCTTGAATTGTTGATAGTTAGGTAATCTTCTATCTTCTGAGATAATCTTGATAATCTTCAAAGTATTTCGAGATATCTTCAAAGATAGGATTTTCCAAATATAGCTCAACAGAAACTGTTTAATGAACACAACAGTTCTTTATTCTTCTAACAGTCTTCAGCTTCAAGGTCTTCAAACAGTTGTAGTAGTTTGTACTAACAGTTCTGAACTCTATATAACAGCTTTAAAGTTCACAACAACTGTTGGTTACAACTGTCTTCACAATTTCAACTAACAGTTCCAAACTGTTTGTCAATATTCTTCTAACAGTTTTGAACTGTTTTTCACAAAGTCCATTAACAGTTTTAACTTTGCATCTTCAACAGTCTTAATGCCTTAGCTAATTTCCCAACAATCTCCCCCTAACTTAAAGAATTGATCAAAATCTTTAAGTTCTTTCGATCATCGTGTTCAATCACAGACAAATTAAGCATAAGCGAACAATGAATTCCATGTATTTATGCAAAGTAAACTGTTAGTAATGAACTCTCCCCCTTTTTGATTGGAACAGTTGAAGGAGGTTTAACAGCAGCTGTCAACTGTTGGAGCACTTGATCATGTAGCTTTATTACCTCATTAGCGTGCTTCAAACTGTTGGTCAAAACCTTGATTTGCTGGTCTTGTTGAAGAATCCTTTTGTTTTGTAAGGCAATCTTCTTTTGAGTTGCACGTATGCAGCAAAGAAAGGTGCAAAGTTTGAATTCGTCAATGCATTATGTTTCATTCTAGCCTCAATGTCATCCAGTGTTGCCACTGTTAACAAATCATTGACAGATAAAACTGGTGGTTCACTTTTAGAAGATCCCTCACCAGTACCCCTCTTTTCTTGGTACTGGGGATTTCCAGAAACTGTTCTACCAGCTTCTGTTGCCGTGGTTGAGGTCTTAAAGATGTTGACACTATCATGTTCACCCCTTGTGGATGAAACAGTAGTGTCAGCCTCACAAACCACATGATCACCCTCTGATGGAGTGATCACCTCCTCATTGTGCCTGGGAGACAGCACAAGGGGTTCCCTTTGGATATTCTGCACAGGTGAATGCACCTGTGCAGGGCTAACAGTTTCAGGTTCACGAACTGTTGTGGAAGGAGCACTAACAGTTCTTTTCCTCTTCTTTTGAAATGTTTTATGAGTTGAGGCTTTTGCTGTAGCTATTTCAAAAGTAGTAGAGAGAGGATTTTGAGTATCGTGAGCTGTGGGTTCCAGAGGTGGTGGTGTAGCAATAAGTTGGGCTTCATGCTCACCCCTGGCAGCTCTGTTTCTTGAAAGAAACTCCACCATTTCAGAGAGTGGTGGAGTTATGGCACCAGAAAAATTCTTGCCATTAATCAACAATTTGCTCAATGTGGAAGCCACATGAGCAGAGGGAATAATGACCCTCTTGTGTACTTTAAGGTTTGGCGTCAAAAAGTTTAAGAAAGTTTACACAAACCTGGGGTACGTCAAAAAGAGACACTAACAGTTGTGCATTCTACACACTAACAGTTGAAGACTGTTTTTGTTAGAAAGTAGAACGGTTATTAGACGAGTTTCTCCCCCTCAGATGCACATGGATTTTGCCTAACAGTTGTGCAGGCCATATGCTAACAGTTGAAAACTGTTAGTAGTATTTCAAACAACTGTGATTTTTCCTCCCTTAGCATTTCCTCCAAATGCTACAAATCCACCATTGATGCTTCTGAAAACAATGTGGATTTCGAGTCATGTTCCTTGAGCATCCACTATCCACATGCCAGATAGATCCATGATTGGCCCTATGAATGCTCTGCACAAATAAAATCAGTTAGTAGCAGAAAGTACCCAGGCCATGCAGGTCTTGGGTACACCATTCAAGTCATAATACTTAAACAGAGTTTTGTTCTTTTTGATTTCATCCAAATTAGATTTCTCTAATTTGTGTGAAGAATACTTTGTAAGAACATGTGGTTTCCAACTGTTGTGATTAACAGTGGACACCTTTGAACAAACAGCTGGTGGAGTTGGTAAAACAGATGAATCAACTTGTGATTCCTTTTGATTTTTAGTTTGAAGAACAGTTTTACCTTCTCCAGAATCAGTTTGTTTTTGAATTTTCATCCAAGCCAAACCAGCAGTTTTTGGTTTTGTTAAAACAGTTTTGGAACTGTTAGTTGGTTTGGATGTAACAGTTTTAGAACTGTTAGCCTGTTTTGGCTTAGCAGTTTTAGAACTGTTAATCTGCTTTGACTTAACAGTTTTAGAACTGTTAGTTTGCCTTTTGAAACTTGGTTTCTTGGTGCTATACAGCTGTGGGTTATAATAACAGTCTTGAGCCAAGTGATTGGATCTCCCACATATATAGCATTTTTTAGTTTTCACAATAGGCAAACCAGTTCTTTGTGACCAGAACTGGTTCCTATTTCTTTGATTTCCTCTAACAGGTGCTGACTGAGGAAACTTTTGTACACCATGCTTTTGGCATGTGCATGCAGGCATTTCAGTATGCCTTTTTACAGAACTGGGTTTAGTCTGTGCTTTTGCAGCCTTCTTCTTGGGCTTTTCAATTTGAAATTCATCAACCTTCTCTTTTCCTTTGGACTTAACACTAACAGTTGAGATGTGTGATTTAAAACTGTTTGGGCTCGGTTTAGAACTGTTAGTGTAAAGTTGGGGACTGTTTGCAGCAGTTGTGAAACTGTTTATAGAATAAACAGGTTTGGAAGGTTTTGGCTCACTGGTGAAGGAATCAGAGGATGCTTTTACAAACACCACAGGTTGTAAAGATGATTTTGTGGCTATGGGTTCACAACAGATGTGATTTTCAAATGGAATGACCTCTTCCTTCTTCACAACTCCTTCATTCTTGTTATCACTCACTTCATACACAACTCCTTCTTCATCACTTTCAAGTTTTGGATCAGCTAACTTCAACTCTGCTTCTAATGGATCATTGACATACCTATCAGCTACATCAGACATGGGAGTTATGTAATTGTGATTGTATGGAGGTGGGGTCTGTTTATATCCTAAACCAGTTTTCACCTTATCTCTGATTTGAGATTGTAACAAGGTTTCAAGCTTGAGATTTGTTGCCTTGAACATGCTCAGATCAATATCAACACCCTCCAACTTCTTGGTTAACTCATCAACCTTACTTTCCTTTTCACTTAGCTTTTTCTTTAGACTATCAATCTCTTCTTGAAGCTGCTCCTTCTCCCACTTATGATACTTTCTATCATAATCCATTTGCAGTTCATTAGCTTGATAATCTTTGATTTTCTTTTCAAAGCTTTCAATAACAGCACTAGTTTCATACCTTCTCTCCTCCATTTTACTTAGAGCTGCACATACCTTTTTGTTGTGCTCTCTAAACCTTTTAACAATTGCTCTACATTCACCAGGACATAGTTTAGAAGATACCTGAATTTCATCAGAAGATCCACTAGAATCCATTGAAACAAATTGATTTAAAGACAGTTAAAAGGAAAAAAAAAATTATTAAAGCAAGATAAAGCAAAAACATTCAACCGGTGATCAAAGGAACCTTAATGATAAGGCTCTGATACCACTTGTCAGGATCGGATATATATTATATCAAATAACAAGAACTAACTTTTAAATAATAAATCAGAGTAATATAAAAGTTAATCTTTAACTATGATCACAATCAACTAAGAAGTTGCGGAATCACACTTAATTGATTGAAGAAGGTTTTAAACAAAGATTAATTCAATCAAACAGTAGTTTTATTAATCAACCAGAATGATTACAAAAGCAAACTTCACCCCCAATCTAACTTATTCTGTTAGACGAAGAACACAGACTGTTCTTAGGTTTCAACAAGAAACTTAGAGGCTAAACACTTTCAGAAAAATAAATAACAATAAGAACAAATGCTTTGAATAATGAGATCAAGTTATCATACTTAATTGATCATCTAATGAAGTATATATAGACTCTTGATCCTCCTTGAATTGTTGATAGTTAGGTAATCTTCTATCTTCTGAGATAATCTTGATAATCTTCAAAGTATTTCGAGATATCTTCAAAGATAGGATTTTCCAAATATAGCTCAACAGAAACTGTTTAATGAACACAACAGTTCTTTATTCTTCTAACAGTCTTCAGCTTCAAGGTCTTCAAACAGTTGTAGTAGTTTGTACTAACAGTTCTGAACTCTATATAACAGCTTTAAAGTTCACAACAACTGTTGGTTACAACTGTCTTCACAATTTCAACTAACAGTTCCAAACTGTTTGTCAATATTCTTCTAACAGTTTTGAACTGTTTTTCACAAAGTCCATTAACAGTTTTAACTTTGCATCTTCAACAGTCTTAATGCCTTAGCTAATTTCCCAACACATTGTGTACAAAATCTATTTAAGGCATACCCGACACTGAAGTGCCATTAAGCGCATTCGATGTCTATCTAAAATGTAAGTAAGAGTACTTACCTGACTGTAGTCTTAGTCTCGGTTACATGGAGAGAGTGATGGATGAGTTCATGAAACTGGAACATACCATAGAGACTGTTAATCAGATTACTGCTGTGTTTAAGGAGAAACGACTCTACTGTGTGGCGTATGCAAATGATGAAGGGCTACAGATGCACCGTTATACCCAAATGCAGAGAGAACACATACGAGAGTTTGTTGCAAGTGGTCAGTACTCCACTCTTGACCAGTTAATTGAGGTAGCAAGGAAGAGAGAACTATATTTGACTGAGAGGGGCAAGGACAGAACTGTGGAATGGGCCGCTTTGAGCAACAACCAAGGGAAGCAGCATGGTAAGAAGCCTATCACTGGGACAAGATGTGAGAGGGAAAAAGCATGTTGGAGACTGTCATCAGGGGTTGGAGTTTCAGATGTGGAAGGAGTAGGCATCAAGGTAGAGACTGCAGGGCTCATCTAAATGTGTGTTTTAAGTGGAACATACCACGTCTTCGCATGGCAGAGTGCCCTGAGGTGACAGGAGGAGGTGGGAAGACACATTGGCAACCTCCACTCAGGATCACCAATGGTGAGGAAGGAGAGAAGCCAAAAATTTTGAAACCTAGGGGCTTAAGTAATCCCGTGTCCGAAACGTAAACCTGATAAAATACTTACTAGATTAATACGCTGTGTAATTTACTCTCTTATAAAGGACCGGAACTCGCCAAGACTCTTTTTCCGAAGTTACTTTGAACCGGTTCAGGCCCAAGTCATACCTTATAATTGCATACTAGTCGGTCCATAAATTCATATACCACCAATAGGTCCAACACCACTAATAATTCTTTACTACAAATTATATTAAAGTTTCGGTTACTATTTTCTTTTCTTTTACAAGGAGTCCATACACTTGGACTAGGTCGTAATCCCATATGAAAGTTGGATGCCATAATTAATATATGTACGTACACATGGAGCTATTGTCGGATTATCACTTTATTGGGCCAACAAGGCATAAATTGCAAAATAATATATCTGCAGCTTCTAGACCGGATCATGAATTCAATTCAAAGTCGAATCCTATACATTTATTGTTGGGAAGATGATCTCATTAGTTAAGATTTGATGAGACAAAGTTAAGTTTGTAAGATGTGTTCTACATATAACTAAAACAGAATTATGAAGCTTAGTCAGACTGAACACTTATAGTGATTCAGACTGAGTATAAGCTGAGTATAAGCTGAGCATATGTTCGATCAGCTTAGACTATATCTTAGTAAGATTATTAATGTGTTTGATAAGCTGTGTGTGTAAACTAAGATATACATATTGAGTTTCAGCTTGATGAGTTTCAAGCTGAGCGACTCAGCGTGAATACTAAGTCAGCTTAATAGAGTTGCTAAATATGTTTTAGTAAATTCTTTAGACTTCTAAGGATGAGTTAACAATTATACATGTTAGTCCATGTTTATTTTCGGGTTTGTTCTCAAAGAACTCAGCTTGATGAGTTTCAAGCTGAGTAACTCAGCCTGACTAAAGAAGTCAGTTTAAGATAATTTAAATTTGTTTTAAATTTATCTTTTATCTTTCTATATCTACGACAAGGATAAGAAGACTCCAGAATCAAGATTGAAGATTGAATACTCAAGATAAGAAGATTCAAGATTCAAGATTCCGAGTTATCCGATAGTTAGTTAACAAATTAGGCTGAGTCTTAGTTTGTTAGATTCCGTAGACACAGGATTATAAATACTTATCTCCTGATAAGTTTAGAGGTACGACTACAACAACGATTACGACCAAGTGTTGCAGAGCCAAATACTTCACCTCAACCATATGTGTTACGATTCTTGAATCACTGTTTGTCAGTTCAACGTGATCAAGATATTCACAGATTGCCAAGCTATTCGTGTGTTCGAATAATCACATTGGTTGTGATATTGGTAAGTTATCAATCTGTGTAAATCCTGTTTAGAGAGTCGTCAGTATCTATAATCATAAGTTGATTATAGATATCTAAGTTTGAGAGATTGAGAGATTCATATTAGGTGGTTATATATCAAGAGTTGCTTACTTGATAGTTATTGTAATAATCTTCTTATTCAAAGCATTGTAATCATCTTCTTAATAAAAGCATTCTATTGATTGTGGTTTGATTTACTTTGTGTAACACTTTTATTTGATTTATTCAATTTCCGCAGAAAGTGTATTCAACCCCCTTCTACACATCTGTTGCTTGTTGTTATTCTCACCAAGCGACCAACAAATGGTATCAGAGCCGGCTGAATGATTTCATAAGTTGAAAAGTTCAAGATTCTGAGAAAGTCTGCAATGTCTACAAGCAACGATACTTCAAACTTTCCACAGATATCTGCCAAAGACTGTCCCATATATGATGGATCTGACTATCCTATGTGGATGTTTAGAGCCATGTTGTTCCTCAAGTCCATTGACAACCGTATGTCGGATGTCATCACAAAAGGACCTATTATCCCCAAGATTCCTGCCACTGTCAGTGATACGTCTCCTGGCAGAACTGAAAAGGAAACAAGAAAGCCTACTGCATCCTGGACTGATGAAGATTGGAAACTCTTTAATCTGGATGACAGGGCTAAAAGTATTCAAGCAAATGCCCTAACTAATGAGATCTTGCGTACTGTGACTGGGTGTCAATCTGCAAAAGATATCTGGGATACGCTGAGTGTTACATATGAGGGCACAAATCTGGTCAAGCAACAGAAGAAGAATCACTTGAATAGATCTTACGAAAACTTATTCTCAAATAAGAATGAAACCTTGTCTGATTTGTTCACAAGGTTTCACTGCTTGATAAATGACCTACTAAGTGTGGGTGTAAAGAAAGATGAGGCTGAACTTGTGCTGAAATTTCTGCATGTGTTACCAGAAAAGTTTAATGATGTAACTACAACACTGAGGGCTGGAGGCATACTGCATGTGTACAACCTACAGTCCATTTATGGGTTCTTGCTAAATCATGAACATATCACTGAACACAAGAGAACTTCTCAACAACAACTCAAGGAGTCTCTGGATAAAACTGAAGTTGCATTTGTTGCACAGAAAAAGAAGAAAAGTTCCAAGACACTGGTTGTTGAATCTGAGACAGAGTCAGAATCTCAAGCTGACCACTCAGACTCAGACTCAAGTGATAGTGATGATATTTAGAATATCACTGAGCAAATGGCAATGTTAGCCAGACGTTTGAGAAAAGCTCAAAGGGGAAGAGGAAGATCTTATAGGGGTAAAGGGAAGAGTTCTTTTGATCCCAAGAATGTTGTGTGCTTCAACTGTCAGAAGAAGGGACACATTGCTGCTGAGTGTAGATCAAAGAAGGTGGAATCAACATCAGTTGTTGATAAGAATGCTTACAGAGCTGATAAATACAAGAAGAAATATACTCAGCTCAAGAAAGGAATGCCAGAAGACAAACCCAGTGCAAAAGGGTTATATGCTGAAACCTGGGATACATAATCATATACCTCAGATGATGATGTATGTCTTATGGCTTAAGAAGATGAAGAAGTAGAATTAGATGAGGTTGATTATGGTCAGTCTGAAACAATCTTTGAAGCTGACATGAAGGAAGCTGAGGAAAACAACAAGCTCAGTGATTGGGATCTTGCTTCCATGTATAAGGTCAGTAATTTCTATTCTTACACAGATGATGAAAAGGGTCTTGCTTTTGATTATCTGTTGAATGATTTCAAGACCAGCCTTAAGTCTCAGAATGACCTCAAAGCAATAGCTAAACTTAAAGATGAGATTAAGGAAAATCAATCTCTCATTGATGTTGGTAAGAAAGCACAATGTGATCTTGAATGCCAAAGACACATTAATAAACTTATAAGTGAAGAAATTCAGAAAGCTAAAGACAAAGCTGATCAACTTCAAAAGGTCACTAAGTCTTGGTGTAAGTCATCAAAGCTTGCTGAAAAGTGCGTTAACCAACAAATACCTAAACAGGTAAATGTTGTACTTGGAGGTGACTATCAAACAGCAGCTTTTGTAGCTGATGATGAGATAGCAAGTTCAGACTCTGAGGAGGATAGACAACTGATTGAGTCTCAGAAGTCAGCCTCAGAGAAGAAACATGGTCAAAACCTTAAATACAATATGTTTGTAAAGGCTAAAGATCATGGAGAAGAGTGCTCAACATCCAAACAGCATAGTAAGTCTGTGCTGGACAGATTAAGCACTCAGCCTATTCAAAGAACTTCAGTCATAGAAAGGCTTAATCCAAATCCTTTCAAAAGACAACAATCTCTATCTGGCTCGGAGAGAAGTTACAAGAATAGGAAGACCACTGTAAGTCAAAGGTCAAATCACAACAACGGTAAGTCCAAAGTTGTAGATCTTGGTAAGTCCAAGAAGATCAACAGTGGTAAGTCCAAACCTATTGAAACTGGTGAGTCCAGTCACTATGGCAAAGGTAAGTCCAAAGTCATGGAAAAAAAGGTTGTTAGTCAAACTTCTAAGGATAACAAACAAAGATTTGACAAAGGTAAGTCCAAAGTCAGTGATCATCAAGTAAATCAACTTGCAAAGAAAGTTGAAAAGTTATCCACCACATACAATCCTAAGACTGAGAGTAAGTTCTCACAAGGATTGTTAGACTCTCTACCTCCTGTAATCATTGGAAGAAGGAGATACTATAAGTGCAGAAGTAGAGGTCATGAGGCTAAGGAATGTGATGCAGAAATCTCAAGGTCTGAACAAGAACAAGCTGATCAGCCTACACAGGACTCGGCTCCTGCTCAAGCTGAATAGCCAGTTCAACCAGATGGAGATGCTAAGTGCTCCTCATCTGAACCCACCAAGAAGTGGGTTCCTAAACAAAACTAATGTGTTTAGTTTACATATCATGTGCAGGATTCATGTAAATGGTACTTGGATAGTGGATGTTCAAGGCACATGAATGGGTGAGATGACATACTTCCTAGGCCTACAAATTCAACAAAAGCCTGATGGAATATTCATCAATCAAAGCAAGTATGTTCTTGATTTGATAAAGAAATATGGTTTTGATTCAAGTTCAACCATGAGAACACCCATGTCACCAGCTGTCAAGCTGAGTAAAGACTCAGATGGTAAGTCTGTGTGTCAGTCTACCTATAGAGGAATGATAGGTTCATTACTCTATTTGACAGCTAGTAGACCTGATATCATGTTTGCTACATGTGTTTGTGCAAGATATCAGGCAGATCCTAAATAATCACATCTTCAAGCTGTGAAAAGGATCTTTAGGTACCTTAAAGGTACACTAAATCTAGGTCTTTGGTATCCAAAAGACTCTGGATTTGAGTTAGTTGGTTTTTCTGATGCTGACTATGCTGTGTGCAAGTTAGATAGAAAATCAACAACTTGAGGAGGTCAATTGCTTGGAGGGAAGCTAGTAAGCTGGACTAGTAAGAAACAGAACTCAGTGGCTACTTCAACTGCTGAAGCTGAATATGTTGCAGCAGGGAGCTGTTATGCTCAAATCCTTTGGATGCAGCATTAGCTTCAAGACTTTGGCATGAGTTTCAAGAAAACTCCTTTATTCTGTGATAACCAAAGTGGAATAGCCATCACTTACAATCCAGTCTTCTACTCAAGAACCAAGCACATTGAAATTAGACATCACTTCATACGGGACATCGTGGAAAAACGTAAAGTTGACATTAAGTTTATCTCCACTGACGACCAACTAGCATATATCTTTACTAAACCACTTGATGAAAAGAGGTTTATGTATCTGCTAAGTGAATTGGGTATGCTCAACCCCTAGCTAAGTGTCTAGAATCTGAGTTTTTCAGTTTGACAAAGACTAAGTGTCTTAAGCTGAGTGCACAGTTTATAAATAAGTTTTCATAAACTGTATAACATGTCAAGCTGAACGATGAGTTCACACGTTTGGTGAGTTCGAAACATACTTTAACTGCTTAGTGTAGTTATGATATAGTTTGAGTCTGTCTCAAACATAAATGACTAAGTGTCATTGAGTCTGAGCTATGTGCTTAACTCAAACTGTGTGATTGGTTCACATGTTTGGTCAGTTCCAAACATTCTTTAACTACTCAGTGTAGTTAAAATGTACGTTTGAGTCAGTTTCAAACGTAAATGACTATGTGTCATTGATCCTGAGCTTTGTGCTCCGCTCAAGCTGAGTGTCCTACTCAAGCTGAGTGATCAATTCAAGCTGAGTGCTTGATCTAGACTGAGTAATATGTTTACTCAGCTTGGTGTGTCCAACCTATGATTTAATTACTAAGTGTTATTAATTCATCTGTCAAAGCGTATTTGAATTAGTTTCAAATCGTATCGTATATCAATTGTGTATTGGTATATTTCAAAAGTGTTTATAATCTTATTATTCGTTAATATTATTATTTTACACTTGTATCCGTTGGAAGATGATGTATTTCTACCCTCTCATTCGTTAATATTATTATTCTCAAATACCTTTCGCAAACACCTCAATTGCTCTGTGCATACATCCGTTCTAAGCCCTAATTTGCTAAGTGCAATTTTCTAATCTATTCAGTGTAATCATTCGAATATGGACGGATTCGCATTTGTTCTCGGTGATCAAATGGTTCGAGGTGCTCAGTTTAAGAACAATGGAGTGCCATTGCTTAAAATCAACAATCAACGGGCCTGCCTTGCAATTCCACAAAGAAAACAAGGCAGAGGTTATGAAGCCTGGGTGGCTTACATTCGTAAATGCCCTCTGGCATTCTCCTTCTGTGGCGCACCTCTCCAAATTGGTCCTCAACATCTACTGGAGTTCTGGTATACCTTTACTTACGACAAGAACAGGGGAGAGATAATAGGGATTGTTCTCAATGGCAATAGAACAATAGCCCTATCAGTGCAGCGGCTAAGGGATGTTCTTCGACTCCCTCATTTTGATGTGTTCGATCCGGCTGTCACAAGGCAAGTGGCTAGGTCTGTCCTACCTAGATTAGGTCACCCGCAGACAGAGGGCGTCATCAAGAAGGCCACTTTCCCAACCAGTTGGGGTTTCATGGTTTCAACAGTGATTTGTTCACTAGGAACTAAGGTTGGAGGATTGGACCAAGTAAATGAGTTCGAGATGCAGATGCTGTATAATATTTTCTTCAACAGAAATCTGGATTATGCTATGCTTTTCTTCAACGAATGCAAGGTCCAAGTGATGAAGACCACAAGGGATCTTCATGTACCTTTCATAAGGTACCTGTCCTTGGAATTTGAAGCCGAGCTGGGGAAGGCACTCTATGAAGCTGATCAGGATGTGTTCCTGTTTCCTACACTCAGCCCCAAGATGTTCAACAATGACATCTTCCCAGAGCAAGAAGGTCTGAGTGCACCTATGCTTTTGATTGCTGAGGCAGCTTCTTCAGAAAGTGAAGAAGAGGGATCAAATCAAGGGGGAGCTTCCCAAGCTGACACAAAAGTTCAAGCTGAGCACTCTGCTCAAGCTGAACCAGCACAGACTGAAGCTGCTTCTGGTAAGACCTCTCCACTTTCTCTTTCTTCTCATTATTCTCCATCCACTTTTGGAGACAAGACTGCAGTAAACCCAACTCAGTCTAACCCATCTCCTCCACCTTCCATTCAAATCCAATCTGAAGCCACCCTTAGTATGCCCACTGCTGCTAGGGAGAATATCCGAACCTATACAAGAAAAACTGCCATAGGTGGTGCCATTCCTAAAGGAATCACTGGAGCTGTGATCACCTTGATCCCTCCACCGGCAGGAGTTGAGGAGGAGACGCCTACTCTTAAGGGGTCAACCTTGCGGCTCATTTTAACCCAACAGCCTAAACCGGGTGTGGTGTCTACTCAGCCCTCACTCTCCAGTGCCATGGGAGAGCCCATTACTATGCCTAAGCAGACACACTTAGGTAACATTGAATATATGACCAATCTCCTGGGTCAATCACCCCCTCCAAACCAATAAGCCAACCACCAACCCATACACTACACGTTTCGAGCCCCATTACTTCTCTTCACTTCTCACAACCACTCGCACGACCTGTCAATGTTTCATCTTCAAACCAAGGTGATTCACATGGTCCAGACTCTGGTGCAAATGAATTTGAAGGTAAATACTAACCTTCAGATGATGCACCAAAATTCCAACCTTCTCAGGATGACTTGATGAATTTCTTTAAAAGTCAGTTTGACAAGTTGCACCTCAAAAGAAAGCAAACAAAGAAGGATATGCTAATGATTATCGATAATCTGGATGAGGAGGTGCTAAATTTGAAATCTGCAGTTGCTGCCCTACAAAAATAAAAGACTTCGACCCCTATTGATGATGACAAAAAGGGGGAGAAGGTTCAAGAAGCTGAAGCTGAGTCAGTGTTGGTCCCTTGTATGAGAGAGTAACAACAAGCAACAGTGTGTAGAAGGGGGGGTTGAATACACTTTCTGCGGAAATTGAACAAATCAAAGAAAAGTGTTACACACAGTAAATCAAACCACAATCAATCAAATGCTTTTATTAATCAGAAGATGATTACAATGCTTTGAATAAGAAGATGATTACAATGACTATCAAGTAAGCAACTCTTGATATATAATAACCTAATATAAATCTCTCAATTCTCTCAAACTTAGATATCTATAATTAACATATAATTATAGATACCAACGACTCTCTAAACAGGATTTTCACAGATTGAATCAACACATGATTACTTACCAATATCACAACTAATGTGAATAATTCGAACACACGAACTTCTTTGGCAATCTGTGATTAAATCTTGATACTGAATCAAGACTCGTAACACATACGGTGAGGTGAGGTTTGGCTATGCAACACTTAGTTATTTTTTTTTGAATCAAAGTCGTACCTCTAAACTTATCAGGAGATAAGTATTTATAATCCTGTTGTTACGGTTCCTAACAAACTAGACTTAGCCTAATTCGCTAACTAACTTTCGGATAAACCGGATCTTGAATCTTGAATCTTCTTATCTTGAGTCTTAAATCTTCAATCTTGATTCTGGAGTCTTCTTATCCGCGCCGTAGATATTAGAGAGAGATAAAGATGAATTTAAAACATACTTAAATTATCTTTAAACTGACTTCTTCACTCGGACTGAGTTACTCAGCTTGAAACTCATCAAGCTGAGTTCTTCGAGAACAAATCCGAATTCATACATGAACTAACACGTACATTGATAAACTCATCCTTATAAGTCTAACTTAGTTGACTAAAACATATTTAGCAACTCTGTCGAGCTGACTCTGCTTTTGAGCTGAGTCACTCAGCTTGAAACACATCAAGCTGATTACTCGATATATACCTTATGTGACATACACAGATTATTAAACATATTAATAAACAAACTAAGGTATAATATAAACTGATCAACATATGCTCAGCTTATATTCTGCTTATACTCAGTCTGAATCACTCTAAGTGTTCAGTCTGACTAAGCTTGATAATTATGTTTAAGTTATATGTAGAACTCATCTTACAAACATAACTTTGTCTCATCAAATTCAAACTGATGAGATTATTTTCCCAACAAACTCCCCCTATTTAATGATGACAAAACCATCAAACAGTTCTTAAGTTTGTTTAACAGAATTATGTTTTAAATCTTAAACTTATTAAGATTTTATTATTTGAACTGATCAAATATTTATTGAACATATCAATATTAATTGAACTTATCAATTTAAATTGGAACACACCAATTTTTAGTTGAACACACCAACTAATTATATTAATGAATAAGAACTTAATATTTATTCATTAAGCTGAACTTATTAGACTTATAGCTATGACCACATCATAATACAGTTGAACATATCAAACTTTATATTTGTATTAATAGAACTGATCATAATACAAAAACTGTTGATCACATAGATCATGCACACATAGTGCTTACAAAAATTAGAACTAATCTAATATTTACAAAAGTAGAACTAATCTACTCAGGATGCAGCTCTTCAAAATCTTTAATCTCTTCATTTATTTCTTCAAGTATTTCTTGCAGATTAGGTATATGTTGAAGCTGATCCTTTTGTGATCTGATTGCTCTGTTGATTCTGTATCTGAACCTTGCAGTCTGTTCAGTGTTTTCTACAAGTTGTCTTAGAGCAAACACCTGAGATACCCCACAAGTATAAATATTAGCATCATCCTGGAAACATTTTTCACCATTTCTGTCCAAGTACATGAACCCTTTCTGAGGCTTTTCAACATATGTATTCTCTTGAAACTCCATGCTTTCAGGAAGAGCAAGACTGTACATATCTAGATTTGCTAGTCCAGCTGGCTTTGATTGCTTCTTCTTTCCAACTTTATGAAAATAAGTTAGTAGGGTAGCTATCTCAGACCTGTGTATTAATTGCATCGCATCAGCCCTAGCAAGTAATCTCAGCAGCTCATCTTTAACTTGATTCCGAGCTGTGGACCTTTCCATCTGTTTAATGAGCACTGCTACTTGCTTCCATTCCTCATAATCCAGCTTATGAAGTTGATTTAGCTCCAGAGAAGGTGTTTCACCATTCTTTAAGACGAACTCCATGATAATGATCCCTTGAACTGAATTCAACATTGAGTTATATCTTCTTCCTCATTTTGATCTTGGATAGGAAGTTCCTCTTCTTCTTCCTTGGGCATGATAGGCAGTCTGAGTTTTGTCAATTCCTCATTCTGCTTTCTGATCAGCTCAGCCCAGTTTTGTTCTCTTATCTCTTTTTTTCTAGCTAACACAGCTTGAGCATCTGATTGTCATCCTCTCAGTTCTTCGACCGAGATCCCAAGCTGGTCAGCTTCCTCTTGTTCTATTCTTCTGACTGCCAGCAATGAAGCTCTCTCTTGTAATGTCATTTTGTCAGCAGAGTCTTCATCTGAGGCTGATGATTCACTAAGAATCACTCTTCTTCTTTTCTGCAGGAGGGGTTCTGATTCTTCCGAGCTGACTACTACAGGTCTATTTTCTTTAGCCTTTTCAGTCAGCCCAGCTTCTATTTCCATTTCTTTCTCCCCCTCAACTTGATCTGCTCCCTTTGCCAATAATAGTAGAGCTTCAGCTTGAACAGACTCAGCTTCAGCTTCTAGAGCTTTCTCCCCCTTTTTGTCATCATCAACAGGGGTTGAAGTCCTTTGTTGTCGTAGAGCAGTCACTGCAGATTTTAAATGCTGAACATCTTCCTCGAGAGAATTCAAAACCATTAGCATGTTCTTCTTGTCTTGTTTTCTCTTGAGATGCAGCTTGTCAAACTGACTCTTGAAAAATGTCATCACCTCGTCCAAGTCAGCTTGAGATGGTTAGAATTTGGGTGCATCATCCAATAGTTGGTGTATACCTTCAAACTCATGTGCACCAGAGGTTGGACCCTATGACTCATCTTGGTTTGAAGACGAATCATTAACAAATCGTGCAAGAGAGTGTGAGAAATGAATAGAACGAATAGGGCTCGAGATGTGAAGTGTATGGGTTGGTGGTTGGCTTTTGGGTATAGAGGGGGGTGATTGACCCTGGGGATTGGTCATATGTTCAATGTAACCTGAATGTGTCTGTTTAGGCACAGAAGTAGGCTCTCCCATGGCACGAGTAAGTGTGGGCTGAGTAGACACCACTCCCGGTTTAGGCTGTTGGGTTTTAAAGAGCTTTGAGGATGACACCTTGAGAGTAGGCGTCTCCCCCTCAACTCCTGCCAGAGGGATCAATGTGATCTCAGCTCCAGTGATGCCTTTAGGAGTGGCACCACCTATGGCAGTTTTACATTTGTAGGTTCGGATATTCTCCCTAGCAGCAGTGGGCATACTAGGGGTGGCTTCAGATTTGGATTGTAAATGGAATGAAGGTGGAGGAGATGGGTTAGACTGAGTTGGTTCTACTGCAGTCTTATCTCCAAAAATGGATGGAGAAAAGTGAGAAGAAAGAGAAAGTGGAGAGGTCTTACTAGAGGTGGCTGCAGTGTAAACTATTTCAGCCTGAGCAGAGTCCTCAGCTTGAACTTCTGTGTCAGCTTGAGAAGCTCCCCCTTGATTTGATCCCTCTGCTTCACTTTCTGATGAAGCTGCCTCAGCAATTTGGAGCATGGGCTCACTCAGACCCTCTTGCTATGGAAAGATGACGTTGTTGAACATCTTAGAGCTGAGTGTAGGAAACAGGAACAAATCCTGATCAGCTTCAAAGAGCGCTGTCCCCAGCTCGGCTTTAAATGCCAAGGACAGGTACCTTATGAAAGGTACATGAAGATCCCTTGTGGTCTTCATCACTTGGACCCGGAGCTCGTTGAAGGTGAACTGTGCATAGTCTATGTTTCTCGCAAAGTACATGTTGTACAGCAGCTGCATCTCGAACCCATTGATCTGGTCCAATCCTCCAACCTTGGTACCAAGTGAACGAACCATTGTGGATACCATGAAGCCCCATCCGGTTGGAAAAGTGGCCTTCTTGATCACCCCTTTAGTCTGTGGGTGACCCATTCTAGGTAGGACAGACCTAGACACTTGCCTTGTGACAGCCGGCTCGAACTCATCAGATTGAGGGAGTTGAAGAACATCCCTTAACCGCTGCACTGACAGGACGACTGTTGTAGTACCATTAAGAACAATTCCTGTTATCTCTCCCCTGTTCTGGTCGTAAGTACAGGTGTACCAGAACTCTAGCAGATGTTGAGGAACGATGTTGAGGGGTGCGCCACAGAAGGCGAATGCCAGAGGGCATTTATGAATATAAGCCACCCAGGCTTCATAACCTCTGCCTTGTTTTCTCGGAGGAATTGCAAGGCAGGCCCGTTGATTGTTGACTTTCAGCAACGGCACTCCATTGTTCCTGAACTGAGTACCTCGAATCATTTGATCACTGAGAACTAACGTGGTTCCGTCCATGTTGGTTAATTACACTGAGTAATTCGAAATACGCACTGAGCGGTTCAAAAATTGCACATAGCAATTTAGGGTATTGAAACGAACGTATGCACTAAGCAATGGCGGTGTATGCGAAAGGTAGTTTAGAAGGTGCGAAGTCTGAATTGTAAGCGTAAACTTCTCTAATCCGAATAAGATCGGTATATATACCTTTCTGAGGAGAGAGAAAAATTACTGTTAGAAATCCCCCCCCCCCTTTTTATCCGTTACGCCGTAAAATTATGATGTAACAGTAAGTAGGTAGAACTAATCATCTTCCAACGAATACTAAGGTAATATAATAATATTGACTAACAATAAAATTATATACCCCGATGTATTATACCTATACACAATTTAGTATAATACGCGATTTGAGACTGACTCAAATACGCAGTAGTCATGAGTCACACACACTTAGTAAATAAACATGAGATTGGACACACCAAGCTGCGTAAACCTATTACTCAGTTTAACTCAAGCACTCAGCTTGATTTAAGCACTCAGCTTGAAATGTGCACTCAGCTTGAGAATAAAACTCAGCTTGAAATGTACACTCAGCTTGAGTAGAGCACACAACTCATAAGTAATGACACTAAGTCGTTTTCGTCTGAGACTGACTCAAACGAATCTATTAACCACACTGAGTAGTTATAGAGTGTTTGGAACCAACCAAACGTGTGAACCAATCACACAGTCTGAGTTAAGCACATAGCTCAGACTGAATGACACGTGGTCATTTATGTTTAAGACTGACTTAAACATGTAATTTTAGCTACACTAAGTAGGTAAAATATGTTTGGAACTTACCAAACGTGTGAACCAATCACACAGTGTGAGTTAAGCACATAGCTCAGACTCAATGACACTTAGTCATTTTGTTTGAGACTAACTCAAACTAACATTTCAACCACACTGAGTAGTTGAATTATGTTTGGAACTGACCAAACGTGTGAACTCATTATTCAGTTTGACATATAGATCAGTTTATGAAAACTTATTTATAAACTGTGCACCCAGCTTAAGACACTTAGTCTCTGTCAAACTGAGAACTCAAATTTTAGACACTTAGCTAGGGGTTGAGCATACCCAATCTACTTAGCAGATACATAAACCTCTTTTCATCAAGGGGCTTAGTAAAGATATCTGCTAATTGGTCATCAGTGGAGATAAATTTAATGTTAACTTTACCTTATGAAGTGATGTCTAATTTCAATATGCTTGGTTCTTGAGTGAAATACTAGATTGTAAGTGATGGCTATTGCACTTATGTTATCACAGAAGATAGGAGTTTTCTTGAAACTCATCCCAAAGTCCTGAAGCTGATGCTGCATCCACAAGATTTAAGCACAACAGCTCCCTATTGCAACATACTCAGCTTCAGCAGTTGAAGTAGCCATTGAGTTTTGTTTCTTACTAGTTTAGCTGACTAACTTCCCACCAAGCAATTGACAACCTCCGGTTGTTGATTTTCTATCTAACTTGCACCCAACATAATCAGCATCTGAAAAACCAACTAATTCAAATCTAGAGTCCTTTGGATACCAAAGTCCTAGATTTGGTGTACCTTTAAGGTACCAAAAGATCCTTTTCACAGCTTGAAGATGTGATTCTTTAGGATCAGCCTGATATCTTGCACAAACACATGTGGCAAACATGATATCAGGTCTACTAGCTGTCAAATAGAGTAATGAACCTATCATTCCTCTATAGGTAGACTGACACACAAACTTACCATCCGAGTCTTTACTCAGCTTGACAGCTGGTGACATGGGTTTTTTCATGGTTGAACTTGAATCAAAACCATATTTCTTTATCAAATCCAAAACATATTTGCTTTGATTGATGAAAATTCCATCAGGCTTTTGTTGAATTTGTAGTCCTAGGAAATATGTCATCTCACCCATCATACTCATCTTGTACTTTTGTGACATTATTTTGGAGAACCACTCACACAGAGATTCATTGGTTGAACCAAAAATAATATCATCCACATAGATTTGTACAAGAATCACCTGTCCCTTGCTCTTTTAAATAAAGAGTGTCTTATCTATACTACCTCTGGTGAAATCCATGGATAGTAGATAGGTGGACAGTGTATCATACCAAGCTCTTGGAGCTTGTTTAAGACCATAGAAAGCCTTGTCTAACTTATAGACATGATGTGGAAACTTTAAACTGACAAAGCCAGGAGGTTGTTTCACATAGACTTCCTCCTGAAGTTTTCCATTTAGGAAAGCACTCTTCACATCCATTTGATAGACTTTGAAGTCTTTATATGCTGCATAAGCCAGGAACAGCCTTATGGCTTCAATTCTAGCAACAGGAGCAAAGGTCTCATCATAATCGATTCCTTCCTCTTGCTGATACCCTTGTGCTACCAGTCTGGCTTTGTTCCTAACTATCACTCCATCCTTGTCCATTTTATTTCTATAGACACACTTAGTGCCTATAATTGAATGATCTTTGGGGGCAGGGACAAGGGTCTAGACTTTATTCCTCTCAAACTCATTTAATTCCTCTTGCATAGCATCAATCCAATCCTCATCTACTAAGGCTTCCTCAGTCTTCTTTGGTTCCATCTGAGACAGAAAACCAAAGTGAGCAGCATAGTTAGCTGTAGCCTTAGATCTGGTCATGACTTTCTCTTGGACATTTCCAATTATTTGATCTTGAGGATGATCTTTGAGGAATTTAAATGTGGTAGTTGGAGAGTCTGGTTCTGAATCTGAGTGATGTTGAGAACCTCGAGGTGAAATTATCTCCTCAGTCTCAACAGCAGCATTGTCAACAAACTGATTATCACTAAGATTCTCAGTCTGAGTGACTTCAGCTCCAAAAGGATTGATGAACTCACCATCTCTCTCAGCTTGAGAGTTCCTTGAAGCTGGTGATGATTTCTTGGATGAACACACATCATCATCACTATCATCTCCTATGACATACATAGGATTTGACATGTTGATTTCCCTTGGCCTTTCAAGCTCACTCAGACTAACGGAGTCAGCTTGACTTTTCTCAGCTTGATCAATACTGTCTTCATCAAATGAAACATGAATTGATTCTTCAATGACCTTTCTCCTAGAGTTATATACTCTGTATGATTTGGAGATTGAGGAATAACCAACAAATATTCCAGGATCAGCTTTGGGTTCCAACTTATGGAGCTGATCTCTTTGATTCAGCGCATAGCATTTTGAACCAAAGATATGGAAATAACCTATATTGAGCTTTCTAGACTTATACATTTCATATGAAGTCTTTCCATGTCTTTTGACAATGATTGACCTATTCTGAGTATAGCAGGCTGTACTAACAGCTTCATACCAGAAATAGAGTTTCAATCTTACCTCACATAGCATTGTCCTTGCAGCCTCAATTAAGGTTCTATTTCTCCTTTCAACAACTCCATTTTGTTGTGGAGTTCTGACAGATGAGAAATTTTGTAATATTCCTTTTTGTTCACAGAAGCTTTCAAGGGTTGAGTTCCTGAACTCAGTCCCATGATCACTTCTGAGTTGATTTACAGACAAACCTTTCTGCAACTCTTCCCTTTTGATGAAACTTATTATCTCCAGGGCAGCCTCACTTTTGGCTTTTAGGAATATTACCCTGGTGAATCGTGAGAACTCATCTACTATCACCAGAGTGTACTTCTTGCCACTTAGGCTTGGAGTACTTATGGGTCCAAACAGTTCCATATGCAACATATGCAATGGGTCTGTTATTAAAAAATTTTGCTTTGATTTAAAGGACCCTTTATGGTGTTTCCCTTGTTCACAAGCTGAACACAATTTGTCTTTGACAGATGTGATTTTTGGTAATCTAGAGACTAACTCTTTATTGGACAGCATATTTATATTTTTAAAGATCAAATGAGACAAACGTTTATGCCATAACCAACTCAGCTCAGGAACAGAATGGGAATACAAGCAGGTTTCATTATTGGGATCAGCAGAATTAAGATCAAGTAGATACACATCTCTTTCTCTTTTAGCTATTAATACAGGCTTTCCCTTAGCATTATAAATTGTTCCTGCTTTCTTCCTAAAAGTAACCACATTGTCCTCATCACACAATTGACTGATACTAATTAAGTTGTGTTTGAGGCCTTTGACATATGCAACTCTCTGTAAAGTGACTTTACCAGCTTGCATCTTCCCATAGCTTTTGGTTCTTCCATGGGAGTTGTCACCAAATGTTACTTTAGGACCTTCATTTTCCTGGAAATCACTGAGAATTCCTTTCCATCTGGTCATGTGCCTTGAACATCCACTATCCAAGTACCATTTACTTGAACCCTGCACATGAAATAAAAACTAAACACATTAGTTTTGCTTGGGAACCCACTTCTTGGTGGGTTTAGATGAGGAGCACTTAGCAGCTTCGTCTTGTTGAACTGACTGCTCAGCTTGAGCAGGAACTAAAATACTGTGTAGGCTGATCAGTTTGTTCTTGCTCAGGCCTTGAGATTTCAGCATCACAATCCTTAGCCTCATGACCTCTACTTTTGCATTGGTAGCATCTCCTTATTCCAATGATGATAGGAGGTAGAGTGTCTAACAATCCTTGTGAGAATTTACTCTCAGTTTTAGGATTGTATGTGGTGTATAACTTCTCAACTTTCTTTGCAAGCTGATTCACCTGGTGATCACTGACTTTGGACCTACCTTTGTCAGGTCTCTGTTTGTTATCCTGAGAAGATTGACTAACAACCTTCTTCTCCATGACTTTAGACTTACATTTGTCATGCTTACTGGACTCACCAGTTTCAACAGATTTGGACTTACCACTGTTGATCTTCTTGGACTTACCAAGATCAACAACTTTGGACTTACCATTGTTGTGATTTGACCTCTGACTTACAGTGGTCTTCCTATTCTTATAACTTCTCTCCGAGCCAGATAGAGAATTTTGTCTTTTGAAATGATTTGGATTAAGCCTTTCTATGACTGAAGTTCTTTGAACAGGCTGAGTGCCTAATCTGTCCAACACAGACTTACCATGTTGTTTGGATGTTGAGCACTCATTACCATGATCTTTGGCCTTCACAAACATATTGAATTTTAGGCTTGGATCATGTCGTTTCTCTGAGGCTGACTTCTTAGACTTAATCAGTTGTCTATCTTCCTCAGAATCTGTACTTGCTATCTCATCATCAACTACATAGCTGCTGTTTGATAGTCACCTCAAAGTACAGCCTTCACCTGTTTAGGTATCTGTTGGTTTATGCACTGTTCAGCAAGCTTTGATGACTTACACCAAGACTCAGTGATCTTTTAAAGTTTATCAGCTTTGTCTTTAGCTTCCTGAAGTTCTTCACTAAGAAGTGTATTAATGTGCCTCTGACATTCAAGGTCACACTGTGCTTTCTTACCAACATCAATGAGAGATTTATTTTCCTTAATCTCGTCCTTCAGTTTTGCAATTTCAGCTTTGAGGTCAGTCTGAGACTTAAGGATGGTCTTGAAATAATTCAACAAATAATCAAAAGCAAGACCTTTCTCCTCATATGTATAAGAGTAGAAATTACTGACATTGTACATGGAAGCAGGATCCCAATCACTCAGTTTGCTGTTTTCCTCAGCTTCCTTCATGTCAGCTTCAAAGATTAATTCGGACTGACCATAATCAACCTCATCCAATTCTAGCTCTTCATCTTCTTGAGCCATTAGACATACATTATCATCTGAGGTGGATGATTCTGTATCCCAGGTTTCAGCATATAAACCTTTTCCACTGGGTTTGTCTTCAGGCTTTGATTTATTGAGCTGAGTATATTTCTTCTTGTATTTATCAGCTCTATAAGCATTCTTATCAACAACAGATGTTGATTCTACCTTCTTAGATCTGCACTCAGCAGCTATATGTCCCTTTTTCTGACAGTTGAAGCACACAACATTCTTGAGTTCAAAGGAACTCTTCCCTTTGCTCCTGTCAGATCTTCCTCTTCCCCTTTGAGCTTTTCTCAAACGTCTGGCTAACATGGCCATCTGCTCAGTGATAGTATGAACATCATCAGTGTCACTTGAGTCTGAGTGGTCAGCTTGAGATTCTGACTCAGTCTCAGATTCAACAACCATAGCTTTGGAACCTTTCTTCTTCTTCTGTGCAACTAATGCAACTTCTATTTTGTCCAAAGATTCTTTTAGTTGTTGTTGAGAAGCTCTTTTGTGTTCTATGATCTGTTCATGATTCAGCAAGAACCCATAGATGGACTGTAGGTTATACATATGTAATGTTCCTCTAGCCCTTAGTGCATTGGTTACTTCATTGAACCTTTCTGGTAACACATCCAGAAATTTCAGCACGAGCTCAGCTTCATCTTTCTTTACACCAACACTTAGTAGGTCATTTATCAAGCAGTGAAACCTTGTGAACAAATCTGCCAAGGTTTCATTCTTGTTTGAAAATAAGTTTTCATACGACCTATTCAAGTGATTCTTCTTTTGCTGCTTGACAAGATCTGTGCCCTCATAAGTGACACTCAGCGTATCCCATATATCCTTTGCGGTTTGACACCCAGTCACAGTGTGCAAGATTTTGTTAGTTAGGGAATTCGCTAGAACACTCTTTGCCTTGTCATCCAGATTAAAGAGTTTCCAATCTTCATCAGTCCAGGATGCAACAGGCTTTCTTGTTTCCTTCTCAGATTTGCCAGGAGACGTATCACTGACAGTAGAAGGAATCTTGGGAATTATTTGTCCTTTTGTGATGACTTCCGACATACGGTTGTCAATGGACTTTAGGAAGAGCATGGCTCTGAACTTCCACATAGGATAGTCAGATCCATCAAATATGGGACATCCTTTAGCAGAGATCCGAGGAAAGTTTGATGGAGTATTGCTTGTCGACATTTCAATCTTTCTCAGAATCTTGAACTATTCAACTGATGAAATCGTTCAGCCTGCTCTGATACCAGTTGTTGGTCCCTTGTATGAGAGAGTAACAACAAGCAACAGTATGTAGAAGGGGGGGTTGAATACACTTTCTGCGGAAATTGAACAAATCAAAGAAAAGTGTTACACACAGTAAATCAAACCACAATCAATCAAATGCTTTTATTAATCAGAAGATGATTACAATGCTTTGAATAAGAAGATGATTACAATGACTATTAAGTAAGCAATTCTTGATATATAATCACCTAATATAAATCTCTCAATTCTCTCAAACTTAGATATCTATAATTAACATGTAATTATAGATACCGACGACTCTCTAAACAGGATTTTCACAAATTGAATCAACACATGATTACTTACCAATATCACAACTAATGTGATTAATTTGAACACACGAACTTCTTTGGCAATCTGTGATTAAATCTTGATACTGAATCAAGACTCGTAACACATACGGTGAGGTGAGGTTTGGCTCTACAACACTTAGTTGTTTTTTTGAATCAAAGTCGTACCTCTAAACTTATCAGGAGATAAGTATTTATAATTCTGTTGCTACGGTTCCTAACAAACTAGACTTAGCCTAATTCGCTAACTAACTTTCGGATAAACCGGAATCTTGAATCTTGAATCTTCTTATACTGAGTCTTCAATATTCAATCTTGATTCTGGAGTCTTCTTATCCGCACCGTAGATATAGAGAGAGATAAAGATGAATTTAAAACATACTTAAATTATCTTTAAACTGACTTCTTCACTCGGACTGAGTTACTCAGCTTGAAACTCATCAAGATGAGTTCTTCGAGAACAAATCCGAATTCATACATGAACTAACACGTACATTGATAAACTCATCCTTAGAAGTCTAACTTAGTTGACTAAAACATATTTAGCAACTCTGTCGAGCTGACTTTGCTTTTGAGCTGAGTCACTCAGCTTGAAACACATCAAGCTGATTACTCGATATATACCTTATGTGACATACACAGATTATTAAACATATTAATAAACAAACTAAGGTATAATATAAACTGATCAACATATGCTCAGCTTATATTCAGCTTATACTCAGTCTGAATCACTCTAAGTGTTCAGTTTGACTAAGCTTCATAATTCTGTTTAAGTTATATGTAGAACTCATATTACAAACTTAACTTTGTCTCATCAAATTCAAACTGATGAGATCATTTTCCCAACAGTTAGTCAAAGCTGAAGCTCTACTACTATTGGCAGAGGGAGCAGATCAGATTGAGGGGGAAAGAGAAAAAGAGAAAGAACCTGAGCTGACTGAGAAAGCAAAAGGCAAAAGACTAGTAGTGGTCAGCTCAGATGAATCAGAAACTCCTCAAAAGAAAAGAAGAAAAGTGATTCTAAGTGAATCATCAGCCTCAGATGAAGACTCTGCGGATAAAATGACATTACAAGATAGAGTTTCACTGATGGTAGTTAGAAGATTAGAACAAGAGGAAGCTGACCAGCTTGGGATATCAATTAATGAATTAAGAAGAATACAAATGGATGTTCAAGCTGAGTTAGCAGATGAGAAAGAGAGAAGAGAAAGAGCTTGGGCTGAACAGATCAAGAAGCAGAATGAAGAGCTCTCTGGACTCAGACTGCCAATCATGTCTAAAGAGGAAGAAGTAAAGGAGCTTCCTGTCCAGAGTCAACCTGAAGGGGAAGACATAACTCAGTGTTATACAAGGACCTACTTCTCCTCTCAAATAAATACACTAAGGTTGAGTTCAGTTCAAGGGATTATCATTCTAGAGTATGTCTTAAGGAATGGTGAAACTTCTTCTCTGGAACTTAGTCAACTGCATAAACTGGGATATGAAGAATGGAAGCAAGTAGCTATACTTATCAAGCAGATGGAAAAGTCCTCTGCCAGAAATCAAGTTAAAGATGAGCTACTAAGGCTACTTGGAAGAGCTGATTCATTGAAACTCATACCCAGATCTGAGATAGCAACCCTACTGACTTCCTTTCACAAAATGGGGAAGGACAAGCTGAAAAAGCCAGCTGGATTAGCAAAAGCAGACAAGTACAATACGAATCTTCCTGAAGGCTTGGAGTTTAAAGAAAACACCTATGTGGAAAAGCCTGAGAGAGGATTCATGTACATGGATAGAAATGGAAAACAATGCTTCCAGTCTGATGCAAACATATATACATGTGGGGTATCTCAGGTATTTGCTCTGAGACAAATTGTGGAAAATACTGAACAAAATGCAAAGTTCAGATACAGAATAAACAGAGCAATCAGATCTCAAAAGGATCAGCTTCAACACTTACCTAACCTGCATGAAATCCTTGAAGAAATCAACAAGGAAATCAAAGAGTTTGGAGAGCTGAATCCTCAATAGATTAGTTCTATTGTAAATATTAGATTAGTTCTAATATTTTTGAAAGCACTTAGTGTGCATGATCTGAGTGATCAATATTTTTGTATTATGATAAGTTCAATTAATACAAATATTTGTTTGATATGTTCAACTGTGTTATGATGTGTTCATACTTATAAGTCTGATAAGTTCAGCTTAAATGAATAACTGATTAGTTCTTATTCATTAATGTGTTTAGTTGATGTGTTCAACTAAAAGTTGGTTTGTTTCACATATAATTGATAAGTTCAATTAAAATTGATATGTTCAATCAATATTTGATTAGTTCAGATATAAAAATCTTAATATGTTTAAGATTTAAAACATAATTATGTTAAACAAACTTATTAACTGTTTGATGGTTTTGTCATCATCAAATAGGGGGAGTTTGTTGGGAAGATGATCTCATTAGTTAAGATTTGATGAGACAAAGTTAAGTTTGTAAGATGTGCTCTACATATAACTAAAACAGAATTATGAAGCTTAGTCGGACTGAACACTTATAGTGATTCAGACTGAGTATAAGCTGAGTATAAGCTGAGCATATGTTCGATCAGCTTAGACTATATCTTAGTAAGATTATCAATGTGTTTGATAAGCTGTGTGCGTAAACTAATATATACATATTGAGTTTCAGCTTGATGAGTTTCAAGTTGAGCGACTCAGTGTGAATATTGAGTCAGCTCAATAGAGTTGCTAAATATATTTTAGTAAATTCTTTAGACTTCTAAGGATTAGTTAACAATTATACATGTAGTCCATGTTTGTTTTCAGGTTTGTTCTTGAAGAACTCAGCTTGATGAGTTTCAAGCTAAGTAACTCAGCCTGACTAAAGAAGTCAGTTTAAGATAATTTAAATTTGTTTTAAATTTATCTTTTATCTCTCTATATCTACGGCAAGGATAAGAAGACTCCAGAATCAGGATTGAAGATTGAAGATTCAAGATAAGAAGATTCAAGATTCAAGATTCCGAGTTATCCAATAGTTAGTTAGCAAATTAGGCTAAGTCTTAGTTTGTTAGATTCCGTAGGCACAGGATTATAAATACTTATCTCCTGATAAGTTTAGAGGTACGACTACAACAACAATTACGACTAAGTGTTGCAGAGCCAAATACTTCACCTCAACCGTATGTGTTACGATTCTTGAATCACTGTTTGTCAGTTCAACGTGATCAAGATATGCAAAGATTGCCAAGTTATTCGTGTGTTCGAATAATCACATTGGTTGTGATATTGGTAAGTTATCAATCTGTATAAATCCTGTTTAGAGAGTCGTCAGTATCTATAATCATAAGTTGATTATAGATAGCTAAGTTTGAGAGATTGAGAGATTCATATTAGGTGGTTATATATCAAGAGTTGCTTACTTGATAGTTATTGTAATCATCTTTTTATTCAAAGTATTGTAATCATCTTCTTAATAAAAGCATTCGATTGATTGTGGTTTGATTAATTTGTGTAACACTTATATTTGATTTATTCAATTTCCGCAGAAAGTGTATTCAACCCCCCTTCAACACATCTGTTGCTTGTTGTTATTCTCACCAAGGGACCAACATTTATGTAGGTCGAATTCTTATTATACATCAAGTCAGATACGTAGTAAATCAAGTAATTCGAATTGTACTTCTCAACTCAGGTCGAATTCTATGCAAGTAACCGAAAGTCGGGTCAATTACGAAGCGGGCTAAGTTGAATCATAAGTGCAAGTCGAATCCTACAATGGTTAATAAGGTCGAATGGGATCAGGTATGCGCAAGTTGAATTGTTGCTAACCACTAAGGTCGAATCCATGTGTACCAGGACAAAGTCGAATTCTTCTACCTATATTAGCCGAAAGTCAAATCGTATAACAATACTAAAGTCAAATTCAAGAGATGACAATTTAGTCAAAAAATACATTAATAATAAGGTCGAATTGTACATAATGGTGAAGTCGACTTCTACCAGGGTAGTTAAGTCAAATCCGACGTCTAAACACCCAAGTCGAACATTGATCCTTAAACCCCTAAGTCGAATAGGGATAAGCTTAAGTCGAATCTGAAAGAAAACTACAATGTCGAATTGAAACCCTTCGAATTTGAAGCCTTCATAACGAGTCGAATTCCAGGGATGGCCATTAAGTCGAATCCAAAGAGATCAAGCCCAAGTTGGATTGTCTCTAAGGCACCAAGTCAAAACTCACGTGTGCATATACAGGTTGAATCATGTTTCTCGAACAGCTAGTTCTCATGGGCATTTCCTAAGTCGAATCCTAAGAAGTCCTAACCTAACATCTTTTAACTTATTATCATTAGCATTTAATTTTCATAAACAATTTCTTCACCTATGACAACTGTCATTAAAATTTCCAGGTTAGTCATAAGAAAACCCTAACATAGGTTTGTAAAAAATATATTATTTATGAGATAAATTATTTAGTAGAAGTCTTAGATTCCCTAAAAATCTTGATGTTGTGCTTAAAACCCTTAAAAATAGAAAATTTGTAAAACCGACTTATTAAATGTTAAAAGTTATAAATATCGATGACGCATATAACAAAAACAATAAAATACATCATTTCATATATAAATTATGCTAAAATATAAAAACCTACATAAAGTCATCAAATGATCAAAAAAAAAAAACTTGTAGGCATTGGTTTTCTACCAAATCACCAATGTATAAAAATTCATCCTACACAAATTATACCTAATATTATATTATAAAAAATATATTTAAAAATTAAAACCTCCACCCCCAAATCTGCCAGCCCTCTTTTCCCTCTTTATCTCACCACTTGAACTGCCATATGTCACCTTACTTCATAAACACACTAACACTTCCACTCCTCCACATTTCACGACTTCATTTTCTCTCACTCTTTCTCTTTTCCCTCTCCCCATTCATGAAATTCTGTTGGTCAAATGATCTCATCAGTTGAAATTTGATGAGACAAAGTTAAGTTTATTAGATATGTTCTGAATATAACTTAAACAGAATTATAAAGCTTGATCAGACTGAGCACTTATAGTTTTTTAGACTGAGTATAAGCTGAGTATAAGCTGAGCATATATTTAATCAGCTTAGACTATATCTTAGTAAGATTATCACTATGTTTGATAAGTTGTGTGTGTTACCTAAGATATAGGTTGAGTATTCAGCTTGATGCATTTCGAGTTGAGTTACTCAGCTTACAGACTGAGTCAGCTTAACGGAGTTGCTAAGTAAGTTCTAGCTAACTCTTATGACTTCTAAGGATGAGTTAGTCATGTTTGTTTTCGGGTTTGTCCTCAAAGAACTCAGCTTGATGAGTTTCAAGTTGAGTAACTCAGCCCGACTAAAGAAGTCAGTTTAAGAGAATTTAAATATGTTTTAAATTCCTTTTACTCTCTATATCTATGGCATGGATAAGAAGATTCCAGAATCAAGATTTATAATTGAAGACTCAAGATAGAAGATTCAAGATTCAAGATTCCTGGTTATCTGTTAGTTTGTTAGCAGATTAGGATAAGTTCTAGTTTGTAAGGATCCATAGGAACAGGATTATTAATACTTATCTCCTGATAAGTTTAGAGGTACGAGTGCCAGACTCTAATATCACCTCAACCTATTGATCGTATGTGTTACGAATCTTGATACACAGTTTGTAAGTTCAACGTGATCAAGAAATTCACAGATTGCCAACATTGTTCATGTGTTCTATCTTTACATCGGTTATGAAGTTGGTAAGTATTCAATCTGTGAATAAATCCTGTTTAGAGAGTTAGTTTGTATCTATAATAATAAGTTGATTATAGATAGCAAAGTTTGAGAGATTGAGAGATTTGATTAATATTAGGTGCTTACATATCAAGTGTTGCTTACTTGATTGTTACTGTAACCATCTTCTTATTAATGAAAGCATTCGATTTCATGTGGTTTGATGTGTGTTAAAACTTTTTATTGATTTGTTCAATTTTCCGCATAAAGTGTATTCAACCCCCCTTCTACACATTACTTGCTTGTTGCTCTTCTCCCCAAGGGACCAACAACTGGTATCAGAGCAAGCTGAACTATTCATAAGTTGAAGTTCAAGATTCTGAGAAAGTACAATATGTGGACAAGCAACAATTCATCAAACTTTTCTCAGATGGCTGCTAAAGGATGTCCCGTATTTGATGGATCTAATTATCCTATGTGGAAATTCAGAGCCATACTTTTCCTTAAGTCCATTGACATCAGGATGTATGATGTCATCACCCGTGGACCAATCATCCCCAAGATTCCTGCTGCTGTCAGTGATAAGTCTCCTAACAAGACTGAAAAGGAAGTCAAGAAGCCTTTGGCATCCTGGACTAAAGAGGATTGGAAATTACATTCCCTGGATGACAAAGCAAAGAGTGTTCTGGCAAATGCCCTGACTAATGAGATATTGCACACTGTGACTGGGTGTCAAACTGCAAAAGAGATCTGGGATACTCTGAGTATTACATATCAGGGCACCGATCTGGTCAAGCAGCAAAAGAAGAATCATCTGAACAGATCCTATGAAAACTTCTTTGCTAAGAAGAATGAAACCTTTCCTGCTTTGTTTACAAGGTTTCACTGCTTGATTAATGACCTGCTAAGTATAGGCATTAAAACGGATGAAGCTGACTTAGTGCTGAAATTTCTGGATGTGTTACCAGAAAAATTTAATAAAGTGAGTGTAGCACTAAGGGCTGGAGGTACATTACACATGTATAACCTACAGTCCATATATGTGTTCTTGCTTAATCATGAACAGATCACAGAACACAAGAAATCTTCTCAACAAAAAATGAAAGACTCTCTTGATAAACATGAAATTGCATTAGTTGCAGAGAGGAAGAAAAAGAGTTCAAAATCCTTCATTGTTGAATCTGAGACTGAGTCAGACTCTCAAGCTGACCACTTAGACTCAGACTCGAGTGATACTGATGATGTTCATACTATCACTAGACAAATGGCCATGCTTGCCAAAAGACTAAGAAGAATTCAAAGGGGAAAAGGAAGATTTGACAGGGGTAAAGGAAAGAGTTCTTTTGATCCCAAGAAAATTGTGTGCTTCAACTGTTAGAGAAAGGGACACATTGCTGCTGAGTGCAGATTAAAGAAGGATGAAACAGCTTTAGTAGCTGATAAGAATGCTTATAGAGCTAACAAGTATAAGAAGAAATATACTCAGCTCAAGAAAGGAAAGCCTAAAGACAAGCCCAGTGCAAAAGGACTTTATGCTGAAACTTGGGATACAGAATCATCTACCTCAGATGATGATGACAAGTGTCTGATGGCTCAAGAAGATGAAGAGTTTGAATTAGACGAAGTTGATTATGGTCTGTCTGAATCAACTTTTGAAGCTGACATGAAGGAAGCTAAGGAAAACAACAAACTAAGTGACTGGGATCCCTCTTCCGTGTACAAGGTTAGTAATTTCAACTCTTACACCGATGAAGAAAAAGGTCTTACTTTTGGTTATTTGTTAAACAACTTTAAGACCAGCCTTAAGTCTCAAGCTAACCTCAAAGCTGAAATCACTAAGCTCAAGAATGAGATTAAGGAAAATCAAACTCTTATTACTGCTGAAAAGAAAGCACAATGTGATCTTGAATGTCAAAGATTCATTAATAAACTTCTAAGTGAAGAGCTTCAGGAAGCCAAGGATAAATCCGACCAAATTCAGAAGGTCACTAAATCCTGGTGTAAGTCATCAAGGCTTGTTGAACAGTGCATCAACCAGCAGATCCCTAAACAGATAAAGGCTGTACTTGGAGGTGACTATCAATCCACAGCTTATGCAGCTGATGATGATGAGATAACAAGTATAGTTTCTAAGGAAGATAGGCAATTGATTGAGTCTCAGAAGTCAGCCTCAGAAAAGAGACATGATCCAAGTGTATAATACAATAAGTTTGTCAAGGCAAAGGATCATGGAGATGAGTGTTCAACATCTAAACAGCATAGTAAGTCTGTGCTTGATAGATTAGGCACTCAGCCTTATTCAAAGAACATCTGTTATTGAAAGGTTGAATCCAAATCCTTTCAAAAGACAACACTCTCTATCTGGCTCATAGAGAAGTTTTAAGAATAGGAAGACAACTGTAAGTGAGAGGTCATATAACAACAATGGTAAGTCCAAAGTTGTTGAAATTGGTAAGTCCAAAGAACTCAACAGTGTAAGTTCAAAACTATTGAAACTAGTAAGTCCAGAAAACATGACAATGGTAAGTCCATAGTCAGTGAAAAGAAGTTTGTTGGTCAAGCTTCTAATCAAAAGGATAATAAACCTAGATCTGACTAAGGTAAGTCCAAATTAAATGAGCATCAGGTGAATCAACTTGCAAAGAAAGTTGAGAAATTTTCCACAACCAATAATCCTAAGACTGAGAGTAAGTTCCCTAAAGAATTATCGGATAATCTACATCCTGTAGTCATTGGTAGAAGGAAATGCTACAAGTGTGGAGGTAGAGGACATGAGGCCAAGGATTGTGACAGTGAAATCTTAAGGCCTAAGAAGGAACAAGCTGATCAGCTACACATGACTCAACACCTACTCAAGCTGACCAGTCAGTTCCACAAGATGAATATGCTAAGTGCTCATCATCTGAACCTACTAAAAAGTGGGTTCCCAAACAAAACTAATATGTTTAGTTTTATTTTCATGTGCAGGGTTCAAGTAAATGGTACTTGGACAGTGGATGCTCAAGGCACATGACAGGGTGGAAAGGACTTCTAAGTGAATTCCAGGAAGATGAAGTTCCTAAAGTAACATTTGGTGATAACTCCCATGGAAGAACTAAAGGATATGGGAAGATGCATGCTGGCAAGGTAACTTTCCAGAAAGTTGCATATGTTAAAGGTCTTAAACCCAATCTGAATAGTATCAGTCAACTGTGTGATGAAGACAATGTTGTTACTTTTAGGAAGAAAGCACGAACAATATACAAAGCAAATGGTAAGCCAGTGCTAATAGCAAAGAGAGAAAGAGATGTGTATCTACTTGATCTCAATTCTGCTGACCCCTATAAATTGTGTGGTTAATGATCAGACGGTTACGCTAGAGTTGCCTCCAGAGCTTTCTGGAATTCATAACACGTTCAACGTGTGTTATTTGCGTAAGTGTAAGGTAGAGGAGAACCAGATTCTACCTCTACAAGAATTGAAGGTTGACGCTTGAAAGTTCCTAGTTGAAGAACCTATTGAGATACTTGGTTCTAAAACCAAGAAGTTGCGCAGGAAGATGATTAAACTGGTGTTAGTTAAGTGGAAGCATAACCTGGGTTCGAACATGACCTGGGAGACGGAAGACGAGATGAAAGCACGATACCTTCACTTGTTTGTAGACGATCAGATTCCGAGGACGGAATATTCTTAGGGGGGGGTAGATTTGTAACACCCCAAAATGGGGCCTAGTTGTAAACTGTAGTACATGTAGCTTTAGTAGTTGTACGTTGACTTTAATTGGTGTTTTGTTGTTAACTGTAGTATAAATGTTGTTAAATGGTGTTCTATATGTGAATTGGTGTTTTAAACGTGAATTGGTGCTAATTGGTGTTAAATGATGTTAATTGGTGTTAAATGTGGATTAAAATATGGTATTATGAAAAGTGTCATAAGTTGACCAGATAGATAAATAGTTGAACAGTTTTGGATAATGTTTCCAAAAATATCTCCGTTAGTTGAAACGGATAAACCTAAGTTGTGTCTTAAGTTGAAGAGGAGAACAAAATACCCGAGAGGGGGTATTGGATTATTAAGGTCGGCCTAAAAGCCTTCCTTATCCCCTGAGATTAGAAACACATACACACACTCTATACACATACATACATACGTACTACCATACACACACAAACGTTGTACTTTTGGTGATTAAAATCAAGAAGGGAAAGGATTAGAAGATGGATTCAAGTGTGAAATCTATTCTTATTGAGCTAGAGGTCATCATCTTGTAAGATTTCTTGTTAAACCTTGTTCTTGGAGTTTGTGTGTGTGTGGTGTCAATTTGTAAGTTTAGATGTGTTTTGGTGTTGATTTTATGTCCAAATCATGTTAGTAAGTTAGTATATATGTTAGATATGAAGTATAAACGCTTGAATACGGATTCAAGGCAAATTTTGTGTCAAAAACGCGAGAAATAGCTGTTGTGTTCGAACAGAGCACGAGCTTACTATAACAGTAGTCCATGCGGTCGCATGCGAAAAGCCATGCGGTCGCAAGGAAGTTTGGAAGTCCCTGCGGTCGCAGGCAAGGGGTCTTGAGGCCGTATGGAGTTGGTGTCATGGTTCACCACCTACGGGTGATGAAATGAAGCCTACGGGCGTAGGAAAATAACTTACGGCCGCAGGAACCTTAAGAACAACCCTTACGGCCATAGGGATAATCCCTTGCGGCCGTAGGAGTGAGTTTTTGGGCAGGGCCCTTGCGGTCGCATGGAAATCCCTTGCGATCGCATGGTGATGCCTTGCGATCGCATGGGGGGTGCCTTGCGATCGCATGCTGTACTGTTGTGTTGACAGCTTTGTAGTCTTCTGTTTTAAACCTCGTTAAATGTTGTTGATTGGTGTCTAAGCCTAAACCTGATGTGTTAGGTGATTCGGACGACTCTTGGGATTCTTCGGATTCTCGATTCTATTTCTGCCTCTTGTAATCTTGAGGTGAGTACCGGTTTCCCATGAGTCTTAGTAGGTAAGTTATTTGTGGTACATGTTGACACGTGATTGGTGTACTGCTACGTAAGACTATCTGTTGTACATGTTGACACGTGATTGGTGTATTTCTACGAAAGACATAATGTATGCTATGATAGAGTTATATACGCATGCTTAATAGTGATATGAAAAATATTGTTGTGAGTATATGCGCACATGAACTGGATCCTTATTGGATAAGCTATTTGTTTATGAAGTTATGTCCGGACACTGAACTGGTGAAAAACTGAGGTCGGTCAGGTAGACGGGTGTTAGTATCTGGCTGGGTTCCCAGGGTCCTTAGGGACTACGAATTAGGGAACAAACGGTACTTAGGAGTATACGCCTTGGTATGGCTCTGCAGGCAGCCGTTCCTCTATGGAACTGGGTTCCTTGCTTAGGCTGGAACCAACATGATAGACAGAGTGTGCTCTGTGGACTGCTCTTCGCTTTCTACTGGTACAATTGGTTATGGCTGATTACTCTGCTTGGGTTGTTGAGCGGGGCTGTCTCCGCTGCAAGATACGACTCCTGCTGACATGATTGGTGCGCCGCAATATGATAGGATAGCCCTGTGTGCTGTTCCGATACATGATAGCCTGCTTATTGATGCTTATGTGTAATTGGTGCTCACTAGCTAGTTGTAGCTAACGGTGCAAGATTTATCTTTTTCGCAGGTTGATGCAAGAGGCCTGGTGAGGCGGGACTGTTGGTAGTTTTGTTGTAAATATCTTTTGGGGAACACATTGTTGTATTTATGGATCCGGTGGTCGGAAACTAGTAGGTAACGCTTGTAGAATATGAACTTGGCTTAATTTTTGGTGTAGTTAAATAGCCGAGTCAGTTAACGTTGTTTTTGTAAATGGTGTTTATTTCTGCTGTACGGTTTTGATAATTGTTGTTTAAAAAGTATGAACTCTAATTTTAAGCTCGTTAGAGGTGGCGTTACAGGTAAAAAGGTTCAAACCTTTCTTAAAAAGAAAGGGTGTCAAGAGATTTGAGAAGAAACCCTTCAAAGGAGAAAGAGCCATGTCAAAACCAAAGGCTTCTGAAGGTTATTTCTCTTGTGGCAAGATTGGTTACTATGCCAATGAGTGTAAGTACAGAGGAAACACTGGCTTCAAGGGTTCCTCAAGCTCTGACGGCAAGATTGACTATGAAGCCAAGTATAAGAAGCTTCTTGCTGCAGTCCTTGACAAGAAAAAGAAGAAAGCTCAGAATAGGGTGCTGGTGGCTGAAGAAGAAGATTGGGCTGAGGAATATCTCTCAAGTGATGAAGATGAGGTCCTCACAGCTCAGCTCAGTTTGATGGCCAATACAGCAAGTACAAGTTCCTTTGATGAGGACATGAAGAAAGCTGCTAAAGCTTGTACTTCTCCTGACTGGGATCCTTCTTCTATGTATCAGGTTGGAAAATTTATTAACTATGAAGATAATGATAAGAACACTATGTTTGATTATCTGTTTGTTGAGTTTTAGTCAAATATTTAAAGAGAAAAGAAGTTAAAATTAGAAATAGAATCACTAAAAGAGAGATTAAGTCTTAAAGATGAGAAACTGAAACTAATGACAAAACTGGAAGATGATTTAGCTAATCAAAAGATACTTAATCAGATCTTGGTAAAAGAAAACAATGACGCAACCACGAAGTTTAATGACCTTCAAAAAGTAGTTAAATCTTGGTGTGTTTCTGCTGCTAAGACCACTCAGTGTGTCAATGAGCATATTCCAAAACAAGTTCAAGCTATTATTGGTGGAAATTACTTCCAAGCTGCTAATTGTGTTGATTTTAGCAAGGACATAAATATCTTAGAAAAGGCTGATATTTTACCTCTTACTTTTTAAAAGATTGTAAAAGGAAAAAGTATTATCACTAACAGATTTGTCAAAAGTAAAAGTACTTAGCTGAAAGACTTAATCACTTCAAAAGTTGGTTCAAGTTCTATTGTCTTGACAGAAAGCAAAAGTACTGAAAATTTAATAGTAAAGGAAGTGAGTGAAGGAATGGAATCATTTGTTGATACCAAAGAGACATTATGTTGTCAAACCTTGAAAGCTGATGCATTAAATTTAGGAACTCAGCTGACTGAATATTCTTTAGCAAATGATATTACATCAGCTGATCAAAAAGTAGATGATAATTGCTCAGCTATTATCCTGTCAGCTGATCATGGATCCTCTTCTGTTTGTTTAACTGATCAAACATCACTTCAAACTCTTTTAATAGGAGAAACCAAGGGAAAAGGACCTTTTGTTAACAAAAAGTCTAAGTCTGTCACACCTAAAGTTGATCAAAAACTCATTTTAACTAAGGGTCAACCTAAGGTGACTGTAAACAAAGACCTTATTAGTTTACAGAATCAGTTGCAACAGCTGAATGGTGAAATCTGTCAGCTGATGACCCATAGTCATCAGAAAACAGTTAAGATATCTCTTAGGCAATCACTGAAACATGTCAAAAGCTCCAAAAGTCAAAAATGTTATAAATGTGGGAGCAAAGGGCATAAGGCAAGTGATTGTTCTCTTGAAGGTAACTCAAGACAGCGGACTGATTTTAATAACACAGTTGTTCCTCTTATTCATAAACAACCTAATATGAAGTGGATAGCTAGGTGCAATCCACAGGGATCCACTTAACAGTGGATGCCCAAGTGTCACTAAACTTCTTTCAATCTTATCTATGCAGGGTCTGAACACATGGTATCTTGACAGTGGATGTTCAAGGACCATGACAGGTTGTAAAGCTTTGCTTAGTAACTATAAGAAGGAAAAAGGTCCAAGAGTGACCTTTGGTGATAACAATTGTGGGCAAACAAAAGCCTACGGAGAACTTCATAATGGGAACTTAACCTTGTCCAAAGTATCATATGTTAAAGGGCTTAAGTACAATCTCATCAGCATAAGTCAGTTATGTGATGGTGATCAGGTGGTTCCATTTTAGATCAAGAAGGTAAAACAATAATTTGTGTAAAGAGAACCAAGGATATATATACTCTTGATATGTCCTCTGGTGATCCATCCAAGACAACCTGTTTGTATACAAAATCTATAACTGACACAAACTGGTTATGGTACAAAAGGCTTTCTCACTTAAACTTCAAAAATATAAACAAGCTGAGCAAGGGTGAACTAGTGTCAGGACTACCTTCACTGACTTATGTTAAGCCTAAACCTTGTTCTGCCTGTGAGAAGGGAAAGCAGCACAAACTTCTTTTCCTTCTAAGCAAGCCTTCTCCATTACTGAACCTTTCTACATGTTGCACATAGATCTATTTGGTCTTGTTGCTACTGCTAGTATTGGTGGAAGTAAGTATGCATTGGTGATGGTTGATGAATTCTCAAGATACACTTGGGTCATCTTCCTAAAAGCAAAGAGTAAGGCTGCTGAAGAAATAATAAGCTTCATTAACAAGATGGAAGTGCTAAATGGAAATCTGGTATGGATGCTCAGAAGTGATCATGGAACTGAGTTTAGAAATCAAACTCTAGAAGGGTTCTGTGATGATAAAGGCATATCTCAAAGCTTCTCTGCACCAAGGACTCCACAACAAAATGGTGTAGCTGAAAGAAGAAAGAGAACATTAATAGAAGCTGCAAGAACCATGTTGTGTGAAAGTGGGTTAGGATTCAATTTTTGGGCTGAAGCTATCAGTTGTGTATGTTTCACTCAGAACACCTAGTCATCAAGAGACACAACAAGACTCCTTATGAAGTGCTCAAGGGAAGGAAGCCCAACATCTGCTTTCTACATATCTTTGGGTGTCAGTGTTTCATTCTGAACCAGAGAGATCAATTGCAGAAGTTTGCACCAAAATCTGATGAAGGTGTTTTTGTTGGATATTCTGTGATCTCCAAAGCTTACAGAATCTACAACCTCAGAACAAAGGTCATAGAAGAATCTATCAATGTAAGTTTTAATAAAAATGACTTTGTCGCTTCCTGTTCTACTAATCCATCTACAGGTGAGGAATTTAATGATCTGCTGCATACTGAAGACAACATTCCAGTATCAGCTGATCCACTCCAATCAGCTGATGTAGAGGATTTAGATGAAAATGTTCCAAATATACATCAAACCAAAGCACATCCTATCTTAAACCAACCCACACTTTTACTGAATAATGAGAATCATGATTCAACATCAATGGACTCTAATTCCATATCAAACATTCCCCCATCAGTAGAAGTTCCAACAGATAACATTCCTAAAATTCTGTCAGCTGATCAACCAGAAGTCTCATCAGCTGATCCAAACCAAAGAATTTTAACTCCAACAATCCAAAATAATCCAAACTCTCCCAGAATCTAAAATGCCTATAAGGACTACAAGGATCATCCTAAAATCAGGTCATAGGTAACATAGAAGCACATGTACTAACAAGATCAAAATCTTGTAATTTCTATTTATACACAGGTTTTGTTTCTATTATTAAACCAAAGAAAGTGGATGAAGCTTTAAATGATCCCCACTGGATTAATGTCATGCAAGATGAATTGGCAGAATTCACAAGGAACAATGTATGGACTTTGGTACCAAAACCAAAGGATAAAACCATCATTGGTATTAAGTGGGTGTTCAGAAATAAAATGGATGAACAAGGGCTGATCATCAGAAACAAAGCAAGGCTAGTTGCATAGGGGTATTGTCAAGAAGAAGGTATTGATTTTGAAGAAACCTTTGCCCCTGTTGCAAGACTTGAAGCTATAAGACTATTTCTAGCCTATGTTGCCTTCAAAGACTTCAAAGTGTTTCAAATGGATGTTAAGAGTGCTTTCCTCAATGGAGAATTGAAGGAAGAGGTATATGTCAAACAACCTCCAGGTTTTGAGGATGCAAGCAAGCCAGACCATGTATACTTCTTAAACAAAGCTTTGTATGGTCTAAAGCAAGCTCCAAGAGCCTGGTATGATACTCTCTCTTCTTTTCTAACCACCAAAGGCTTTATAAGAGGAAGCATATATAGCACTTTGTTTATAAGGAAATTCAAGGATGATGTAATACTTGTACAGATATATGTAGATGATATAATATTTGGGTCTACAAATTTGGATCTTTGTAAAAAGTTTTCTAAACTCATGTCTGATAACTATCAATTGAGCATGATGGGTGAACTAAACTATTTTCTTGGACTTCAAATTAGACAAGAGGTTGATGGAATTTTCATTCATCAAACAAAGTATGTAAATGACCTACTTAAGACCTAGCTTGGAATTTCAAACTCAAATTGTTCTTCAAAGAAAACACCTATGTCCACTGCCTTATAGCTTGGAAAGGACACTGATGGTAAATCAGTAAACATTACAGCTTATAGAGGCATGATAGGGTCACTTTTATACCTCACTGCTAGCAGACCCGATATTATGTTTTCAACATGTCTCTGTGCTAGATACCTAGCAGCCAAAGAATCTCACTTAGCTGCTGTTAAAAGGATTTTCAGGTATCTCAAATGAACTCCTAATCTAGGTCTTTGGTACCCCAAAGACTCTGATTTTGAGTTAGTTGGATACACTGATTCTGATTTTGCAGGTTGCACACTAGACATAAACAGTACATCTGGAGGTTATCAGTTGTTAAGTAGAATATTAGTCAGCTGGTCAAGCAAGAAACAGAACTCTGTTTCAACTTCAACAGCTGAGGCAGAATACATTGCTGCTGGAAGCTGCTGTGCTCAACTATTATGGCTGCAAAATCAACTACTTGATTATGACATACAGTTTGAAAACTCTCCAACCCTGTGAGACAACACTAGTGCCATTTCTATCTCTAACAATCCTGTTTTGCATTCTAAGACCAAGCATATTGAAATAAGACATCATTTTCTTAGAGATAATGTGCAGAAAAAGAAAGTTTCAATGCACTATATAAGTACTGATGTTCAATTAGCTGATATTTTTACAAAACCTTTAGATGAGTCTCAGTTCAACTTCCTAATATCCAAACTTGGCATGTTAAATTTTTAACATATTCCTTTCTTAGGTAGTTAATTTAGTGTGAGAAAATAATTTCATTTGTGTGTGAAATGAAGTACTTATCTAAGCTTCTTCATGTCTTATTAATGGTGAATCAGCTAGTGGTATTCTTTCAGCTGACAACCATCAGCTGATACTATACCTCAGCTGATCAACCATTAGCTAAGACTTAAACGATCAGCTAATTGCATTCATTAGCTGACACTTATTTTGGCTCAACAAGGATCAGCTGGCACTTTCTTCAGTCGGCTGATGATTCTCAGAGTTAAAATTCTTGTGTCCCCATACTTATTTTATTATTTTATCATTTGTATTTAATGTGTTAACAATGTAGTATTTAATTTCTTTTTAAATTTCCGTTAGTTGTCCGTGTATTTATTAGCTTATCCGTTTATTACCCTTTTTGCATATGTGATAGTTACTTTTTCAAAAAGATATTTCTGTGACAGTTTAGGTTTCTAAAGAAGATATAAAGGTTTTTTTGAGCGGTTCTTCAATTCTTGTGCATTCAAAATTCAAAAACACTCTTCTTCTCTCCAAAATTACAAACCTTAAACTCTCACTGCTCACAGTTTCTTCACTATGTAATCATGGTGTCCTTCAATCCTGTTTCTACTCCAAATGCTGTTGCTGGTGAGAACATGACTGTGAACTCAGAAATCACCATTCGTCCAAACAACTTTCTAATCAACACTAACATTCCCTCGAACAAGGCAAACCAGGGATATGAACCTATGGTAGCATTCATAACTGCTCATCCCCTGTTTCCATGTCTCTCTGCTCATCCTTTCTTCATCTTTCCAAACATTGTTGGTGAGATGTGGTACACTGCAAGGTACCATCCTGATCAAGATCTAATCACCTGCACTTGTCTCAATGGCACCATTAACATCAACATTACTGTCAACACTCTTCGACAAGCCATCTCTCTGCCTAACTTGGCCCCATATCAACCGTTTGCTCAAATGGATCAAGTTTTGGAAGTTTTACCCCTGATTGGCTACAATGAAGCTGTTACCCATGGTCAGTATAAGTTGTCCATGCTGGGACACCCATGGAGGTATTTGGCCAGTGTAATCACTCGGTGCTTTGGTCATAAATCTGGAAATTTTGATCAAATGAATCAAACAGAACTAATGGTTCTCCATGCCTTAGTCACAGGGAGAAATATTGACGTTGCTCAAGTCATATTCTCAGAGATGGTGGATAAAATCACTCTTGGCACAGCAAAGAAATCAACAAGCACTATTGTTCACTACATCAGGTACTTAAGCTTGTTTGTCCTTCACCATCTTCAATGGGAACAATATACTGGGATAGCTGTTGTTTTAGATGCAATGACCATGCCTCAAATGGGTCAAAAGATATTCCATTTAATAAGGGAAGAGCAAGGTCCTGCCATCACTGCACAAATGCAAGAACTGATTGATATTGCAGCTGATGAAGAAGATGAAGGCGTTGAAGAAGAAGGTGTTGTTAAACCTATTAATGAAACAATGGCTAATGATTCTGAGTCCCCAGATGTAGTTACTGAAAATTCTGAGCACTCTACTGCTCATACTCATGATGAAGCCAGTTTTAGAGAAGAAAGATCATTTGATGATGAATCAGCACAGAATGAGTCTATTAATTCTGATGCTGAGGATGTGGATGCAGGTATTAGTGGTGATGACTTTGATGATAATGATGATCATGCATATGATAGTGATGATGGTGGTGAACCTATGGTCTATGGTCTAAGTAACACTTCCTCCTCCATATCAACACCTATTATGGTGCCCTTGACCAATTTCCTAGTAAGCTCTTCAAGTGCAAATGAATCTGTACATCTTGAACAAGGTAGTAAAGGTGAAGTTGGTGCTAGTGAACATGATGCTGAAGAAGAAGATGTTATCTCTGATCAACTGATTCAACTCATTGAACTCAGCCGACCAATATACACTCAAGGTATGACTCTCTCACTCCCTGAGGACACTCATTTGGTAAACCCCACCAATAAGAACCCACCCTCTCCTCCAGTTGACACACCCCCACAAATGCCAAGCTTTTGTATACTACCAATAGTCACTAGTTCTACTCCCACCTACACCCATATACAAACAAGGTCAACAGAGATGGTGCACACTGCACTTATCTCAGAGGATATACACATTGCACCTCTGACCTCAAATCCTATAGCTACCTCTTATGTTGAGGGGGAGTTCATGGATTTTGCTTTAACCACACTGCCAGTGGATGTGCCCTCACAACAGGTCACATCTGTAAATATGGGACTCCTGCAATCTAGATCACCCTCCCAACAGGGTGATGTCATTGAAAGATAGACCTCCTCCTAAGGTCACACTGTGTCTACACCCACATTGAGTCTATCGATACCCTTGGTAAGTTCACAACAACTTACTACTGAAATAAGGGATACCCCACTGAGTGCAACCCTCACTCATACTCACATGTTTGCACCTGTATTTGATTCTCTTCTTACACATGCTACTGCACTGCCTGTCAATATTAGTGGTATAGACCAACCATTAGCACAGGGCACACAATCTGCTCCCAGTGATCTTAGGCCTATATACCAAGGTCTAAGTGAGGGACCTCAATCTATTCCTGTTCTAAGCACAATCTCTCAATCAACTCCAATTCAAACTATTCCTTCTACTTCTTCTGAACCCTCCCCTAAAATACTCCAAACCCTACTATCCATCTCTCAAAAGATGGATAGTCTTCAAGCCTCCTTCACCTCTTTCCAAACCCAAACAGAAACTCAAGTTTGTCATATAATTCAAGAGGTTGAGTCACTTAAAGCTACTCACTCCTAACCCCAAACCACCCCTGCCCCAGTTGATCTATCACCAATTCTTTAATAAATTGGATCAACTCTTATCCCAAACTTCTACCCCTACTTCTACCCCTACTCCTACCCCTTCACCTTCCCTTTCAAACCAAACAATCTCTTCCTTAAACCAAACAATTTTCAACCTTCTTTCCCAACTACAAACCTTAAGACCTTCCCCTCCTAACATTTCAGTAAGCATTCCTGACTCTCTTCTTAGAGTCCCTTCTCTTCTCCAAACCATAGATGCTGAAGTCACACACTTAAGCCACTACTCCAGACAAAAGCATAGTGAAACCCTTAAAAAATTCACAAACATCACTGATGCTATCCTAAGGCTAAGACAACCTCCATCCTTCACCCAACCTCCTATCCCTACTGCCTCTCCTACACCTTCAAGTATCCCTCCCTCTACCTCCACCCCTTCTTCATCTCCTTATTCCTTTTTCATACCTTCTGCACCTGCTAAGACTGCTAAGCCTTCTGATAACTTTCCTTTCTCATTTGTTGATGACAAAAGGGGGAGAAGTCAGACTCGGATTCTACTAGTTCAAGCTTATCACCAGATTCTGTTCAAGCAGTAGAAGCTAATAAGGCAGCAGCAGATCAAGCAAACCTCAATGAAGCAAAAATTCTAAATCAATCAACTGCTGAGAGGGAAAATCCATCTGAGGGGGAGCAACCTGATCAAGATGAGCAGAGCCCAAAAAGAAGACTAAAACAAATGGCCAGAAGGAAGAGTGCCAAAAACCCTAGACAAAATGAATCCAGCGTACCAATCAATGTGCCATCAGAAGATTATGATGATGATGATGATGATGAAGATAGGCTGCCTCTATCCTATCTGCTAAACTTGAAAAAGCAGAGCTTCTCTACTCAAGCTCTAACTGTCCAAACTTCCTCTCCAATTCAATCAATTCAACCGACTCCCAGCAGTACATCAAGGAGAAAAGGAAATAAAATAATGTCTGCTGAAGGGATTGAAGAAGAAGAAAGAAGAGAGGAAGAGCTAACTCAAGAAGATGAGAATCTTAGGAAGTTAAGTGAGCTGGGTGCTGCACTTGGCACCTCAGTTGAAGAGGTTCTCAAAGCCAAGAAAATACACCAAGACTTCACAACTCCTGAAGACCTTGCTGCCATTATAGGTGCTACTGATGATGAGTTAAGAGAATCACAAGAAGAAGAATTAATCATGCTGTCCTCTCAATCACATCCAACACAAGTTGCACCACAGCAAGATGATCCTACTGCTAAGAAAGTTCCTAAAAGAGGAAGAACTCACAGAGAAGCCATTCAAGCATTGCATGAGTTCAACTTTGGGGTTACAACTCAGCAATCATAAAGGGAGATCAAAGAGCTCTTAGAAAATAAGAAGAATTTGGTAGATAGGAAGTATCCAAATCTCATATCAAGAGTCACTCCATATAAGGGTACATATGAAGGTCCATATCTCAAAATAGTAAGAAAAGATGAAAGACAAACACATGAGAATGCCTACCTTCATCACTGCAAACTGTTCTCCTTCACTTAGATGATTGAGACTCTGTACCACCTCCTTAAATCCAAAAGTGAAATTATCACAAGGTTCATAAGCAAATTTGAATACTGGATCAGAATGTCTGTCTACCACAGGATATGTACTCATGATCAATTCATGGAACACATTGATGTGATTGAGGATGTCTTCAAGAAATCCTCCAAAGCTTTTGTACCTGCTGAACAGATCATACTTAATCCTGATCATCCTTACCTGTCTACATATGAAAGTCTAAACACTACTCTGCCCTCCAACATTGAACCAGAAATGTTTAAGTACATAAATAAACCTGAGAGAGGGATGTTCTTCAAGAACAGAGCTAGTATTTGGAAATTCCTAAGAGAATCTGACTTAGGAAAAGCCCCTAGAGAGCTGATATTTCAAGCTGCAACTTCAACAAGGGGACAGACAGGAAGTGAATACTTTGAAAGTCTGATTCAAGCAAGAGCTGAAGAGTTGTTGGCTGCAAATCCTCTAGGCAGTCTTCTGGATGTTAAAGAAGAACCTTGGTGGGAAGAAAATTAAAAACTTCATAATTAGATTAACTGTATTTCCATTCCTAGAATAGTTCACCTTCTGTTCTTAGTCTATTCCTTAGTTTAATTACTCTGTACAAACTCTCTGTAAATATTTGTTTGTCATCAAGCTTGAAACTTTGATCATGGACTACTTAGCTAAATTTCAAGTATAGATGTATCTTAGTAGATAGCTCACCTAGTGTAAATATAGAAATTCAAACATCCTAAAAACAGAAAAAGGTAAGAAAAGATACCACAAAAACAGAAAAATGGTACTTCATAAATGAAAAGATTCCCAAAAATAGAATATCAGGGAACATATATTAAAAAGTTACCAAAAACAGATAGCTAGGTAACCAAATTGCACTTAAAAGTTTTATTCTTACAAATCCGAGTCAAAATGATTCTTCTTAAACAAAATAAGGTTTTGTCATCATCAAATAGGGGGAGATTGTTAGGGAGATAGCAATATCAAACCTAAATCAAACCTATCTATTAATTAAAATAGGATTTGATGATAACAAAACCACATATTCAGTTTTGGACTTAGATAAATGAAAAACATGTGTTGTTTTTCATATTAGACTTAAAGAATTTCTAAGTAAGAAATGTCAGCTGACGAGCCAAAGTGTTAGCTGAACACTTAGTATCAGCCAAAGGATCAGCTTCAGAAAGATCAGCTAAGAAGAAAATACAAGTCAAGAAGCATCAGCTATACATCTACAAAGCAACAGCTGACGGTGCAAACCATCAGCTGAGGGTTCCTAAAAGATCAGCTGAGCAGTCAAGGATCAGCTGACAGTATCTCATTGGTCAGCTGATGACTCCCACATGTCAGATAAGGTATTCTACACTTATTCATTCTTGTCTCAATAAGCTGATCATACTCAAATGGTTAGCTGAGCCCTTGGGATCAGCTGAGAGTTTGTTTTGATTAGTTTGTTAGGTGTACCCTAATTATATTGATTAGCTTATCAGTTTGATCAGCTGAGCAGATCTAATTAGTTGAGCCTTTTACAATTGTCCTTAGCTGAGCAAAATTATGTTAGTTGTTTAGTGTCTATTAGCTGAGTCTTTAATCAGCTAATAGTTTTTCGATGTAATATCTTCTTAAGTCAAAGGCAGAACATGTGTTGTTCTATTATGCCTTAAATCTCTCGTTGTAAAAGTACATAACACTTTTGGATCCGCAAAGAAACAAAAAGGATAGATCTTTATCCTCTGGAAAAGGAGAAAGATACTTTAGAAGAGAGGATCTCGAAGATATGTTTCAACAACTAAGTATGGCTGGCAACTCTATACTTGGTTAAGTCAAGTCTTCAAAAAGCATGGTGTTGATTAAAGCACAAGCATGGAAGGAAAATTTTACTTTCCCAAGACATAAAGGTAGTACTTTAATAATATAATAATAGATAGTGGGTAAACTCCTTACTGAAAGGTATGTTCACCTTACACACTTTGTGTATAAAGTTAACTTACTTTTCACCAACTAACTTTATCTATTATAATATTATTAAACCAAGTACCTTTGTCTTCTTCTCCTCTTCATCAACCCGGACACCCTTGCTTATATATACTCATGCATGGAAACATGCCAAGTATTCGAATAGATAGTTGAATACTGAAATGTCATTTGTTGAGAATTAGAAGAGTTAGCATTTTACTTTCAGTATAACAAACTTGTTCATGTGTTGAACATCTTAGACATAAGTTGTTTAATATTAGCTTAGTCTAGATTAGCTTAGTCTATGTGTTAGACAAATTTAGTTGCCACCTTTTATTGAACTTAGATTTTCCGCATCTAGTTCATGTAATTCTTGATCCAGATCAATAAGAATTATATAAAAGTAAACCGTGTGTCTCTTAAATTTTAATTTGCTAAAGTTTGTATTCAACCCCCCCCCCTTCTACAAACATTTGTTGTTGTAGTATCCATTCAGGACCAACAGATAGCTCTTCCAGAACAGCAAGAACCTGCTAGTCCTACCTAAAGAGCTGTAGATCCTGAGAGTTTAGATAATAGGAGTCAGTCTTCTTCGAGTGAAACTGACAGGGGAGAGTCGAGTGAAAATTCTGAGAGGGGTGGAGAAGTGAATGAGGGTGATGTGAGCATAGGAGAGGGAGGTGCGGATGATGATATGCCTATAAAAAAGTTTGTTGCACTTTCTCAATCACGTTCACAATCACAAGGAACTCTAGATACTGTTATTGATATGGACGTTGAAACTATGATTGTTACTCCACCAGCTTCTAAAGTTATTCAACAAGTGGTGTCAAGTCCAAAGCAACTTACTGAGAATTCACCAGTATATTCTCATGATAATATGTTTGACATAGATATTCTTCATTCTGGTGAAGAAGATGAAGTGGAGAGGTTAAAAGAAATAGAGGGTGAGAGTACGAGAAAAGAAAATATGAGTGCTGAGAGTTCACCAGCCTTAAAAAGCCGGGAAGCCACTCCTACTATTGGGTCTGACACTGTCAGTCCTAATATTTAAATAGACTCTGTCATCCCAGTAGAGCGTGCACAAACACTACCTAGCCACTTAGTTTCCTCTCAATAGGAAATTGTTTCATTTGAGCACGAGGATTCAGCACATGAACTAGCGATGTCTCATTCGGAGGCAGTAGGTATTGAAAAAGGAACCACTCCTCCCCAGGTTTCCAAAGTTCAATTGGATATGCACATTGAAGACACTTTCATTTCTAAAATCAGTGACACATTTGTAGCACCTACTAGTGTTATTTTAAAAGAACCTACCGGAACATCTATAGAAGTCACTACTCATAGTGATCTTCAAAGATTAGATGGAAATCCCACCACAGTCAACACCGGTCTAGCTGTGAACGTGGGTGGCTCTACTGCTCAAGGATTTGTTCCTCCAGTTGTTGATGTTTCAACTAGTAATCTAAGTGATCCCGGATTTGTTACCCTTTCTCAGGTTGCTAAGGAATTTGTTTCTAAGGCTGACCTTCAAAATGCTATCTCACAAGTACAATATGAAATTGCTAAGGTTCATACTGATATGAACTCCAAGTTTGATATTGTGAACTCTAAGTTTGATGCTGTGAGTTCCAGATTTGATTAGATTAAGCAAGAGAATGCTAGTATCAGTAATAAGTTGGAAAGATTACTTGTACATTAGGGGCCTGAATTATCTATTGAGGAACTGAAAACTCAGTTATATCTGAAGTTGTTGGCCAATCCTCTACAAAAGTTTGGTGCTTCAGAGGAGGATGCTACGTTGGTGGATCTCCTTCGGAATGAATACACAAAGTCTGATTTTGAAAGCTTTAAAAAGGAAATGTTTGACAGTATAAAGGCTTTTGGTGTGTCGTTTCATAAATGGTTAGATGTTATATATCCTACAAAGGATACAGAGGAGGATGCTGAGAATGCTGAGTTACAAGCTGTATTACGTGCTTCTATGGAAACTTGTCAAACTCAAGCACAAGGTACTAAACGAAAACATGACGATCAAGGTCAAGATCCCGACTGCCATGAGGGGGAGAAAAGGATTAGATATGTTGTACCTGTTGTATCTGTTCTATCAAAGCTGCCTGATTCAACTTCTCAAACTCAGCCACTAAAGAAAGGCAAAGGCAGAGGTAGAGGAAAAGGAAAAGGAAAGATGTATCTAGTTGATGAAGAAGAGAAGGATACAGATCAACTGGTTGATGATACTTTTGACTATCTTACTGGAGCATGTTCAAACTTTGATGTATATGGGTCATTTATGTCAAAAGCTGGTGAATCTTTAAAAGAATCTGAAACAGAGTTTACTCTTCAGCAGCAGATAAAAAGGATAAAGGAAAGCAATGAAATGTCAACACAAAGGGTTGAAAAGCCTGAGGTTCAGCAAATACCAACTCCGGATATTACTGTAGGTCCTGAACGGTTGAATATTGAAACAGTGTTAAGAATAAACAGAGAAGTGTCAGAGTTGTTTCCTCCATCTCCTGGAAAGTTCAGAAAAACTGCAAGAGATGTGATCAGAGATCAAGCTAAAAGGAAAAGAATTAGGAAGTTGAGAAGAGGTGCTGAATGGAAAATTCCTGAGAATTATAATCCTGATCCTGTGTCTACTGCAACATTAAGAGATGTAAGAAAAATGGTGGTCTTGACAACTGATGCTCTAAACAAAGAAAACAGAAACTGGAGGTATCAAGATATCGCTGTTGCATTTCTGGAGGAAAAGATACCTGAAATATACACTGCTGAATTAGAGCAAATGCTTCCTATAGAGTTGTTTGGTGTAACAAATGTTTCAGAAGCAGGACGCAGATTGATCATGAGTTGGCATGGAAAATCAAAGAAAGAAGTTCATTCGAAACATCCAGGTCAAGAGTAAACTATTCTTTTGGGAGGGTGTTGAATTTTATTTGGGTTTACTTCACTGTGCTCAGAGTTGATCAGAAGAAATATTATTTTAGTCAAGTTGATTTGAAACACTTAAGTCTGGATGATGTTGAATACATGGCAGATATGCTTGAAGCTAGAAAAGACAAATCTCGTGCTAACAAAGAAGGACATCAAATTTTGAGAGAATTCATGAAATAAAGAGTTAGAGTTGCAGAATTGACAGATCTTCAGTTAGGTGTAGAAGCAGATAAAGAAAAGATTAACATTCTCAAGCCAAACACTCAACATTCAAACATAGATCAGCTCGAACTCTATCAAACAATATGGAAAGATGATGAAGGTAGAACTGAAACAGATGATGGTATCATACTATTCAACAGCAAAAAGGAAAAGTTCTTCTTAAGAACAAAGGAACTTAATTCATATTCAGATGGATCTCTAAGAGTTTGGTTGATCAAGATCATAGAACAAAGTTTGAAGCTTAAAGATGATTTGTATCAGTCTTCTAGAGTTAGCTTAACTGAAGTCATGGAATTGATTGAAGCAAAGATTTATGAAAGAGCAACTCTAAGAAGATGGCAAAGAATACTTGGAGAAAGAAATGTAGACTAGACTCAACCAAGGGGGAGATTGTTAGATCTTAAAATGTATGTTTGAGTTCTAGTCTTGATTTTGTATGTGTATTGTCATATATGTCTTGTTATGAATGTAATAGTGTTAGGCATATAAATAGGATGATCATATGATGTAATGTAACCTTTTGACATTTTGATAATAGAAAACACACACTTAAAGGTGTATTTAGCTTATGCTCTCTACTTGATACTTGTGATTACTCATCTTTATACCTTTCAAAAGCATTCGATTTCATGTGGTTTGATGTGTGTTAACACTTTTTATTAATTTATTCAATTTTCCGCCGAAAGTGTATTCAACCTCCTTCTACACATTACTTGCTTGTTGATCTTCTCACCAAGGGACCAACAAATTCCAGCCCAAAAACCCACTAAAATCTGCAACTTTTTGAAGATCAATTGAAGTTCTAGCAAGAAATCAAGAGTAGCTAAAGGTTTATAAGATTATCTCTTCATTACATGCACTTTTCTTGTGTTTTTCTTCTATATTGCTTGAATTCTTGAATTTACTTGAACACACAAGTGTTCTATGGTATAATGTTAACTAAGATCACAAAAATGCTCCAAAAACATTGACAAAAATCGTTTTTAAAAAAAAGAAAAGAAAAAGAAGAAGCTTAAAACACAAGATCATAGTGTTTTACCAACATGCATGTAGAGTTCTTGTTGAATCCATACTAGATTTCAACATGCATGTGGGTTTTGTTACATGTAAATCATTTTTTTATGCTGTATTAATCTTTAAAATTAGTACATCATGGCTAAAACAAAGAATTTAAGCTTGAAACAACAATAAATGGTGTTAGAACACATAAAATATCAAGATCAAGCAATCTGGAAATTCTGATGAGATGTTCATCCGACTTATTTTTGTTATAACTTGAGTTTTACTTATTCAAATCATCTGATTCTTTTTCTAAATGTTAGATTTATGTCTTGACTTTCCAAGATATGTAAAATCACTCAAAAATTCGATCTTTTGACCTTTCAACCACTCAAAACCTGTGGAGTATGTAAACTGTGTCCTCATAAGAATCAGTTACGACTTTCACAAGTCATATCTTCTTCAATAATCTATGAAAAATTATGAATCTTTTTCTAGAAATTAACTTGATGAGTTAACTTTCAATAGAAACTGATCTCACTCATTTTAATTAAGATTGGATCCATGAAACATAAAATGTAATTTGCATGTGCAGAATCAGGTAATCTGGAAGTTTTATTTAAAGAGTCTTAAAACGGCTATAACATAGTCTACACACAATAAAAATTAGTCAACGTTTTTTTAAATGTTACATTATTGAATTATGAACCAAACCCAATTTGAATCACCTAAAAATATTGTCATTTGTCCCCTCAAACGTTTAGTAGAACACAGAAGGGTCTACTGGTTTATGACCAGTGACTCTTTGATTTAATTAAATCAAATAAAATATCTATAGATCTTTAAAAATGCTAATATTTTTCTGGTATACTCTAGAGACATAAGATAATGATATAAAAAGATTATGAATCCTAAATAAATTGTTAGAATATGGAAGTATAGCACCAAATTATAACCCGAAAATCTGGACAGAAACTGAAACTTCCCAAATAAGATGAAAGGAAAGTTTTAGATTTGGGACATGATAAATAATATTAACTAATAAAAATCATATAAACTATATAAAAATATCTAAATGGTAAATTAATACATAAATTATAATAACACCCATTTGAAAGAAAATTTTGATTAAAAATATATATTCCATACATAATTACGTCAATATGAATAATGAGGGTTATAATACTTGTAATATATTAATAGTTCAATATTTTTTTTATTTAAATATAATGAATAACAAACATCAAAACCATAAGTTAAATTAAGTTATTAAAGCTATATATTTTATACAAGAGAGAAACAGCAAAATAGAAAATTATACAAATAACCCAAGAATCATTATAATATACAATATAAATAACGCATCATTAATTATTTCTTTTAATAATTATCACTTAGATCTAATAAAAGAATATTATTGCACTAGGCGTGAAGCACAGCGGAAACTCCGGGAATACTGAGTTTAGCCTAATTTTTCGTTAAGTATCCACAAGTGAGTATTCACGGCCGCACTTTTATTGTTTTCGTATATTTTTGGGGGAAAATCATGTTACTGTTTTATTTATCGGTTGTACTGTTGATCAAACTGATATTTTGCTATCGTACTTGGTATGTATGCTATGTTAAGAGACTTTGAGTTTCTCTCATTATGTAAGTCCCAACAAATAACACTACCAATTAACTCATGTATTGAGCCGTTAGCAATTATGGATAGCGCTATTAGGTTGACAATCCACTTACTTTGAATAAGTGCATAATTACTGTGAACGAACTCTGTTAATTACTCAATGGGCATTCAGTCAGTAGGCTTAGGTAGTGGGCTCTTTGCGTTAACTTTATGCATATGCTTATACCTTGTGCAAACCAAGCAACCGATTTACCTATTCTTTGTTCAATTATGAACGACTTTGCATTAAAAAATTTAATTCTTTTTATTGCATATCAAAACATGTGATCTCACTAACTATCCATATATTTGACACTCTCTTTAACATGTTTTTCAGGAAATCAGCAGTAAGTGGTTTGTACCTCGTCAGCATAATTGTGTGGCAACATTACTTAGCATTTTCTATTTATGTTATTTCCCAAAATTTCGAACAATTGTCAAGTTGTTTTGTAAACATTTGTAATGCTTTTAAATTTCTATGGTTGGTGTGATCTTGTACCTTATGCTATGAAGCCGTAAACTGTTACATCCCATGTTTCCACTTTAGCGGGGTGTGACATCACCCATCACTAACAATCCTTTACCATTTAATTATTGTGTAACAACAATTTCTTACTCCAACAACACCCTCCTTCCATATCGTTTTACACAGCCACAAACACCAAATCTCAAGATTGAAAAGAACAACCTACAACCAAGCTAATATGCATAGAAATTACATCTTATAGCTAGGTTTAAGGTGATGAGAACAGGACCTGGAAGTCGTTTTCACCAAATCTTTAAGTATAAGGAAGCTTGAAACTCTCTCCTCCCTCCTTGTTCTTCAAGAGATTAAACACACCCACAACTCTCTCTGCTATCTTCTAGTGAATGAAATAGTGAATAGATGGCATGGGGAGCTGAGCCCTAATTACTTATATATACTCTCCTTAAAAGGCCAAGCCCAAATAGATAATCAAAAGGTGTAAGCCCAATGTTAGCTAATCCTTAAGCCCATAATCTAGCCTTTGAATACATTAATAGCTACAACTTTTCTTGTAAAGTCACGAAGCCCAATTACGTAATATATGCCTTTGAACAAGATCCACAACCCAATAATAATAATATTTACTCTTTAGTAAGATTCAAAATTCGGGAATTACCTAACAAAAGCTCGAAGTGCAAAAACGATGTTCATGAAAACATATTTTTTATTTAATATTAGAAATTTGGAAATCCGGGCATTACAACTTTCCCCCACTTACACACGATTTTGTCTTCGAAATCTCTACGGTGTTCCCATTTGCATCTCAACCATTCCTACATGCTAGTTTCGCATCTTTTTGTTGTATCCTTCATCGGTTGCATTCGGTTCTCGATACAATTCATCTTGTTGGTCCCAAGTGATTCAGGTATCAAGATCTAAGGATGGAACAATGGACAATAATCTATAAGATGTAGAGAGAATGTAAAAACACCATGAAGAACACACACATAAGCTTGAGATTATGCCAAAGTCCACCAAATGACAACTAGTCATTTGGTTTATATACCCCTAAGGGTATTTACATATTTAGTCCTTCTAGTTTGTACGTAGTACAAACTTCACCTAGAATTTAATCTTCTATTTTATACAATATTTAATTCTAACACATCTCCTTACCCGCTGTGGTATTTCCTATAGGCACATCCGCCGTCTGTTGTCTAAACACTTCCTTAATATAAAGTGTCGTGTATCCTTGCTAATCCTCTAGTAACTCTAGTCGACAAGCTATCTTACCGTCTCTTTACGATTACATCGAATATCCTCGTGAATCCGAGGTTCTACTTCTTTTGTCTTCTAAATGGTATTAGTCCTCCATACGGAGTTACCTCAAGTAAAACATGACCTTCTACCCGAATTTCTAGTATCGACTATCGTCCTTTTTCATAACTACGTTTGTCGGTTCTAAGTACCATCTCCCGTCAACTCCTCATCTCCCCCGATAACACTCCTGGGGATCCTGCATTGCTTCTGCACCTACCACTCATGTCCCCTCCCCTTCTTCTACCAGCACCCCCACCCCCTCCCAACCCGTCACTCCCACCCCTACCCTAACTCTCTCCCACCTTATGCTAACTCGTTCTCGAGCGGGCATTCATAAACCAGTTTAATGTCTTACCCTAAATACGTCAACACTTTCTCCCATTCCATCATCCCACATTCACGCCCTTTAGGACCTGGCCTGGTCCACTACAATGATTGATGAGTATAGTGCACTTATTAAAAAATGTACTTGGGAACTTGTTCCGAGGCCTAGTCATGTTAATATTGTTAGCTCCATGTGGCTTTTCAAACATAAGTTTCATGCAGATAGTTTTGTTGACATATACAAAGCACATCTTGTCGCCAATGGCAGAATTCAAAGCAGAATTCAAAGACCGAGTATTAATTATGATGAGACATTTAGCCCGATAGTCAAGTCAGCCACTATCCACACTGTGCTTAGAATGGTAGTATCTCGAGGGTGGCATATACATCAACTCGATGTTAAAAATGCTTTTTTAAACGAAACTTTATCTGAGACAGTATACATGCATCAACCACAGGGTTTCTCGGATGCATCTATCTAAACCGCATCATGTGTCTCTTCTACGCAAATCTCTATATGGTTTAAAACAAGCACCCCGAGCTTTTTTCACGAGTTATACAGATTTTGCTAGGCAGATTGGTTTCATACATTCTCGCACAGATTCTTCATTGTTTATATTTAAGAGTGACCATTTAGACTGCATACCTTTTTCTATATGTTGATGACATCATTCTGACAGCTTCTTCTGATTCTTTGCTCAACACACTTATCATTAAGCTAGCCAACGTATTCTCTATAATAGACTTGCAGCCTCTGAACTATTTTCTTGCCATTGCAGTCACGCACGATCCGAACGGCATGTTCCTATCTCAAGCAAAATACGCGCAGAATATTCTTGAACGCGCCAATATGATGAACTGTAAGCCTTGTATAAGGCTGGTAGACACTCAGTCTAAACTTGCTGCTGATTGTCCCCATGTTAAGGATCCAACTCTTTATCGCAGCTTAGTTGGGCTCTTCAGTATCTCACATTTACACGACCGGATCTTGCCTACACCGTTCAGCAGATATGCCTTTTCATGCGTTACCCTCGAGAACCTCATTTCACAACACTGAAACGCATTCTGTGATATGTTAAGGGCACTATGATATACAGAATACCGATTTACAGGTCCACCACGATCTGCTTGTGGCATATTCTGACGCCGACTGGGGTGGTGTCCCTTCACTCGTCGCTCTACATCTGGTTATTGTATTTTTGTGGGGGACAACATTATATCTTGGTCTTCTAAACAGCAGCTAACAATCTCAAGATCAAGCGCAGAAGCTGGATATAGGTCGGTTGCTAATACTGTTGCAGAAACTGTTTAGCTCCGAAACTTGTTTAACGAGTTGCAGTCACCTCTCACGAAAGCTACCTTAGTTTACTGTGACAACGTTAGTGTTGTGTATTTATCTTCCAATCCTGTTCAGCACCAGCGGACCAAACACATTGAGATTGACCTTCATTTTGTTATCGGCAGAGTTGTCACTGGCCACGTGTACGTTTTTTACGTCCCCTTTACCTCTCAATATGTGGACATCTTCACTAAAGGGCTTCCCTCAAGTCTATTTTTTGAGTTTTGTACCAATTTGAATGTTCGGCCGGCTCCAACCAATCGAACTGTGGGGAGATATTAACGTACTTATGTTTGTTATATTATTTATTTTGTATTCTTAGTTTAGCATCTTTAGTGATTAGCCCATTAATATTTGGCTCAAGGTCTTATAATGTTTTGTATATATCACTTTGATTAATGATAATTCATTATGGGAAAATTATCCTTCTATCAGAATAGATATCTTGAGAACCCTTTTGAAATGAGAATCCATTGAGGTTTGTAGTCGGTTAAATCTCTGAATTCCATTTCGATTTGGTGGAGATGACTCGTGGAGTCATGGGTTCAAGGTCGAACTCCTAAGCAACAAAGGTTGAACTCCAAAGTAGCGATGATCTGTTTTTTTTTGGAGAAAACTGAAAAATAAAATCTAAAACAAAAACCCACACACCATCTCTTTCCAATCTTCCAACCAACTTATTTTCTTAAAAAAAACCACTTGGTTTGAAATGATCATATTATTCGTTTTTAAGAATTTAGCAAAAAATTTATATCATTACATTTAGTTTTTTTTGTCCTCTTTCGAACAAGAGTAGGGTTGATATATTTTTGAAACCCTTTTTTTTAAATGAAAATTTCTCGAATGCAAAAAGTTTGCTTATATGAACATGCAGAATATGAGCACATAACAAAAATTCAAAAAAGTTCGGTAATATGAACATGCAGATATATAAACACACAGTGAAAATGCAAAAGTTTGGTAAACTGCATTTTCAACTGTACATATTCGTAATTTCAAATCTTCATTTTCAAATATGCATTTTCATCTGGGTTGCATTACAAAATTTGCATTTTCAAAAATAAAAAATTAGAAAAATATAGAAAGAGTGGTATTGATTGAAAAATGATTAAAAAACTAGAGATTGGTATAATTATTTTTAGTTAAATTAGCAAAACTTAATTAGCTATGACAAATTAAAAAAAAAAAATTCAAATGGGGGGAGAGATTGTCATGGGAGGGGGGAGGGGATTTTTTATGTTTGCGCTTTTAATTTATATGGTTAAGAGGTGGTTCTATATTAATCATATTTCTATATCTATACTAATATATAAAACACTCTTTCTCCTAAAAGTCTTAATCTCTTAAATTTTAAGTAATTTGAAATTACTAACTTACTCCTCATTTAAACTTAAAAGAAAACCACTAATTACTGTTTTTATAACTAATCCTTCCATAAAAATTGTTTAAAAATATCAAGTCAATGCAAATTAAATTTCAACCTATAAGATATTAAATAAATTAATTACTAGCTTAAGGACCCATGCACGCATGGGTGTACTTTGTATGTAAATTTAAGGGAGAAGTCAACATTATTTAATATGTGGTCTCGTCATAACAAGAAAAAGTGCACCTACAAATTTCAAACTCGAAACAATAACCAAGAGAAGATAAATGAAAACACAAGTAATGCTAGATACATAAATTGATAAAGTAGAAAAGAGTTTTCAAATACGTAAAATTATGTTCAGGTAGCCAATTACTTACATTACAACAAATTTATTAACTTGTAAACGATGGATGTTACTTATTCCATCGTTTTTCTCATTAAATCAAAGAAGTTGGACTACTTAAACATAATGTGGACATTAAAAGGACATTTTTTATATACTAAAATCATTTAAAAAAGAGATATTGTGTTGCTGATTAAGTAGACAAATCATTAAAGAACAATTGAGAATGCTTGTTCTGTAACATTAGAGGAAACTAATAATATTGGCATAAGGAGTTAAAATCGCTCAAATAGAAACGATCTATAAAGCAATGCAACGTTATAAAGATTTGTCCCTATGATTAAATGAAAAGGGTCACTCAAAATTTCATTTGTAATAACACATAGTTGTAATAGTAGTAATTGTGAACCAAGACCTAAATCAATTCTGATCAATATCATATCACGTTTAAAAAGTGTGCATATTTTTACCTATGTAGAAACATATTATTACATCTTCCAAAATCATGTCAAGACTAGCTTCCAAGTCTAGATTGTTGGTATAATATATATGCTTTCCATTTCATACACATTAGATTTATCATCAATTTCTTTTAGAAATATGGCATCTTCATATATTGCAATAGATGTAGTAATAGACATTTTTCCTGCTCCAAAATCGATATTAGTTTGGTCACAATAATACAAGTGTGTGTGTGTGTATATATATATATATATATATATATATATATATATATATATATATGAAAGTAACTATTATTGTTTATAATCAAAATTGAAATGAAAGCATAATAGATTGATAAATATTAAACAATTATTAAAGAAAATCATAATTAACATATATGAATGCTATCATAGAATTGTAGAATTAAAATCTATTATGTACATGTTAAGAACAATATTTAATAAAAAAATTATTATATCATATGCTTAATAAGTATCACTTTCAATGTAAAAAACAGATAGTAGGATTTTATAATATGTTAAGGTACTATAAATTAAAAGAAAGTTCATATATTGTAAAAATAATAATTTTTTATATAAAAACATGTTATTTATTCTTAATTGATTATATATATATTATGTATACTAAAATGTTGTACATCAATGTTTGGAAATATAGTCATGGAATTTATTTTTATATGCTTGTGACTTTTTTAGATGAAGAACTATAAATATACTAACTATATGTTTTATTAAAGTGTTTTTGCATGATAATGAGTATGAAAAATATTTATGTTTCATAGTTAAACATATTATAATATACCATATATTTTTAAATATAACACGTTTGTTACATTAATTCATAACGTATTATAAGCGTAATAATGATATGTATTAAAATAAACCAAAAAGAATAAATGTCGTTAAAAATAATTTAAAAGTATTAAAATAAAGACCAAATTTTATATGGGTTAAAAAAGATCCATGTATTACATCCATGAGTTAAAGATCCCATTACATCATACAAATCGGATCTTTCTAAATGTAGTAGTCAAAATTGAGTTTTTTTGTCAAAATTGAAAATAAGAATAACCCTCCTATTGGTTGATTGAATTTTATTTAAGGCAACTTTCCCAATATTGATTTTCTTGTAATATATATAGATTAAATAAAAACTTTAATAGAAATATTATTTTAAAATTTTTTTGATATAACAAATGTTTTAAGTTAAGTATCAGAAAATTCGTATAACTAAAACTCATAAAATTGATAACATATAACCGAATTTATAAGCACTCATTAAATAAAATAAAAAATTTATCTTTATCATATTTTTAACATTACTTTACTTGAACTCATAAAATTTAAGTAATTGAAAATTACCAATATAGTTTTGAACATCCTTGCATTTTTTAAAACATACCAACCAGGCCACCAATATATTATCTCACACCTACACAATTTTTCATTCCAATTAAGACAATACCCAATGTTATTTATATGTTTTCATCATCTTGTTTTATAAGTATAATTTTTTTCTTATTTTATTGTTTTTCAAATGTTATTTTAGAAAGTAACGAAAGAGTTGAGAGATAATAAAGAATAAATAGAATGGAAAAGAGGGAAAGAAAATTGACATATTGCGAATGAAATTTAATTGATTTCATAATAGTGAGTGAATGTCATACCCAACATTAACAAAAACGAACATATTATCAAGTACAAATTAGTTATCGCTGTCACATTGTGCGAATATATATATATATATATATATATATATATATATATATATATATATATATATATATATATTTATATATATATATATATATATATATATATATATATATATATATATATATATTCTAATAATGGTTCACATTAGTTTACTTTTAACATGTTTCATAAAATACGGCTTAAAAACAAATAAAGATACGTTTAGTTAAACTTTAACGAACTCAAACCTTTTCCTAGCGATATAATTATGACAACCTCAATCTAAAGATATTGGAGCCTTTCAGAACGGTGGAAGAAACTAAGAGAAACCAAATAATGCCATAATTAATAACTTGGATGTGATATTTATCTCCACATGATTTTGTCACTAAAAGATGAAAGACTAACAAAGGTGAGATAGTAAATTATAAATGAAAAGTTTAAAACATAATTAGGTTGAATCGATTATGTTGTCTTTACGCTTTATTCTTTTTCATTTTTTGAAAGGAAATATATTTTATAGATATAATTTAAAAACTAGCTAGATGCTAGTTAATACAACGCTCCAAACATCAAAACTTAAATACGAACACCTAACCCGCTAAACTAATGATATCCAACAACGACACACTAATCCGGATAACTTATCATGGTATCCGCACAATACCGCGGCAATGAATAGTTTATATTTTATAACATATATGTTTTTAAGACGTAGATGCATGGTATTCATATCCGAATAATTTTCATTTCGTAACATGTTTATTTTCTTTATCTTTTTTCCTCATCATTTATTTTTCGGTTCTCTATTAATTATTTTATTAAATTTTCTAATAAAATTTTAAAACAATAAAATAAGAAAAAAGTTTCCACCTATAAATAGGTTAAATTGCATGAAAGTGAAGGGTATAAGTTAGTTAATTTGAAACTATTTAGAATCAAGAGATTAAGATAAATGTTAGAACTATATTATTGTAATAGAATATGAGTTAATATTATATGTGGGGATGCTTATCGTAAATATACTCAAGGGAGTATTGATGTGCTAAAAGCTTACCATGTTTTAAATTTATAAAAACCGTTTTTATTTACGTACGACTATGACACAATATAGGCAAGTGAACCTAATCGTATTATGGTATAGAAAATAAGTACGGGTGTCGAACTCTTGGGGAACGAATATGATTTGATAAATTTATAATAATTTAAATATTAAACGCAACTAAACTACGCAACTAAAAAGCAAAGAAACTAAATTAAGGGCAAGTAAATAAATAAAGCAAGTAAAGGGGGGATTTATGGTGAAATTGAGAAGTTTCAACCAACTAAGCTAAGCCACTACTTGAAAGGATTGTGTGCAGGGATAGTGTACACGTGTCATCACATCGATGGACACTATGAGTTACTAAATGGTCACACAGCTACACACCCAAATAATGAACCAGGAAGCAATACATTGTGTGTAAGGATTATAATTAACAGTTGTTTAATTATAAGAAAAGAGAGAAATAATAAATATATATTTATTATTGAAAAAAGGGAATATTAAATATTAGTTAAATATTTAATAAATAGAGTTTGGTTGGAAAAATATTAATTATTTTTTATTAATTAATATTAACTAAACTAGAGAGGTTGTTTTGCATAAATGATCAAAGTTGTTAATCAAACGGACCGGGCTTAAGGTCCATGGGCTTAATTCATTTAAATTGCTATTTAAATGAGATTAACACTAGATTTCTAATTAATCCTCATAATTAACAAAACACCCTAAAGGCTCTCTCTCCTTCTCTCTCTCTCTCGTCTCCCGACTTCGGCCGAACACCACCACTTCACGGTGGTTCCTCGTTTTTTCGGCGGTGGTTACCGGCGGACAAGGCGGCGGCACAGGGTGGCGTACGGCGGCGGTCAGGCCGCAGTTAGCGGCGCTAACCTGAGAACACCCCCTTTGTGGCGGGTTGCTTATCGTCGGCGGTTATATGGCAAAAGCAGTTGGTTTTTGCCGGTGAACTCACACATATAGTTTATTGTTTGTTTGGCGGTCTAGCAGCCAGTTCAAGGGTGCAGTAGTTGTGTATCCCCCTTCAGCAGTTTTAGGGTATATTCTTTATCTCTTAGAAATAACTGATTTTATACCTGTATGTTGCATGATATATCTGTTTTATGATTCTGGTATTGTTTCCCCATCTAATCCAGTTGGGATCCTAGGAACGGGATTTACAAGTATTATTTTTATTCCGCTGTGCATATTTGTACCTTGTAAATCCATACACTACTAATACTAGAGAACCACTAAGCATGCAAAGAAAGCAATAAAGCGATGAACTTGACGGATTAAATAATATGATGAAGATATTCCCTCCCTAGATTCAATTTCACCCTTTCCATGACAATTAATTCACGGCAAATAGAGCTAATGACACTTTAAACACTCATGCATCGATTTCTACATTAGTTAAAACCTTGGTCTAGTTTTAACCGTCTAATTACACCAATTAATAACTTTTATGGTCAAAAGTGCGATTAAAAGGGATAATTAGCCAATTAATTCGATTACCAAGTAAAAACTCAACCTTTAATATTTCATATGATAAACAAAACACCACTAACACGTAAAGATTATTATATGTTTAATCACATGCAAAATCATCTATTTAAAGTTGCTTAACACTAGGATTTGATCAATCACTAAATCTTAAATCATCTAATGGTCATAGATAATAGAGATGCAAGCTTTATAAATTAAATGGTCTTTTAAAACACAAAACTCAGATTATAAACAACCAAAACACATTATAAAGCAAGGATGAACTAAGATTAAGCTAAACATGAATTAAACATGAATTAAGTATCAAAGCATTGAATTTAATAACCATTACAAGAGTTTCAAATCATCTAGGAAGGAAAACAGAAATCTAGCCAAGATTAATCATTCTAAACTTCTGGAAATTCATAATAAATAAGAACATGATGAACAAGAATGACAAAACCGAAAAAAACCAAATGATAAAGCCTTGATTCTTCACTTTTGAGCTCCAATCCTCCAAACTATGCTCCAAGCTCCTCTGGAATGATTAATAGGTGTTTTCTGAAGTTTTTGATGGTGGAAATTCGGGGTGAAAGATGCCGAACATAATGTAACACGAAACGAATTTATAAGCTGCCAAACACCACGTTCGCGCTGCTACAGTAGAGATCGCAACGCGACGGAAGGCAAAGATCGCTACGCGACGCGACCTGCTCGGCTGAAGTTTGACTTTTTCGATTTTTTGATGTTTATCTCGTTTTTAAACCACTTTATCTTCATATATCTGGATTTTGAACCTGAAAAACCAATATGAAGACAATGATCATCTTATTAATATATTTTTCATGATTTTAATTTAAAATAACTAATTATCGCATTAAAATATATAATTAAATACCGCGATATCAAAATACCCCACACTTGAACTTTGCATGTCCTCAAACAAATCACAACTTTATCCAGGCTAAAGAATTCAAATAAATAACATCATTCTCATAAACACTAAATACCGCTGAAAATGTCAACACGTTTGATTAGAAACAAGCGATCAATTACACCCAGACTTATGCATATATCCGTGTTGTGGTCCTCTCTTAACTTCTCACCATCCCAAATACTTTCTCTTTTTATCAATAACCAACCATTAATTAATGAATCTGTTATGGTTAATTTACCCCTTAGGAACCCTCAACCTCAAGACTTATTGCAGACTTTCCAATTTACTTGACACATGCTTTTATTATTTTGCTCATATAAGTCTATGACTTTTGATGGAACCCATGTAGCAAACTTTTTCCCCAACCGATCCCAAACCAGTTGGCTTTAGCTGATTAGGTATAGAACACCCCTCAGAGCTTACTTGTTCGAGTCCCGAAGGCCACATGTTCGACTTATACTACTAGCCTTTTGGCTTTATTGGTGCTTTTCTTGGCCATTGGCCTTATTATTGCTCTATTTTTTCTGATTTTCTCAATTTTTTTTGGATTTTTCTCAATCTAGCAAGCACATGATTAGTAAAAGAGAAAATTCATACTTAGCCTATTTTTGTCGAGCTTAGATTCAGAAAGGGCTTAAACATGATTCAAAAATTAAAAGTTGGTTACCATAAATCGAAATTTCTAAGGAACGGGGAAAAACCTCTAAATACTATGCATAAATACCAAGTATAACTTCTGAACTTGTTCACAAATCAAACATTTGACACCTTCAACCAATACTAAACACTTACTCGAATGATATTAAAAATTTTAAAATTATAGCCCAAATACCATCATGATTTAATCAAGGACAAATGAAGTTCAAGGTAGGAATCTTTTTCTAACCCCCTACCCCACACTTAAATCGTACAATGTCCCCATTGTGCATAAACACAAAATCAAATCCCTTCGGGCCTTCACACAGCCAAGAGCAATAATAGATAAGGTTGAGCAAGATGCTAGCATAAGCACGTACTCCATAACCACCTGTAAGAAAAACACTCGGAGCAAAGATTAAGATAGATCAAGGCTAAGAACCAAACAACTAACAACTAAGCACACGAAAAGAAACAAACAAACCTACCTCACTTTCGTAGGAATCACGGTTGCATTTAGTATATGCAACAAGCCTTTAAACCCCTCGGTAGCCTGAGAGGACGAGTTGTAGTCTAGTGAAGGTTTCAAGACAACACACCCACAAAGTTGAAACAGAAAGGGAAAGAAATAAAAAGAAAGAAGAACGAAAAACCTAGACTAACACGGGTTGCCTCTCGAGAAGCGCTTGTTTTTTATCGAGTCACTAGCTTGACTCCTAACCCTACACTTAGGGTTTTGGCACGGTGAGGCCTATGTCCTCACCTCCCCTCTTGTCGGTGCCTCCTTCCGAGTAGTGTTTCACTCGGTTCGTGCTACTATGAAGGTCATCCCCTTTGGATCAAGTAGCTCAATGGTGTTGTAAGAGAATACTTTTTTCACCTCGTACGGTCTGTACCACCTGGTCTTCAGATAACCCGGACATTTCTTTAACCTCGAATTAAATAACAGAACTCTATCCCGAGGGTCGAAGTGTTTACCCCCTTTTACACGAGCCTTGGGTCGGTCTTTCTCGGGGTTGAGAAGACTCTCTTCTTTCGGCTTTGGGCCCTCGGCCTTCTCGGGTCTCTCCTCACGCAGCTCTTTCTCTCGCAGAGTATCGAAAATTCCCACATAGAACGCAGGGTCATCGAGACATTTAAAGTATCTCAAAGACTCGTTAAGTCTAAAAGTGATGGCACCAGTACCTACCTGAGTGTTAGCTGCGACTCATGAATATCAACTAAAGCTCTAGTTGTACTCAGGAAGGGTCTGCCCAGAATGATGGGAACTAGATCATCTTCCTCCATGTCTAAAACAATGAAGTCTGTGAGAACGATGAATTTATCTACCTTTACTAACAAATCCTCAACTATCCCGCGCGGATGAGTGACGGATTTATCTACGAGATGGATAGACATGCAAATGGGCTTTGGTTCAGGCAGGTACAGTTTGGCAAAGAAAGAATATGGCATGAGATTCACGCTCACGCCTGAATCGGCTAATGCTTAAGTGACGGGCATGTTGCCAAACTGGCAAGGTAGAGTAAGACTCCCGAGATCAGTCATTTTCTTTGGGATCTTCCTTAGCATTGCTGCTGAGCACTGACCGTTGAGCGTGACACTCGAGACATCTTCAAGTTTCTTACGATTAGTAAGCAGGTCTTTCATGAACTTTGCATATTTGGGCATCTGGGCCATAGCTTCAACGAATGGAATGTTGATATGCAAAGATTTCAAGTGCTCAAGGAATTTTCGATACTGCTCATCCTGATCATCTTTTTGGAGACGCTACGGATATGGTATCGGTGGACGATATGGTTTCACAGGAGGTGGAACGGGTGAAGCAACGGGTGGTGCAGCTAGAGGTTCGGGAGTTGCCTCCTTTTCTTTCTCTCGCTTAGGCTGCGGAGGCGGCTGCACCTCGGAATCAGTGTTGAGACTACTAGGTGATGGATCATGGAGTGTATGATTGCCCCTAGTAGACATTACTTTAAGATCGGCTTTTAAATTGGCCTCGGTGTTGCCTGGAAGAGTCCCAGGGAAGCGGTGCTAGGGAACTCGAGAGATTTGCCCGATTTGGGTCTCGATGTTGTGGATTGAAACCTGCTGATTCCTGAGTGCTGCCTCGGTAGTCTATCCGATCCTCTTGACTAACCCCTCGGTTTCCTTGTGCCTCTGATCGGACGCTACTGCAAAGCAGATGAGCATTTCCTCGAAATTAGGCGTCTTCTCCGGCTCTTTTGATGGTTCTTTCTGATAGGGTCCCACGCCGTTCTCCCTATATTTCTCTTCCATCTCCTTGCGGTATTCGGGATAACATTTCCAATTCGCCCTACGGTTACGAAAGTATGCCTCGTCCTCCAGATAGTCATACTTATCCCCACAAGAATAACACGCACATTCCTTGAGATTCCCACTCTCATCATATGGGCAATCTCTCGCGAGATGGGGTCCGCTGCAGTTATCACAACCGACTTGCATGGCATGCATGTATTGTTGAACCTTTTTCATATCACGCCCTAATGCATCCAGTTTGGCATTGAGGGCTGCCATGTGGTCAATCCTCACAGAAGTGGATGAGGTGTTTCTACAAAAGGAAGAATCTCCCGTAGAGTGCCACAGATGGGAGTGCTGAGCTAACTTCTATATGATGGAATACCCCTCAGCGGAGGTTTTCTTCGGTATTGGCCCTTGAGAATCGACCATTTGTCTTGTGCAGACGTTAATACCATTGTAGAACGTTTGGACTACCTGGTGAGGATTAAGATTGTGCTGCAAGTAGTTCTGCAGCATCTCCTTGTAGCGGTCCCAGGCTTCATAAAGAGTCTCGTCCTCAGATTGTGTGAAAATTTGAATTTGCATTTTCATTTTGGCAATCTTAGAAGGAGGGCTAAACTGCTTAATGAATTTTGTTTTGAGCGTTTCCCATGTACGGATGGGTGGCTCGGATCTTAGCCAACGTTTGGCTGCGCCTTGGAGTGTTATCGGGAACACTCGCAGCATGACGGCATCTTTCGTTACTCCTGGAATATGGAAGTAGTTGGCAATTCGAGAACGGCCTCGACATGCTTGTTCCGGTGAAAGAAGTCTCCCGCAAAAGATGAAGGAACTGTCCCTTCATTTCAAATGTTGTCTCGGCGGGAATTTCGGGACGATGAATTGTTAGGATCGGATATAGATTATATCAAATAACAAGAACTAACTTTAAATAATCAATCAGAGTAAAATAAAAGTTAATCTTTAACTATGATCACAATCAATTAAGAAGTTGAGGAATCACACTTAATTGATTAAAGAAGGTTTTAAACAAAGATTAATTCAATCAAACAGTAGTTTTATTAACCAACCAGAATGATTACAAAAGCAAACTTCACCCCCAATCTAACTTATTCTGTTAGACGAAGAACACAGACTGTTCTTAGGTTTCAACAAGAAACTTAGAGGCTAAACACTTTCAGAAAATAAATAACAATAAAAACAAATGCTTTGAATAATGAGATCAAATCGTCATACTAAACTGATCATCTAATGAAGTATATATAGACTCTTGATCCTCCTTGAATTGTTAACAGTTAGGTAATCTTCTATCTTCTGAGATAATCTTGATAATCTTCAAAGTATTTCGGGATATCTTCAAAGATAGGATTTTCCAAATATAGCTCAACAGAAACTGTTTAATGAACACAACAGTTCTTTAGTCTTCTAACGGTCTTCAGCTTCAAGGTCTTCAAACAGTTGTAGATGTTTATACTAACAGTTTTCAACTGTTTTTCATATTTTCAACAAACAGTTTTAAACTGTTTCACCAACCTTTACCAAACAGTTCTCATTTTTATACTCAATAACTTAGATTATTTCCCAACAATCTCCCCCTAACTTAAAGTATTGAACAATACATTTAAGTTGTTGGTTTGATCATAGACAAATTGATATAAGTAATGAGTCACATTTCTTCTAACCTCCTTTTGAATCTGTTCAGTAAGTCTTCCTTCTGTTTTGAGTCTCCATGGAATTTAGCTTTAATCAAAAACTCCAGCTTAGTCTTGTGATGCTCAATGAAGTTCAAATCAAACCACTCATGCAATGTATTTCCCATTACCACGTAATACGTCCTTGATCTTGCATATACCTTCACTGCCTTTATGGGAAAAGCTTCCTCTGCTGTCAGTTTGGGCATAATCTTCAATGGGTTGCAAATGCTTGTAAGATATTCCATTAGAATCTTGATTCCTTCATTTGAGTCACTAAAATGCTTAATTCCATATGCATACAATTCTTGTACATCTTCTGGTGATATTCTTGTCATCATTTGTACAAAATTGTCATACATCTCAACAGATCCATCTTCCCTTGCAATAGTAATATAATGTTTATCACTTGCTTTTTCTTCAAACTTCCATTCAACAACATGATACTTTTCACCTAATTCTTTTTCCAATTTGTTAATTCCTTGCTGAACGTCTACTGTCAGTTTATCTTTCAAAATTTTGTGAACCACAGCAGCTTTGTTTGAAGTGGGAAGTTTCTTGGTTGGCTTAACTGTAACTGTTTTATCTTTTATTACCCTTTTTCTTTTAACTCCCTTACCAGCAATTTCCTTTACTATCTCTTCCTCATCAATCTGAGCAGTAATCTCATCAGCCAGCTTCTTTGCTATCTCAAAATCAGACTGTTCTTGTTCTCTTAGCTCAGCTGCTAGCCTTAATGCAAATTCATGATCACGCTCTTCTTGTTGCTGTCTTGAAAGCTTGAGCTTAGGACAAACAACAACAATTTCTTTACCTTTGCCTGAAACAGGAGGCAACTTTGATTCTTTCTTTCCTTCCTGAATGACTATCCCTTTATACCCTTTCTTTGGTGGTAAAGATTCTAACGTAGCAACCTTTCCATCAAGCCATCCATCATCGATTTTCTGTGCCATTCTAGAAGAACTTATTCCCAGATATTGAGCACTAATATCAACCAAGTAGTTCTGCTTAACTGTTGACCACGATTTGAAAATCTCAGTGCTTGGAACATCTGCAGTTGATACCATCCTGTTGATTAGCATCCTATCAACACTTGAAAGCTGTTCTTCTTCTTCTTCATTAATCACTTGGACACTTGCAACTGTTAGTTGATTTGAAGTTACAACTGTTGGTTGTTGTGTTGCAACTGTTTGCTCATTTGGAGCAACAACTGTTTGTTTATCCTGTGGAACTGTCTGTTTAACTTCTTCCTGCTTGGATTTTCTTCTTCCTTTAGCTTGAGCAGTTGAAGAGATTTTCACCAAGGATTTGGGTTTAAGCAGCATCTCATGAGTATGAAGAACATTAGTTGCCTTCTTCAGATTCTCATCAAGAAAGTTCAGCTGCTTATCTTGCCTTATTAGCACCTCATTGTGAATTGCTACTACCTTGAGTACTTCAGTTGCCTTCTCCAACTGTTCAGTCAGTTCTTTTATCTTCTCATCTTGAGAAACTATCCTTTTGTTTTGAAGAGCAATCCTTTTCTTTAGGTGTAAATGAGCAGCAAGGTAAGGTGCGAAGTTAGGATCTGTCAATGCATATTGTTTCAGTCTAGTCTCAATGTCAGTTAGTGTTTCCACTGTGACCATATCATTGACATTTTTCACTGGTGGTTGACTCCCCTGAGTATCACCATCAGTACCCCTCTTTTCTTGGTTCTGGGGATTACCAGAAACTGTTTTACTAGTCTCTGTTGCCATGGTTGAGGTCTTAGCTATGTTGACACTGTCCTGTTTATACCTTGCGAATAAAACAGTAGTGTCAGCCTCAAAGACCATATGATCACCCTCTTGAGGAATGATCACCTCCTCATTGTGCCTGGGAGACAGCACCAAAGGTTCCCTTTCGATATTCTGCACAGGTGAATGCACCTGTGCAGGGCTAACAGTTTGGGGTTCTCTAACTGTGGTGGAAGGAGCACCAACAGTTTTCCTCTTTTTTCTAAATATTTTTAGTGCAGGGGCTTGTGTTGTAGCTTTTTCAAAGGAAGCAGGTTGGGAATTTTGAGTATCTTGGACTGTGGGTTCCAGTGTTGGTGGTGTAGCAATACGATGGGTTTCATGCTCAACACTGGCAGTCCTGTTTCTTGACAGAAACTCCACCATTTCAGAGAGTGGAGGAGTTATGGCACCAGAGAAACTCTTGCCATTAATCAACAGTTTGCTCAAAGTGGAAGCCACATGAGCAGAGGGAATTATGACCCTCTTGTGTTTTTTTAGATTTGGCATCAAAAAGTTTAACAATACTTGCACAAATCGAGGATACATCAAAAAGAGACCATACTTGGTCCCTAGATGTTTTACCATACCATTAAATATCAATTTTGAAAAATTAAAACATCTGTTGTTGGCTAGACAGATGAGTGCGAGAGCAATGTTGCTCCCAAACTCATTCCAGCCTGTTCTCTTAGGGCTTATGCACTGCTGGAGAGTATGGATAATGAACTTCCAGTGTGCGCAAAACTGCCCTTTGTAGAAGGTACCCTTACCCCCAGGGCCCTCATACCCAAGTTTCAGTAACTCGGTGTGTAGATATTCTAATGCAGCCGAATCATAATACTCACCATTAAGATCATTCAGTTGTAGTGCATGGCGAATAGTGTCTTCGGTTATAGAAACCTCCATATCGTCAACAGTTGTAGAAATCTGTTGCACTTCATCAACTTCTTGAACTTTGGCATTCTTCCAGAAGTTCTCAATATGTGAGGTATAGATCGTGGGGTTGGCAGTTAGAGCATAATGAATGTTTGATACCGTGAGATAATCAATCATGACGTGGAAAGCGTCAAGATTGTCTGGTTTTTCAAGATAAGCGATCACATTGTGCTCTTTGACAAATGGAAGAGGAGACATTTTGATTTCGATCTCTGAGAGTTGTTGAGGGTTAGGGTTTGTTTCTGATCAAAGTTCGTTTTGGACGTGTGAGTTGCTTGGTAAGGAGGGAATTGCCTTATATATGTTTCGAATGTTGAATGCAATTCAAAGTTTCCAAAATTCTGCAAAGACCAAAACACCCTTTAATAGCTTAACAGTTGACGGACAAAATAAACTAACAGTTGAGAAACTGTTTTCATAAGATGTAACAACTGTTATTCAAAAGTTAACTCCCTTAGTTGACAAATTTCTCCCCCTCAGTTGCACATGGACTTTGTCTAACAGTTGCCGAAGCCATATGCTAACAGTTGAAAACTGTTAGTATTGAATGAAACATAAATGTGCAACTGTCAAACAAACTGTCAGCTCACATATATCAAATGCTGAAGCAATAATAATAAATCATTAGAGAACACAGTCATCAACATAAGATATATTTTATTCAAGATAATCACAATTGAGCTACAATAATTTTGAGAAAACAATACTGTCATGTGCTATAGATCTAAACACAGCTTATAAGAACTGTCTTAACTTCGAGATCTACATATGACAAATTATCGTTAACAGTTTGTAAATCTGAACTTTAAGGGAAGACAATCATCATCACATTCTTGCTCAAGAAAGTCTTCGTTATTTAAGAATCGAGTTCAGAATAGCCTCTACAGTGCCGCCATCGCCTTACTGAGAAGCCTGTCTTCAAAGAATGGTCATGTAATGCAAAAGCCATTGTTGGTACTGCTTATCTAATTGTGCAAGGCCGTCTCGTAGGTGTGGGAGAACAATGATCTACACCGTAAGTGTAGACAACTTTCTCCGTTAACTGTTGACAAGCCTTAGACAATTGTCAAAACATACTACCTACCAATGGGTGTGCAGTAGACCTTCTCATCATATGCATCACCAGAGACGATTGTCATAATTTGCCTCGTGGGTGTGCAGTGGAACTAGTCATCTATTACAATGACTTCCACTGCCTCATCATCTGAGGCCCTCTGGTGGTTACGAGTATTATATCTTCGAACATTGAACCACACTACGGAGTTTGTAGTGCCTGCCAGGTTCAAGACGAATCTTAGACAACATGGTGTAGGCAATTCATGGAAGAGAGTGAAATTTTCAAAATCACCTCTTATACGAATATGATCAATTGGTTTATTTGGCCTACGTGGATCTGGATGTTGTGTCAAGGTGAACCTATCTCGATCATCATGCATCTCAAGAACACATGATGAGTATTGCCAAAGCTCATGCATTCTTACAAATGGGGCAGGGATGGTTACATAACTTTGTCTAACATTAATATCTTTGAGGGTTATGAGAAAAAAGTTAGAAGCCATTTGCAGAGAGAAGAGTGTGCAAATGTAAGTGTGATTTGTGAAGGATGGGTGCAAGGCTATTTATAGAGAAACTGGGAGGCATTAATGTCCATTAATAGTCATTAATGACCATTAATGTCCAGTAATTTCCATTAATAGCATGTAGTGACTTGTCATATCAAATGCACTATAGAACAAGCAAAATGACTCACCTTTATCAGTTTGGAACTGTTGATTCAAGAAAGTGAATTTACCTTTACCTCATAACAAGGACAGTCACGGGTGTGAAAACTGTTTGTGAGACAGGTCAGCAGATATGTCCAAAACTGATGTGTGAAATTGCATTTCCCTCTCTGAATACTTAAAGGATAACAGTTGTTAGAAAACGTAGCTAACAGCTGCAAACTGTTAGTGTGAAAAACACGGAATAATGAACAACTGTTAGTCCAAGTTAATCATTCCAATGTTGGAAATCAAAAAATTGAATCTGCTCACATCAAAAGCTTTAGTGAACAAATCAGCTAATTGATCATCAGTATGAATTTTCATAACTTGGATTAATCTCTTTTCATTGCAGTCTCTTATGAAGTGAAATCTGATTTCAATGTGCTTGGTTTTAGAATGCTTCACTGGATTATTAACTATGCTAATAGCACTGGTGTTATCAACATAAATAGGAGTATTTAAGAAAGACAAACCATAATCCAGAAGCTGATTTTGGATCCATAACACTTGTGAACAGCAGCTTGATGCAGCAATGTATTATGCCTCAGCTGTTGAAGTTGAAACTGTTGTTTGTTTCTTGCATTGCCATGAAACCAGCCTTGATCCAAAGAATTGACATCCTCCAGAGGTTGATTTTCTGTCCACATTGGCTCCACCATAGTCACTATCAGAATATGCCACCAAATCAAAAGGTGAATCTTTAGGATACCAAAGTCCCAGTTTTGGTTGGCCTTTGAGGTATCTAAAGATTCTCTTTACAGCAAACAGGTGTGACATCTTCGGACTGCATTGGAACCTGGCACAAACACAAACAACAAACATTATATCAGGTCTAGAAGCAGTTAAGTACATTAATGAACCAATCATTGATCTATAGAGGTGTATATCAACATCCTCCCCCTCAGAATCTGCTCCCAACTGTTTGTGTGTTTCCATTGGAGTACTTGCCAGCTTCACATCTTGATAGCCAAACTTGTCCAATATGTCCTTGACATACTTAGATTGGCTTAGAAAAATACCAGTTGGCTTTTGTTTGACTTGCAATCCCAGAAAAAATGTGAGTTCACCCATTGAACTCATCTGAAATCTTTTGTGCATAATGACTTCAAATTCTTTGCACAAGCTGTCATTAGTGGATCCAAAGATTATATCATCAACATAGATTTGAACAAGCAAAATCTTTGTTTTAACAATCTTTGTAAACAATGTTTTGTCAATTGTGCCTCTCTTAAAACCATTCTCAAGGAGATAGGATGATAATGTCTCATACCAAGCTCGAGGAGCTTGATGTAGACCATATAGGGCCCTATCCAACCTATATACCTTGTCAGGGTACTTTGAGTCTTCAAAGCCAGGGGGTTGACACACATATACCTCCTCATCAATAGTTCCATAGAGAAAAGCAGACTTGACATCCATTTGATACACCTTAAATCCTTTGAAGCTTGCAAAAGCAAGAAATAGCCTAATGGCTTCAATCCTTGCAACAGGTGCAAAAACATCATCATAGTCTATTCCTTCCTCTTGTGTGTAGCCTTGTGCAACCAGTCTTGCTTTGTTCTTGATAACAATCCCTCTTTCATCTTTCTTGTTTCTGAACACCCACTTGGTGCCAATTACTCTTTTGCCTCTTGGAAGCTCAACCAACTTCCAAACCTGCAGAATTTGAAATTGTAAGAGCTCCTCTTGCATTGCCTCTACCCATGAAGGATCTTTCAATGGCTCAATTGCTTTCTTTGGTTCTATTTGAGACAAAAAGCAAGCATTCATGTCAAATTGGGCAAGATCCACACCACTGTTTTCATTTTGCAGCATATTCCTTGTTCTGATAGGAGTGGTTGGATTTCCAATTATTTGTGATATTGGATGAATCTTGTGAACTCTTGATGTAGGAATGTTTTCTTCAGTCAGTTCATCCCCTAGATTAGACAGATCAAACTCACATTCATTTGAATTTTCAGCGTTATCACACACTTGATCAGCAGAGTCAGTGTGGTGTTGAGGATCATGGGATTCCATGTCCTTTGAAGATTCAGCATCAAACAATGGATCAACAACATTTGATAACTCTTGTTGAAGCAGAGGAATTACGACAAAGTCTTCAGTAACTTTGTTTGAACCAACAGTTGTTGGTTTTGAGCTAACAGTGTCAAAACTGTTCGGGCTTGTTGAAGCTGTTGAAATACCTGTAGCTGTTTCAGTAGAATACTCAAAAGAAAGAGATTTAGACAATGCATCAATATCAAATAACCAATCAGGTCCATTACCTGCAATATTGATCCTATGCTCATTGAAAGAGACATTCATACTCTCTTCAATGATTCTAGTGACATTGTTAAAAACTCTATAAGCTTTACTTTGAGTGGAGTATCCTACAAAGAAACCTTCTTCAGCCTTACTCTCAAACTTGCCTAACTGTGATTTGGTATTGAGGATAGTGCAAGGACAACCAAATGGTTTGAAGAAGTTGATTAAAGGTTTTCTCTTGAGAAACAACTCATAAGGAGTTTTCCCTTTGGACTTGACTACTTGTACTCTATTCTGAACATAGCAGGCAGTGTTCACTGCTTCTGCCCAGAATGTCATTGGAAACCTAGAATCAGCTAACATGGATCTAGCAGCCTCTATCAAAGTCCTATTCCTTCTCTCAGCAACTCCATTCTGTTGGGGAGTCCTAGGGGCACTGAACTGTCTTTCAATACCTTTACTTTCACAAAAACTGGTTAGTTCATAGTTCTTGAATTCAGAACCATTGTCAGATCTAATGACTTTCACCTTTAAATCAGATTGATTTTCAATTTTAAGAATAATAGACTTAACTAACTCAGCAGTTTCATCCTTAGTTCTAAGAAATTGAACCCAAGTAAACCTGGTGAAATCATCAACTATGACTAAACAGTAGGCTTTCTTCCCTATACTTACTACAGAAGTAGGACCAAAAAGATCCATATGCAATAGTTGTAAAGGTGCAGTAATGGAAGAAGTCTCTTTGGACTTATAAGAAGTTTTGTGTTGCTTGCCTTTAAGACATGCCACACAATGATCATCACATGAGAACTATTTTTGGGGCAAACCTCTTACCAAATTGTTTTTAGCTAACAAATTCATGGTTTTAAAATTCATGTGACACATCCTCCTATGCCAAATGGTAGACTCATCATGAGATGCTTTGGAGAGTAAACAGCTTAACACATTCTGTTTAGCAATCTTTTGTGGATCAAGACAATATACATTATCTTTTCTAGGTGTTCTTAAAAGAACATCCTTCTCATTTAATTTAAAATCTTTTGAAAGAATAATGCATTCTGAATCTGTAAACAAAACTTTGTTTCCATTGTCACAGATTTGAGATACACTTAACAAATTGTACTTAAGCTGTTCAACAAAGAAAACATCATTAAATGTAAGTGTACCTGCCTCAACAGCTCCTTTACCTGTGATTTTTCCTCCCTTTGGATTTCCTCCAAATGCTACAAATCCTCCATTGATTCTTTTGAAATCCTTCAAACATTGTGGATTTCCAGTCATGTGCCTTGAGCATCCACTATCCACATGCCAAATTCCTCCTTGATTTGCCCTATGAATGCTCTGCACAAATACAATCAGTTAGTAGCAGGAAGTACCCAGGCCATGCAGGTCTTGGGTACACCATTCAAGTCATAATACTTAAACAGAGTTTTGTTCTTTTTGATTTCATCCAAATTAGATTTCTCTTACTTGTGTGAAGAATACTTTGTAAGAACATGTGGTTTCCAACTGTTGTGATTAACAGTGGACACCTTTGAACAAACAGCTGGTGGAGTTGGTAAAACAGATGAATCAAATTGTGATTCCTTTTGATTTTTAGTTTGAAGAACAGTTTTACCTTTTCCAGAATCAGTTTGTTTCTGAATTTTCATCCAAGCCAAACCAGCAGTTTTTGGTTTTGCTAAAACAGTTTTGGAACTGTTAGTTGGTTTGGATGTAACAGTTTTAGAACTGTTTGCCAGTTTTGGCTTAGCAGTCTTAGAACTGTTGATCTGTTTTGACTTAACAGTTTTAGAACTGTTATTCTGTAGTTTGGGACTTTTGTTTTGAGTGCCATTGGTATGTGGGTTATAATAACAGTCTTGAACTAAATGATTAGATCTTCCACAAATGTAGCACTTTTTGGTTTTCACAATAGGTAAACCAGTTATTTGTGACCAGAATTGGTTCCTATTTCTTTGATTTCCTCTAACAGCTGCAGATTGAGGAAACTTTTGGACACCATGTTTTTGGCATGTGCATGCAGGCATTTCAGTATGCCTTTTCTTAGGCTTGGGTTTAGCCTGAGATTTTGAAGCTTCCATTTTCTTCTTTGCATACACAATCTCACCAACTTTCTCCTTTCCTTTGGCTTTTGTACTAATAGTTGGGCTTTTTAGATTAGAACTGTTTAGGTTCTTGTGTGAACTGTTAGTGTAAAAATGGGGACTATTTGCAACAGTTGTGGAACTTTCAATGGAATGGATTGCTTTTGAAGGTGTTGGCTCAATGATGAGGGATTCTGTGGATGCTTTTACAAACACCACAGGATTGAAAGATGGTTTTGTGGAAATGGGTTCACAACAGATGTGATTTTCATATGGAATCACTTCATCTTTCTTCACAACTATCTCAATATCTTCAACACTAACTACAGACAGAACTTCATCTTCATAGCTCTCAAACTTTGGATCAGCTGACTTTAATTCATCTGCTAAAGGTTCATTGACATATCTTTCAGCCGCCTCAGACAAGGGTGTTATGTATGTGTGATTGTATGGAGGTGGGGTTTCCTTATATCCAAGTCCAGTTTTCACCTTGTCTCTCACTTGAGATTGTAGCAGAGTCTCAAGCTTAAGGTTTGCAGCCTTGAACATTCCAAGATCAATGTCCACACCCTCCAATTTCTTTGTGAGTTCATCCACCTTACTTTCTTTTTCAACTAATTTCTTTTTCAGACTATCAATCTCATCTTGAAACTGCTCTTTCTCCCACTTATGATATTTTCTATCATAGTCCATTTGCAGTTCATTAGCCAGATAGTCTTTAATTTTCTTTTCAAAATCTTCTATCACAGCAGTATACTCATATCTTCTCTCCTCCATTTTACTTAGAGCAGCACATACTTTCTTATTGTGCTCTCTAAATCTCTTAACAATAGCTCTACATTCACCAGGACATAGTTTAGAAGATACCTGTATGTCCTCAGATTCTGGAGAATCCATCTTGATGGAGGAGTCAGTCAATGCCATCAAAGCTTTGTTGCTGGTAGCCTCCTCTGCTTGATCACTCCAATCAAATCCATGGCCTTCTTGTGAGACCAATGCTGAGGAGGTATGGTTCTGAGTTGGCCTCTGACCTTGATTCTGAACTTGTCCACCAGATCTGCATTCTCTTGCAAAGTGGCCAAGTTGTTGACATTTGAAGCATCTCACCTTTGACTTGTCAAATCCAGCCTTGCCATCAGCTCTGAAATTCATGTTTTGCCTTCCAGTCCTTTTAATGAATCGCTTGGCTCTAACGGTAAGCATGGCCATCTGCCATTTGAGATCCATTTCCTCAAGATCATCAGGGTGCACTTGTTCAAGATCCTCATTGGTGAGGGTTGAATGTGCATGGCTGACAAGAAAAGCTTCAAGAACAGCATCTGGAGTGTTCATATCTAGTCCAACAGCAGAACTAGTACCTGCACAACTATCAATAGTGTTAGTTAATGAATGGTTTGATTCCATACCTGAGGATGACAGGAGAGCAGCATTGTGGCTAGGGACTACAGTTTTTCTTTTTCCCTCTATTTCTCCCTCAAACACTATCAAACTATTATAAAGGTCATCTAACTCTATGTCTTCAAGAGAATCCTTGGTTCTCCATTGTGCAGCAAATACAGTCCATTCATCACCTAGAGACCTAAGAAACTTTCTATTTATCTCATCTTGATCAAGCCTAACCTTAGCACTCTCCAGTTGACTCACCAGTTTGTAAAACCTATCAAAGATTTGGGTGATACTCTCATTCTTCCCACTGGTGAAGTTCTCATAGGCTTGTTTAAGAAGATCTCTTTGGTTTCTCTTAGAACTAGCATTCCCAGCAAACCTCTTCTCCAGAGCATTCCAAAGTTCATGAGCATCATCAAATTTCTTGAATTGATGTTGATACTCATTGGGAATTGCAATCTGGAGGATGCTGAGGGCTTTCATCTCAATCATTCTATCCTTCTTTTCAGCATCTGTCTTTGGTGGTGGTTTCTTCTTTGGTTTTCCATTCTCATCCAGTTCAATGGGATTAGTGGGAACAGTTTCAATGATTTGCCAAACAGCATAGTCCATTAGTTGGACATGCTGTTTAATTCTTAGTTTCCACATCTCAAAATCAGATGGTTTGAGCATGGGAACACGAATGTTGGACCCTGATCCACTGTTATCAGAAGAACCTCCCGAATCCATTGAAACAAATTGATTTAAAAAAGTTTTGAAAAATAAAGCAAGGTAAAGCAAAAACCTTCAACTGGTGATCAAAGGAACCTTAATGATAAGGCTCTGATACCACTTGTCAGGATCGGATATAGATTATATCAAATAACAAGAACTAACTTTAAATAATCAATCAGAGTAAAATAAAAGTTAATCTTTAACTATGATCACAATCAATTAAGAAGTTGCGGAATCACACTTAATTGATTAAAGAAGGTTTTAAACAAAGATTAATTCAATCAAACAGTAGTTTTATTAACCAACCAGAATGATTACAAAAGCAAACTTCACCCCCAATCTAACTTATTCTGTTAGACGAAGAACACAGACTGTTCTTAGGTTTCAACAAGAAACTTAGAGGCTAAACACTTTCAGAAAATAAATAACAATAAGAACAAATGCTTTGAATAATGAGATCAAATCGTCATACTAAACTGATCATCTAATGAAGTATATATAGACTCTTGATCCTCCTTGAATTGTTAACAGTTAGGTAATCTTCTATCTTCTGAGATAATCTTGATAATCTTCAAAGTATTTCGGGATATCTTCAAAGATAGGATTTTCCAAATATAGCTCAACTGAAACTGTTTAATGAACACAACAGTTCTTTAGTCTTCTAACGGTCTTCAGCTTCAAGGTCTTCAAACAGTTGTAGATGTTTATACTAACAGTTTTCAACTGTTTTTCATATTTTCAACAAACAGTTTTAAACTGTTTCACCAACCTTTACCAAACAGTTCTCATTTTTATACTCAATAACTTAGATTATTTCCCAACATGAATCCCTGCTGCATTACCATTGGGACCGCCATCCTTCGCAATCGTTCTCTCTCGCGTGCAGCTCTCCTCAATCGATTAAACTCGCATTCTTGTTCTTCAAATGGTTCGACTAGCTCGGACGACGAAGCACGGGACATAAACTAAAAGGAAACCTAAGGGGTGTCTAAGGAGAATAAAGCACTACCCTAAACAGGCCTAGAAATACATAAACTAAAACTAAAACTAAGAACTACGAACTAAAGGCCGGAAACTAAAAACAAAAAAGAAACAAGCTGTCGACAACGATAGCGCCGCGATCAAGGAGATCGCGCCGCGATTGATGGACAGAAAGCTAAACACACTAAAACTAAGGAAACCGAACAAGCAAACAAAAGGTTTTTAACACTAAATTACTCTAATTAAATCAAATGAAACCGTTCCCGGCAACGGCGCCAAAAACTTGATGTGCTAAAAGCGTACCATGTTTTAAATTTATAAACACCGTTTTTATTTACGTATGACTATGACACAAAATAGGCAAGTGAACCTAATCGTATTATAGTATAAAAAATAAGTACGGGTGTCGAACTCTTGGGGAACGAGTATGATTTTATTAATTTATAATAATTTAAATATTAAATGCAACTAAACTACGCAACTAAAAAGCAAAGAAACTAAACTAAGGACAAGAAAATAAATAAAGCAAGTAAAGGGGGTATTTATGGTGAAATTGAGAACTTTTCAACCAACTAAACCACTACTAACCCTAGAGAACCACTAAGCATGCAAAGAAAGCAATAAAGCGAAGAACTTGACGGATTAAATAATATGATGAAGATGTTCCCTCCCGAGATTCAATTCCACCCTTTTCATGGCAATTAATTCATGGCAAATAGAACTAATGACACTTTAAACACTCATGCATCGATTTCTACGTTTGTTAAAACCTTGGTCTAGTTCTGACCGTCTAATTACACCAATTAATAACCTTTATGGTCAAAAGCGCGATTAAAAGGGATAATTAGCCACTTAATTTGATTACCAAGGAAAAACTTAACCTTTAATGTTTCATATGATCAACAAAACACCACTAACACAAAATCATCTAACCGAATGGAACACGAAACGAATTTATAAGCTGCCAAACACCATGTTCACGCCGCTACAGTAGATATCGCAACGCGACGGAATGCAAAGATCGCGACGCGACACGACCTGCTCGGCTGAAGTTTGACTTTTTCAATTTTTTTTATGTTTATCTCGTTTTTAAACCACTTTATCTTCATATATCCGGATTTTGAACCTGAAAAACAAATATGAAGATAATGATCATCTTTTTAATATATTTTTCATGATTTTAATTTAAAATAACTAATTATCGCATTAAAATATATAATTAAATACCGCGATATCAAGTATATAAGCCTTATGCTTAGTGTTATAGTGTAAGGATTGCCACACTTCAATGAATAAGAACTATGTGTTTCTCAAGGTGTAAATGAGATTTTCTCTATCTTTTCTATAGTTCTACTTTACAATCCTTCAATCTATCACTTGTATATTCATAACAAGTGGTATCAGAGCCAAGGGAGTGAATATCGGATCTAAATTTATCATCAACAAATCGGAAATTCGAAGATCAAAGGGCTGAAATTCGTAAAATGAGCTCAAGGTACTATTCTCGGTTCAAAACTACTATTTATGATCTGAATTTGGTTTTACTGTTTATGATCTGAATTTGATAATTATTCTATTTTTATTGATTATCTGAGCTATATAATTTTTTAATGTTTATAGATTCTGTATACGTTATTAACATGTCTGAGTTCTACTTTTACACATTTTCTAATAATAATTTAAAATTTTATTACATGATAGTATATTTATAATGGACAGTTTAGTTATGAAAATATTTTTTAATAGATATACCCTAAACATCGCTCTATTCATTTTTCTTAGATGTACCCTTATGCTACTAGCTTAGAGTTGTTCCTAAACATCACTCTAACCTTTTCCATTATATTCCTATAGACCCAATTAGTACCCATAATGGTTTCATCTTTGGGGCAGGGACAAATGTCCAAACTTCAATCCTTTGAGATTCAATCAGCTCCTTTTGCATAGCTTCTACCCTGTCCTTATCACTTAAAGCTTCTTTGGTTTCTTTGGCTCAATTTGGAACAAAAAGTTGTCATAGGAAGCAAATTTTGTGGTTGCCTTTGATCTAGTAGTCAAACCTTACACAATGCTTCCAATAACTTTCGTTCATCGTTTTCAAATAACAAAACATTTTTAAACAAAAGGAGGAGCCATCCTAAAGCTTCAATTCATCGGAACATTCCCTTTATCTTTCCCAGAAGTACTTGAAAAACATTTAAATATCCACTACTGAGCAAAAGCTTAGTGAGCATACTTATAATATATCTGTTAATACAAGCATACACAATTCATTAGCATCACTCAACATGATTAACAACGAATGCTAATCCTTAATTAATTGCAAGGTACCAAGCAAGCATTCCCTTTTAAGCATTCCCTTTTTAAGCGTTCCCTAGGCATAAAATCCTTTCAGACACATTAGCATGCATACATGCAATACATTTACACATAAGTATAAGCATACTCACCTATTGATGTGATGAGGATCAAAATCCGAATATTCATAACCAAAGCCAAGCAAAAGTAAATTTATAAGCCTAAACAAGTATAAGAACAATATTACTTAGTCAAACTCAGTTCATACAAATTGACCGAGCAACACACTTGGTCAAGGCATCAAGTGACATAAAAGATCCTCAACATTAACTAAAACTTGTCACTAAAGCTTTCCAAGTCTGCTCAAAGAGTCTCAAAGTTCAAATCATCTAAAATCTCAACTTGTATACAAAAATGTATACTTCCAACCTGACCCTTCTATAGTATTTCGTATTTTTAGTCATCTTATGTTCCGAATTAGCTTCTGTGTCCAACATAAGAAAGAAACTAAACATCCAGACCTTTCAAACTATATATAGTACGACCTCTATTGATTTTTCTTTGACTTTTAATGAATTTTTTAAAACTGATAAGACATGCTGCCCTGTGCAGAATGTAGTTACGGGTTTGTATAAAAAATGTGCAATTTCGACCCATTTCAAACTCAATGCTTGAAATACTTCAAATACAGATTTATTGGCATTCAAAATACTCTTCTAACATATTTTAATCCCCAATTTGATACCAATACATTAATTTCAAAGTGGTTATACAAACAATACCAATTTAACCCATTCTACTCACTTAACTCAATCTCATGCTTTAAAGACTTGTACCGTTTATACCAATTTCAAAAATAACCACTTCTAACTTCAAATCTTGACATGCAACAATTAATACACGTTCTATTAGGTGTATAAACACCAAATCCTCATAAAAACATAACATGCAATTCCATTTTTGCATTAAATCTAAACTTTCTCTCATTAAAACTCAAGAACATAAGAGTTTAGAGATTTCATACCTTGATTTCTTGAGTTAATAACTTGTTTGGAGTTGAAATCATTGTAATAACACTTGATCTTCACATGCATGAAAGAATCCTTGCTTAAATTCTTGATTTAAGCACTTTCTCTCTCTAACTTTATCTCACACCAAGAGCACACACTAAGTGTGTGTTTTTCAGATCTGACCTTGATGAAGAAGAACTTCTAAAAGTTGTTATAAATGAAGAACAACACTTGGTTCATGCTAAATCTTGCACATACATGGCTTAATCTCTCTTGATTTTTACTTTCTCTCACTAAAAGTTGTTTCTCTCTCTATTCTCTCTTTAACTTCAAGAACACACACACATACACACACTAATTATACACTCCAGCTCACACACTAAAATATGTGTTATGAGCATCTCTTCCCTTATATAGATGTCTCCCATAAAAGGGAACTTATACCTCTTACTTATTTTTGCTACATTTTGTCCTTCTACTTATTATTCATATCTTATATATAAGAAATAAATTCTATAATATCAATATTAATTTATAATTAATAATTTTATACTTGGGGAGTTACAAACTTGATCCAAATGATGATCCTTATGGACTTGAAATGTTGTAGTAGGATACTGGGTTTATGGACTTGAGTAATTTAGCGGAGTCTTAGGTGAACTCACTACCTTAATATAAGATGCAACCTCATCAGAATTCCATTGATCACTTAGATTCTCAGTATGATGTTCTTCTTGATATCACGGATTTTATATATATTTTTAATGCGATATTTAATTGTTTTTAATAGAAATCATGAAAAATATATTATAAAGAGATTCTTATCTGTTAATATTTGATTTCAGGTAAAAAAATATGTTACAAAATATTAAAGTGAGGACTGTAATATGTAATTACTCAAAGTTGGGGAAATGCTATATAAAGGCATTTCCCTCACATTATTAATTAAGCTTTGCATTCTACTATTTGTGTTCTTGTGTTTGCTCTCTACCTCTCGGCTCTCTCTCTCTCTAGAAACCGAAACACACACACAAACCCAAACAAAATAATCATCTAGCATTGCTTCATCCGTATAACATACGTACCATCAATTGGTATCAGAGCCAAACTTGTTTTTGGCTCGTGATTGTTCGAAAGAAGACAACAAAATCTCGAAGATTTCAAGCTTCCAAGAAGAAAAAGCTCTCGGTTTCACAAAGGTTCAAAAACTTCATCTTTCTTCAAGAAAAACTCAAGCTCAAACGATTTCTAAAGGTAGAACTCACTAAAGGTATAAACTATATCTTCTTTAAATTTCCTTTGGGTTGTTACTATATTTTTACAGAGTTTACAAATCTTTCTTTGAAGAAATATATAAACCGAGTGAGTTTTTACATACTATATGTCAAGAAGGTCATTAAATACCCATATTTTCAACATTAAATTTTCTGGGTATTTAAGCATTTAAGGAGTTTTTGTTCCTGGAAGTACAACCGTGAAGAAGAAAATATCAGTTTTTAATTTTTAAAATTATAAATTCTTCAAAGGTTAATTGTTGTACAAGGAAAATCAAGTACTTGCCATACCAATCAAGTACAAGTGGTTAGACACTATTCAGGGTATGACCATCTAATTTGAAAAGGACACATCACACTCTATAAGCCGGATCCATAATCGCATGCGATTGGTTTGTGCGGATTATAGAGCATGTGTTGATATTCTATCAGCCTGATTATCAAAGAAATCGCATGCGATTGGCCATTGGAAACTTTTCTATAAGCCGGCCCAAAACTTAGGAATCGCACGCTATTGAAAGATTTTTCCAAGTCCCAACACATTGAATATCATGCGATCCATCTCTTGACCCATATCAGTGCTATTCGAAGGACTTGTTGATTATCACTCAATTGGCAATCGCATTCGATTGTCAGGACTAACTGTTTTATTTCCTAAGTGTTTGATGCAACAGGATTGAATCGCATTCGATTGGTTACTTTATTAATCTATACTAAGTCCTTACTCTGCCCATTTGTTTTCAAGGAATTTACTCTCAATCGCATTCGATAAGACCAATTTCAAACAGTAACATTCCTTAAGCTTGGACAAGTGATTAAATCTTTGGACTTGACTTAAAGAACTCTAAAATATCTGGACTTAATCAAACAATCTAATTCATAATTAAATTTAATCTAACTCAGATTTAATTCAAAGGTGAATTAAATTACCTCTAGTCTATCTAGTTCAAAGTTGAATTTAATCTGTGTAAGATCTAATTCAAAATTGAAATTCAAAAGACTTAGTTCTTTAATCAATCTTTCAAGGTCACTTTAAAATCAAGCTTGAAAAGAATCACACTCATTACTCTCGAACAATCAAACCATCCTACAAGTAAACGATCATCTTTTTTAAAACTCACTAATCATGTCAAGTACAAATGAGATGATGTCCATTGGTACCGACACAAAACCTCCTGTTTTGTTTCGGGGGGAATACAATGTATGGAAAGGAAGGTTCATGGACTTCCTTGAGTAGAACGAACTCTTCGGTGATAAGATGATAGAATGCATCCACAAGGGAAACACCAAGTTCACGAAGACTGTTGAAGCTGATCCAACCAACAATCCCCCCATTCTCATACATGAAAGAGAAAAGACCAATGATGAGCTGACTGCTACTGAGAAGGAAACAAATAAAGCTGAGAGAATGGCCAAATACTACTTGAAACAAGGTCTCTCATCTGAGATCTATCTGAAGATATACAGCTTGGGTACTGCCAAAGAAATCTGGGATGAAATCAAAAAGCAGCTTCAAGGCACTGAGCAGGGAGAGTACATCAAACGTACTCAACTGGTCAATAGCTACGATGATTTCAAGGCCCGTGAAAAATGAGCTTCTATCTGAAACATATGGCAGATACTGCAAATTGCAGAATGAGATGAGGTCTAATCAAATTGTCAGAACTGACCTTGATTTGAACTGTGTTTTTCTGAATTCATTAGGGTCTGAGTGGAAGGATTATGCTAAGCTGTACAAACAGATCAACAAAGATCTTACATCTGTCACCTTCCACAACATTTTCGAAGACCTCAATCAATATCAAGATAAAATCTTGCAATCTCACCCGAAACAACCAGTTGCTGACCCTCTTGCTTTGATTGTAGCTGACAGGACCTCTAGAGAATCTTCATCAAGGTCTGCCAAACTCAAACATGTGATAGTCAGTGAATCTGACCATGAAGACGATGATGATGACTCGGTAGAAGCTGCATTTCAGGCACTCACAGTCGCCAGCAAGAACTTCAAGAACCGGTTCACCAAGACCAACAACAGACAACGGTTCACTTCCGGATCCAGAAGACCTGAAAGGTTTGCTCCTGTTGACAAGCCTAGGTTTCCAAGAGAGGAGATGAAGGAGGAGAAGAAGAATGATCTCAAATGCTACAACTGTGGGAGATTTGGACACATGATCAGGAACTGTCCTCAGAAGAAGGTCAAAGATGCTGAATACTACAGACAAAAGTACCGCCTGTCGAAACAAAAATAGGCTGGGAATGCACTTATGGTTGAGGAAGACCAGTTCCTAGAGGACACAGACTCTGAGAGCGATCCAGATGGTGAAGATCATGCTCAGTTCTGCTTCATGGCCAACGGTGAAGTGAGTGGTAGAAATGAAGATGATGGTGATCTCTCTGATGCTGAAGAGAAGATCGTTGATAGTGGAAAGGTACCCTCTATTTTTAATTCTGACATGGGTTTTAACTTTAAACATATCCAAACCATCTTAAACCGCACGAAAAAGCTAGAATTAAAAATTACTAAACTGACAAAGAAAAATCAAGTGTTAAAAGAGGTCATCCAAACACAAGACAAAGAAGCACAGGCTACTATTGAATAGTTGGAGAAAAACATAGACGAATCAAAAGTTCAACTAGCTGTGAAGGAATCTGAATTTCTTTAATTAACCAATACAACAAATAACATCATACATGATCTTAAAGCAGAACGTGTTGGTGCGGAAAAGGATTATGAAATTCTTAAAAATGATCAACAACTTCTTTGTTTAAAAATAAAAGAATTGGAAGACCTTCTCATTAAAAGGGGGCAAAGTGAACAAACCATCTTTCTATACAAACAAAGGGAACGACCTTTTTCGAGATGGACATTCGATGGACTTGGTTTCAAAAACCCAAACGTCCTGAGTAAAGTTTCTGCCAAGCAACTTTACAATCCAAATCTCTTTGGCGAAGGACTAACTCAGTGAATGGTATTTGTTGGTCAAGAGGAAGAACGACTTGAAGAGGACATCAAACGAACCCTACACCTGAAAACTGAAACTCCCTTCAATTATTCTGATCTCAATGACTCATGCTTCACTTACCCCATCCCAACACTTAACTCTGCTGTCACCACACCAGTTTATACAGATGGGGAACTTTACACCATTGAAGCGCCAAAACCTCAATTTCTATACATTCCCCACAAGGAATAACAGCAAAGGTTTCAAACCTTACAAGAGTTTTGCTTCACTCATCTACTTCAAGGTAACTTTACCAAAGCTTTCCAATCAGAAACCACATCTGAACCCACCCCACTTGTTCAAGAAAATGCCATCCTCCACAAGCATCTCCAAACAGTATTCAATCTTGATGGCAAGATCATCGACGACTTGTGCAAAGAAAATTTCGAATTACTTGAACGAATCAAAGAGGTCGAAACTGCAATGGAACCAATTGCTCCATTCACATTCTCTCCATATGGATCAGTAGTTGATGAACGAATCGAAGATTCCAAACATGCATCTTCATCTTCTCCAAATGTCAAACCCAATGTAAAATCTGTTAATAATTCTTCTTTGGTAAATTTAAAACTGAAACAGATTTTCAAACCAAAACAAACCTCCACTTCCACTTCTATTCACATTTCTAGTAACATCATCGACATACTTGAATCTTCAAAAGCAGCAGCTAGTCGAACACGACTCAATTCTAACGTTTTACATTCTGCTGCAGATGTGAAGAAGCTTGGGAGTGTGGAGCGTAAAATAAACACAAATTGGAAGAGAGTTATTCCTAGGTCGAATAGGAAATGTTCCAACTTTAGGCAATCATGTGAACAAATTTTGATGTTTGATTCAGTCTGTAATCATTTAAGTTTGCAAGATAATATAGCCTCTTCCATGTTTTCTATTAGTGATGGTTGCCTCCATGGTCATTGTGAATTTAAATGTGAATATGATCAATTGCGAAAACAAATTGGAATTAAACCATGTGAGGACTGGACAGACTTTTACGCTAACCAAGTCTGTGTTCCTTTTTTAACCTCAAAAGGAATCATCATTAATCAATTAATCACAACTCGTCAGTCTCATGCACTTAAACGTTTGCACAAATCAAGGAGACTACCGACGATCAAGGAACTGGAAGTCTACAGAAGGCAGGGCTATGAAGCATTTAAAAAGGCTTGGATTGCTCAGGAAAAATACCTTCATTCTCAAAAACGATCTCGCAATCCACCTTCCAAAACTCCCAAATCTGCTAAACCCAAGCCATCATTGTTGGGGTTATCAGGGCACGCAACGGAAGCAAAGTACAACATAAAAAGCCGATGGTACAAGCACATAAAGCACAAAACATGAAACCCCAATAGTAGATCTAACTCTATGAACATAAATGCAACAAAAAGAGAAAGTTAAAGGGGATTATACCAGCTCCTAAGCTCCAGTAAGTGTTAGTGTAGTGGATAAACTTGCTCCTCTTTTCTTGAACGAATCAACTATGGTGTGATACCCCGGTAACACGCCAATCTCTTGAGCTAGCAAGCCCTTGGCGATTCTTCTCTCCAGAAAATCACTTGAGGAACAACAACCCACGAGCTATGATCAAATTTCTGGAACTTAACTCTCTCTAGAACTCACTAAGTCTCTTGAAGCACTTATGATTCTCTCAAAGGTATCTATTGCTAAGAGAGCCAAATGAAGTAGTAATTGGGGTGTTTTATAAACTCCAAACCGTCACTTGGTATCCCCAAAGCCGGCCAAGTTCGAATACACTTCTTACATGCATTGGCTTAGTGGAGAGGTGATTTGACAAAAAGTGACATCTGACTTTAGCGGTGCTAACCCAGATTTAGCGGCGCTAACCTGTAATAGTTAGTGGCGCTAACGAGGCCAGTAAGATGACTTGACGTAAACTACATGCAGCCGTAGCGGCTCTAACCCATAAGTGTTAGCGGCGCTAACACCTTGTGGTTAACGGCGCTAACTATGCCTGCCATGTCAACTTTTACCTTTTGTCATTTTTGATCCCTTTACTTAAGTTGCTGTCAAATTGGACCGCGGTGTATGACCCAATAGGCCCATACATCATCGGTAGTGATTCAAATGGTACACACGCATCAGTGGGCATATTCTAACAATCATCCAACCAACAAGTACCAAAACCTACTACTCGCAGCGCTCCAGTTTCCCAAAAGCAAGTTGATGTAACGAGGCCACCGCTAATTCTTAAGAATTCTTCGCAACCATGGATTCGCAAACATAACACTTCCGCAACTCTACCGAATCCAAAACCTCCGATTCCATCAACTGTCAAACCAATAGTGGTAAAGAAACTTTCTGCTCAGCCAATTTCTTCCAAATCTATTCCTTCTCGACAAAAGATTCGACCCACATGAGTAATTAAGAATAGATCATCTAAAGTTTCACCAAAACAAGTAGACACAATCACTACTCAACCACCTTTAGGAACTAACAATCAACGACCCATTCATATATGGGACCTGAACGTGCTTTATTCTCTTGTTGTAGGTGCCTCACTTGTGGTACCTGGACTCCGGCTGCACCAAACATATGACTGGCAACAAAAGTCTTCTCAAGAATTATGTTCCTAAGTACTCTAGGAATGTACGTTTTGGGAACGACAATGTTTCACCAATAATGGGGTACGGAGACATCGAGAAGAAGCACATCAAGATCAAGAAAGTCTCCTATGTTGAAGGGTTGGGTCATAATTTGTTCAGCATTGGACAGTTCTGTGATAAAGACCTAGAGGTAGTATTTAAAAAGAACAAATGTTCCGTTTTAACCGAAAATGGAGATGAGTTACTGGCAGGTTCAAGAAAATCTAACCTGTATTCCATTGATTTTGAAAAAATTGACTCCCCTACCTCTGTGTGTCTACTGTCCGAAGCATCTACGGATCTTACTTGGCAATGGCACAGAAAACTCTCTCACCTAAACTTTCAAAATATCAACAAATTAGTCACGGGTGACTTAGTGAGAGACATTCCCAAGTTAAGGTTCAAGAAGGATCATCTATGTGCAGACTGTGAGAAAGGAAAGATGAAGAAGGCTTCACATAAATCTAAACAAGTATTTAGCGCTACGAAGCCTTTGGAACTCCTGCACATGGATCTCTGTGGTCCTATAAGAATCCAGTCCAAGAGTGGGAAAAAGTATATTCTAGTCATGGTGGATGACTACTCTAGATATACTTGGGTCAAGTTTCTGCGCTCAAAAGATAAAGCCACTCCAACAATCATTTCCTTCATCAAGCAACAACAGAACAAGCATAGTCAGAGTATTGTGTCTATCCGGACAGACAATGGAACTGAATTCAAAAACAGTACTCTGAAGAGCTTCTGTGACCTTTTGGGAATCAGCCATCAGTTCTCTGCTGCATACATACCACAACAAAATGGTGTAGAGAAAAGAAGAAGACTATATATGACTTCTCCCTCTGCGGCTGCAAATGTACCAATTGTACCTGTTCCCTCTCTAAGTTCATACTTATCTACAGGTACAAGTTCAGCTGGGTCTGGAAGTCAACAACAGAAAACTACACAACAATTGGCCGATGAAGTTTATGAACAAATACAAAAGGAAAATGCTGACAAATAAATTGTACTTTACGTACCTCAGCAACAATCTGAACAGAGGCCAATTGATCTTGAAGAAGGTGAAATACCTTACGAGCAGTCCCATTCCGAGATGTTTGAATGGTCTAGCGACTCAGAGGAAGAAATGGAGAATTTATATGAGTCCATACACATATTACCTGCAAGGCATATGGGAGAAAGCAGTTCTGCTCAACCAGAGGAGGAACCTGAGGATCCTGAAATTCGAGATATGTTCAGAGATATTGATGAATACGTCGGGGTTGCTACACGTCCAGTCTCACCTAGAATTGTTGACAGATTCTATGATATCCCCAGTGAAAGGGAGCTTGCACTCAGAAAGAAAGAAAGGTTAGCAATTTCTAGGAGAAAGCCTAAAAAGAAGAAACCAACCTTTGACGTGTCCAGGGTTCTCGGTGGATTAAACTTTGAAGTTCATCAACAATTCCCTCCTCCTTCTGGTCAATTTCAAGAAACAGCTGCTGATATTTTGGAGAGAAACAGACAAACAGAAGCAGCTGAAAAAATCAGAAGAGAATCAGAATGGTCCTTGCCACAGAGATTCACAGTGCCACCTGCTCCTCCAGTATATCGTGGGGATCCAGGACTTGATGCAGGCAACATGTTTACTAGAAGTGCTGGGCAACAACCTATATGGAAACCATATTTTGTCAATGCTGCAAATCTTGAAGAAAGAATACCAGAAATATACAACAGTGAACTGATAGAGGTTATTTCACCCGAGCTGAGGAACATGGATGACAAGCAAAAAAGAAGATATTATCACATCCTTACTCGTTCCAAAACTAAACCTGAAGATATCAAATCAGAATTTCCAATAGTCGAACTCCTCAGTGTCTATATCGAAACCAACTTCAACATAAAATACGCTATTTTCCATGTCATAAGAGCCAACAACCTATCATACTTGCTCACAGAAGCAGATCTGAGGTTTGTTAATATTGAAGACATCAGCTTTATTTATGACACTCTGTCTCAGAAAAGAGGAAAATGTCCTGATGAAGAATTTGGAAGAGTTGCGTTAATGAGGTATATGAGGAATCTTATGAAATATTTTGAGGAACGTGATATTCAACTCGGAGCTGAAAACAACTATCAGAAAGTCAATCTTCTTAAGCCTAATCAAAGACATCCAGATCTTGAAGAGCTTGAAGAGTTGACAGTTATCTATGATCGTCATACAAACTTCAAAGGTGATTGAGGGGTCGTCTCAAAGAATACACAAGGCGAAAAGATCTTCATCAGACTAGATGAACTCATGGCGTATTCAGACGGCACTTTGAAAATTCTCCATCACAAGATACATCAGAAAATATGGAATAACCGTGCAGCATACAACTCGGAGCTGAAAACAACTATCAGAAAGTCAATCTTCTTAAGCCTAATCAAAGACATCCAGATCTTGAAGAGCTTGAAGAGTTGACAGTTATCTATGATCGTCATACAAACTTCAAAGGTGATTGAGGGGTCGTCTCAAAGAATACACAAGGCGAAAAGATCTTCATCAGACTAGATGAACTCATGGCGTATTCAGACGGCACTTTGAAAATTCTCCATCACAAGATACATCAGAAAATATGGAATAACCGTGCAGCATACACTGATGAAGAACATGTTCAAGCCTATCGTGCTATAGAAAGGATAAGAACGACAATGGATAGCAGAAGGCAAGTACGCAAATGGCAAGTAACATTCGGGATTCGCAACAAATCAACCTATGAATGATTTATGTATTTATTTGTTGTGAATGATTACACACCTCACTTAGGGGGAGATTGTTAGAAATATTAAAGTGAGGAGTGTAATATGTAATTACTCAAAGTTGGGGAAATGCTATATAAAGGCATTTCCCCCACATTATTAATTAAGCTTTGCATTCTACTATTTGTGTTCTTGTGTTTGCTCTCTACCTCTCGGCTCTCTCTCTCTCTAGAAACCGAAACACACACACAAACCCAAACAAAATAATCATCTAGCATTGCTTCATCCATATAACATACGGGACCATCAAAATAAGATGATGATAAAATGGAGATAAACATGAAAAAAATCGAAAAAGTCAAATACGCCGGTCAACAGCGAGATCACGTCGCGATCCATCCCTTCGGTCGCGTCGCGACGCACACGTGGTAGCTGATCCGTGTTTCAAAATTCAAGTCGGCCAAGAAGAATGGGATAAAGGACCAGATCGTGACGCGAACCCTAGATTTTCAGCTTCTATAAATTGTTTTGATTCTCATTCGGCTTGGGATCACATCCATTTGACTTTTTCACCCCTAAAACACCATAAAATTGGAGCAAGGTCTTCGAGGTTTGGAGCTCAAAAGTGAAGATTCAAGGGTTAATCATTCGGCTTTTTACGGTTTTGTCATTCTTGTTCATCATGTTCTTGTTTCTTATGAATTTCCAGAAGTTTAGAATAATTGATCTTGGCTAGATCATCTGTTTTCCTCCCTAGAGGAGATGAAACTCATGTAATGGTGATTTAATTCATGGCTTTGATGCTTAATTCATGTTTTAATTCAAGTTTATCTTAATCTTAGTTCATCCATGCTTAGTAATCTGTTTTGGTTGTTTATAAACTGAGTTTTGTGTTTTAAAAGACCATTTAATTCATAAAGCTTTCATCTTGATTATCTTGGACCAATAGTTGATTTAAGAGATAGTGATGGATCCAATCCTAGTGTTAAGCAACTTTAAATTGATGATTTTGCATGTGATTAAACATATAATGACTTTTATGTGTTAATGGTGTTTTGTTGATCATATGAAACATTAAAGATTGAGTCTTTACTTGGTAATCGAATTAATTGGCTAATTATCCCTTTTAATCGCACTTTTGACCATAAAGGTTATTAATTGGTGTAATTAGACGGTTATAACCGGACCATGGTTTTAACTAATTTAGAAATCGATGCATGAATGTTTTAAGTATCTTTAGCTCTATTTGCCATAAATTAATTTCCATGAAAAGAGTGGAATTGAATCTAGGGAGGGAACATCTTCATATATATATATATATATATATATATATATATATATATATATATATATATATATATATATATATATATATATATATATATATATATATATTCAATTCTCCGAGTTAATCGTTTTCTTGTCATTCTTGCATGCTTTAGTGATTTTCTAGGTGTTAGTGGTAGTTAAGTTGGTTGAAGTAATCACTTTTACCATAAATTCCCCCTTTAATTGCTTTATTTATTTTCTTGTCCTTAGTTTAGTTTATTTGCTTTCTAGTTTAGTGTAGTTTAGTTCGTTTAATATTTAAATCATTATAATTATTTCAAATCATACTCGTTCCCGAGAGTTCGACACCCGTACTTATTTTCTCTACTACGTTACGATTAGGTTCACTTGCCTATTTTGTGTCATAGTCGTACACAAATAATACGGTTTTTATAAATTTAAAACATGGTACGCTTTTAGAACATCAAGTTTTTGGCACCGTTTCCGGGGAATGGTTTCATTTGATTTAATTATAGTAATTTAGTATTAAAACTTTTTGTTTCCTTGTTGCGTTTGCTTTGTTTCTCCTGTGTGTGCTTTCTGTCCTACAAAGCGGCACGATCTCCTTGATCGCGGCGCGATCGTTGTTGACAACTTGTTTCTTTTTTTCCGTATTTAGTGTTAGCTTGTAGCTTTAGTCCTTAGACGCACCTTAGGTTTCTGTTAGTGTATGTCCCGCGCTTAGTCGTCCGAGCTAATCGAACCATTTGAAGAACAGGAGCACGAGTTTAATCGATTGAGGAGAGCTGCACACGTGCGAGACGATTGAGAAGGATGGCGGAAAATCTTGCAAATCTATTCCTCGAGGAGTACGCGAGTCGCATCGGAATGCAGCAGGGATTCACCGTCCCAAAATTCCTGAACAAACTACATTCGAAATCAAGAGGCAGTTTCTTCAATTTTTGAGGGAAACTCCTTTCATCTGAAAGGATCATGAAGACGCCAACCAGCATGTCGAGGATGTTCTCAAAATTGCAGACTACTTCCATAATCCGGGTGTAACGAAATATGTTGTCATGCTGCGAGTGTTCCCGATAACACTCCAAGGCGCAGCCAAGCGTTGGCTAAGATCCGAGCCATCCATCCGTACATGGGATGCGCTCAAAACAAAGTTTATAAAGCAGTTTAGTCCTCCGTTCAAATTTTCCAAAATGAAAATGCATATACAAAACTTCACGCAATTGGATGACGAGACTCTTTATGAAGTCTCGGACCGCTACAAGAAGATGCTGCAAAACTGCCGCAGCACGATCTCAATCCTCACCAGGTTGTCCAAACGTTCTACAATGGTACTAACGTCTGCACAAGACAAATGGTCGATTCTCAAGGGCCAATACCGAAGAAAACCCCCGCTCAAGGGTATGCCATCATCGAGGAGTTGGCTCAGCACTCCCATCAGTGGCATTCTGCGAGGGACCCTTCCCATCACAAAAACACCTCCTCTGCTACCGACAGGTTGGACCACATGGTAGTCCTTAATGCCAAGCTGGATGCATTAGGGCGAGATAAGAAAATAGCTCAACAAAACATGCATGCCATGCAAGTCGGTTGTGAAAACTGCAACGGACCCCATCTTGCGCGAGATTCCCCTTATGACGAGGAAGGGAATCTCAAAGAATCTGCTTGCTACTCAAACACGTAGGGGTATGATCCTCCACTGTATGGCGAGAATGTCCCTTACCGGAAACCTCATTGGAAACCTTATCATGAGTACCGTAAGGAGATGGAGGGGAAATATCGGTAAAACGGCCAGGGATACTATCGGAAAGACCAACCGAGAGAGCCGGAGAACAAGCCGAATTTCAAGGAGATGATCAACCTCTTCGCAGCAACGTCCGATCAGAGACACAAGGAAACCGAGGAGTTAGTCAAGAGGATCGGATCGACCACCGAGGCAGAACTCAGGAATCAGTAGGCTTCAATCCACAACATCGAGACCCAAATCGGGAAAATATCTCGGGTTCTCCAGGACCGCTTTCCTGGGACTCTTCCACGCAACACCGACACCAACCCTAAAGCCGATCTTAAAACAGTGTCTACTAGGAAAAATCAAACACTTCATGATCTATCACCTAGTAGTCTTAACACTGATTCTAATGTGCAGCCGCCTCCACAGCTTGATCGAGAGAAAGAGAAGGAGGTAACTCCCAAACCTCCGGATGCACTATCTGCTGCTCCACCCATTCCACCTCCCGTGAAACCATACTGTCCACCTATACCCTATTTGCAGCGTCTCCAAAAAGATGATCAGTATGAGCAATATTGGAAATTCCGCGAGCACTTGAAATCTTTGCATATCAACATTCCCTTTGATGAGGCTATGGCTCAAATGCGCAAGTATGCAAAGTTCATGAAATACCTGCTTACTAATCGTAAGAAACTTGAAATGGTCTCCAGCATCACGCTCAACGATCAGTGCTCAGCAGCAATGCTCAAGAAGATCCCGAAGAAAATGACCGATCCCGGGAGTCTTACTCTACCTTGCCAGTTTTGTAACCTGCCCGTCAAGCATTGGCCGATTCTAGCGCGAGCATGAATCTCATGCCATATTCTTTCTTCGCCAAACTGGGCCTGCCCGAGCCCATTCGCATGTCCATCCATCTGGTAGATAAATCCGTCACTCATCCATGAGGGATAGTTGAGGATTTATTAGTGAAGGTAGATATATTCATCTTTCCCACGGACTTTGTCGTATTAGACATGGAGGAAGATGATCAAGTCCACATTATTCCTCGTAGACCCTTTCTGAGTACAGCTAGAGCTCTAGTTGACATTCATGAATCACAACTAACACTCAGGGTAGGGACCGATGCCATCACTTTTGGACTTAATGAGTCTTTAAGATATTCTGAATGTTTTGATGACTCTACTTTCTTTGTGGGGATTTTCGATACTTTGTGAGAGAAAGAGCAGCAAAAAGAGAGAGCCGAGGAGGCCGAGGGCCCTAAGCAAAAGAAGTGAGTCTTATCAATCCAGAGAAAGACCGACCAAGGCTCGTGCAAAAGGGGGTAAACACTTCGACCCTGGGTAAAGAGTTATGTTATTCAATTCGAGGTTGAAGAAGTGTCCGGATTATCTGAAGACCCGGTGGTACGGACCTTATGAGGTGAAGAAGGTATTCCCTAACAGCACCATTGAGCTACTTGATCCAAAGGGGATGACCTTTAGGTGAGGACAAAGGCCTCTCCGGGCCAAAACACTAGGTGTGGGGTTGGGAGTTAAGCTAGTGACTCGATAAAAAACAAGCGCTTCTCGGGAGGCAACCCATGTTTAGGTTAGGTTTTTCTTTCTTCTTTCTTTTTCTTTCTTTCCCTTTCTGTTTCAACTTTGTGGGTGTGTTGTCTAGAAACCCTCACGAGACTACAACTCGTTCTCTCGGGCTACCGAGGGGTTTAAAGGCTTGTTGCATATGCTAAATGCAACCGTGATTCCTACGAAAGCGAGTTAGGTTTGTTTGTTTTTAGTTGTTTGTTTCTTAGCCTTGATCTATCTTAACCTTTGCTCCGAGTGTTTTTATTGCAGGTGGTTATGGAGCATGCGCTTATGATGGCATTTTTGGTCAGCCTTATCTTTGTCTGCTCGATGTATTGTGTGGATACCCGAAGGGAGTTTTCTCTAATCTTTTTCTACCCTTGTTTTGATTTTGCCTTATGTACAATGGGGACATTGTACAATCTAACTGTGAGGTATTTTGATATCGCGGATTTTATATATATTTTTAATGTGATATTTAATTGTTTTTAATAGAAATCATAAAAAATATATTAAAAAGAGATTCTTATATGTTAATATTTTATTTCAGGTCAAAAATAAGATGATGATAAAATGGAGATAAACATGAAAAAAATTATAAAAGTCAAATATGCCGGTCAACAGCGAGATAGCGTCGTGATCCATCCCTTCGGTCGCGTCGCGACGCACACGTGGCAGCTGATCCGTGTTTCAAAATTCAAGTCGGCCGAGAAGAATGGGATAAAGGACCAGATCGCACCACGATCTGGCCAATCGCGGCGCGATCCCTAGATTTTCAGCTTCCATAAATTGTTTTCATTCTCATTCGGCTTGGGATCACTTCCATTCGACTTTTGCACCCCTAATACACCAGAAAACCCCATTAAAGTCCTAAGGAAGCTTGGAGCAAGGTCTTGGAGGTTTGGAGATCAAAAGTGAAGATTCGTGGCTTAATCATTCGGCTTTTTACGGTTTTGTCATTCTTGTTCATCATGTTCTTGTTTCTTATGAATTTCTATAAGTTTAGAATGATTGATCTTGGCTAGATCTTCTGTTTTCCTCCCTAGAGGATATGAAACTCATGTAATGGTGATTTAATTCATGGCTTGGATGCTTAATTCATGTTTTAATTCAAGTTTAGCTTAATCTTAGTTCATCCATGCTTAGTAATCTGTTTTGGTTGTTTATAAACTTAGTTTTGTGTTTTAAAAGGCCATTTAATTCATAAAGCTTTCATCTTGATTATCTAGGACCAATAGATGATTTAAGAGATAGTGATTGATCCAATCCTAGTGTTAAGCAACTTTAAATTGATGATTTTGCATGTGATTAAACATATAATGACCTTTATGTGTTAATGGTGTTTTGTTGATCATATGAAACATTAAAGATTGAGTCTTTACTTGGTAATCGAATTAATTGGATAATTATCCCTTTTAATCGCGCTTTTGACCATAAAGGTTATTAATTGATGTAATTAGACGGTTATAACCGGACCAACGTTTTAACTAATTTAGGAATCGATGCTTGAATGTTTTAAGCATCTTTAGCTCTACTTGCCATAAATTAATTGCCATGAAAAGAGTGGAATTGAATCTAGGGAGGGAACATCTTCATATATATATTTGATTCTCCGAGTTAATCATTTTCTTGTCTTTCTTGCATGCTTTAGTGATTTTCTAGGTGTTAGTAGTAGTTAAGTTGGTTGAAGTCATCACTTTTACCATAAATTCCCTCCTTTAATTGCTTTATTAATTTTCTTGTCCTTAGTTTAGTTTATTTGCTTTCTAGTTTAGTGTAGTTTAGTTCGTTTAATATTTAAATCATTATAACTATTTCAAATCATACTCGTTCCCCGAGAGTTCGACACCCGTACTTATTTTCTATACTACGATACGATTAGGTTCACTTGCCTATTTTGTGTCATTGTCGTACATAAATAATACAGTTTTTATAAATTTAAAACATGGTACGCTTTTAGCACATCACTTCTCCAAATAGATTCACAAAATCTTCATCTTTGTCATCTTGAGATATTCCGAAGAATATGGTTGATGACTTGATGACTTCTTCATTGCATCATTGTTAATAACTTAATTATCATCTTCATCATCATTGTCTATGACATATTGGATTGCTTATTTGCAGGTTTCTCAAGCTCACCTAGACTTACCCAGTCAACTTAAGTCTTCTCGGCTTCATCAATACTATTCTCATCAAAGGAGACATGTATGGATTCTTCTATAATTTTTCTCCTTGTGTTATATTTATATGCGTTATGTTATACATATATTAGGTACTGAATTTCCCGCATATTGGCACCATTATTAACAAATTTGTGCGAATTGATTCTTTATATCTTATATATTTTTTTGTAGACTCCGTACGATCACTTGATGATTAATGAAATTAAAACGAAGCAAAACCTTAAAAGAATCAAGTTTCGCGAGAAACTGCAGCGGATACACCCTGTAATAAGACCATATACTGTACTGCTTCCATACAGCTGTATTGAGGCTGTATCAAATGCCTCGAATACCCCAATCAGTGAGCTAGTTGTGAATAAGGTCAATACGCCCTTGATACGGCCGTATCAAGACCGTATCGTTCAATATGGCCTTATTGTAAAGGCATACAGCCGTATCAATCTATATTCAAGTATTAAAACCAGTAGCTCAGCCTCAGGATGGGGGGTTCGCTTTTTATTCTTTTCTTTCAGTCCCAGGAGCTTTTGTTATCATCCCAAATGATAAAGGGTGATACTTTGATGCATATGGGAGGTTATTCAAGCATAAAGGAAGTATGTAGTCCATTGAGCACCTCATTTCAACTTCATTTCGGGTTTGGTATAATCTTTCCTACCTTGGTTGGGTTGAATCCGGATTTGATGTTTGATTTGCGTTTGTTTGTAGGAACTATGTTGTATTTACTTTGATTCATTTGGATTAGATATGTTCTAGTTGTTGTATTATGTATTGATGATGGTTTGACTTTTGTTGACTTGGATGATATTATGTTATGATTCAATGACAGGTATATTTGGTAGTATTGATGTTATTTCCATTCCATGTGAGTGTTTTATACATTTATGTTAGGTTGGTTTATGTATGAAATGCTTATTTGCAAGTGTATGTATATTTAAACATGTTTCACTATGTTAAGATTGGCACTAGGTTGGTGGATCTTGGTGTGATTAGACTTGGTATGTGTATTTGTGGCATTACATGAGGTTCGTGGATGATGGTTTTGGGATTTGGGATATTAAACCAAGTGTAGGTCCTTATGCTATGAGAAGTTATGCTCTACGTGTTTGGTGTGTTGTTTGAGTCATGAAGAAGTTATGCTTATGATTTGGCTAATCACGGATGTAGTCATGATAACTATCTCCATTTATGATCGGGAATTTAGTATTATTTTCCAGTTAAAAGCCTTACATGTCAAGAGGTTGTGCTTATGTGTTTGGTGTAATTCGTTGTGACTATATATTAAGTACTAATTGGAACGTGTATACTTCTTATCCTCTGTGCTTAATAAGTCAATATTGTTACGTCACATGATTTTATATATTTGCATTTGACTAAAGTGTATCTAATCCAAATGAGTACCTTCATGCTTTGAATTTCTTCCTATCGCATGCTCCAGTGTCTTTGTTTCGTTATTTGTTTGCTTTGTGTTGTTTAGTTGTAGTTCTTTAGTTTAGCTTGATTCTCGCTTTGTTGTTGACTATATAATAGTTAAGGTTGATTTTTAGGAGCCTTCGTTCCCTGAGTTCGATACTCGGTCTTACTAAAATAGCTATACTATATACGGATAGTTTATACTTGCCTATCACGCTTGTAATCTACTTTTAAGGTGAAACAACTTTTAAAATATCGTGTGTACTGCAAACATATTTATATCTTAAAATATGCACCGGTCCCCGCGTGTCATATATACTTTGTAGGCTTTGTGGATTGATGAATATCCAACAAAAATACCTTGATCAGCTTTAGGCTCCAACTTATGGAGCTAATCTCTTTGATTCAACACATAGCATTTAGAACCAAAGATGTGGAAGTAATCTATATTAGGCTTCCAAAGAACTTTCACTTTCCATAACCAAAATTGTTTCTAAGATTGTAAATCTCATATGATGTTTCCTTATGTATATTGACCTATTTTTAGGCGTAACGGGTTATACTTACAGCTTTAGCACAAAAGTATAGTTATAATCCTACCTTAGACAACATTATCCTCGCAGCCTCTATTAAGGTTTTATTCCTTTTCATAGCTACTCCATGTTTCTAGGATGTTCTTACAAATGAGAAGTTCTAATTTTATACCTTTTTCTTCACATAAGTTTTTCTGGGTTGAGTTTCTAAACTTACTCCCATGATCAGTTCTGAGTTGCTTAACAGACATACCTTTTTACAACTCTTCCTCTATGATAATGCCTAGAAATGTAGTTTTTTACATGCATTTCATGAATATAAAGGTGCACACCCACCAGCCATGCACCATGTTGAGAAGCCATTGAGAACAAAACCCTTAGCAGCTGGAATCGTAGGCTCCATGCCGAGCAACCTTTGAGAAAACCCTTGGGAACCCATACACATACGCTACACGCCGAGTAACCATGCTCCATAGCATGGAGCCATCAAGACAAACTTCAGTCAACCTTTTTTATAGGATCCATGACGTGCTACATGGGTCCACGCCATGCACTTAGGTCGGTCAAAAAATCCCTAATTAAGTCAGACTATGGCGAAAGAAAAAGGGGGTTAGCTTTTTAAGGAGAGTGAAATGGCAGAAGGAGTTGGCCAGCTATTGGAGGCTTCTGCAGATCATTGTTTTGCATCATTGAGATATATAATTTTTGTAAGGTTTTTAGGATGATTACTATTTACTATATTCTTGATTTGTGTATGATTTCTAGTCCAATTATTGGCTACGTTCTTATATGTTAACCGTGATGAACGAACCTTAGGTTTGGTTTTAATATTTAATTCTAATATATGATTTGGTTTTGTTTATGTTTAACCATGAACCTTATGTTTTTTTATCTAAACCTTTATTGAGTGATTAGTTAAATACACTTTGTGCATGTTGTGAAATTGTGACTTGCATATGTGTTATCTTCTAGTCAATTGTTTGCTTGTTCTAAATCTATGATGTTTGCATAAAATAGGATACATAGTTACTTTGAAATTATGATGACTACAATTACTTGGTAATACCATAGATGAAAGTTTGAGATTGATGCACCATTCAACGCGAGTTAAGTGTGAGCTGAGTAGGTTAGATTATATTCAGACGAGTAGGACTGATGGTAGTTCGTTCGAAAGCCCTTAGAAACCTATCATATTAATTTTCTTATAAGAAACTGCACCTAGGGGAAGTGATTCATTGGAAAATATATCATTGTCAACTGATTTTATACTTCTAAAAACTACTTTCAAATTTATTGTTTTCAGTTAATCAACTTCATAACTTGGTGGCGGTTAGCTTCTAGAACCAAAAACCCCTCTTTTACTTTTTAAGCATTTTAGTTTAATAAGTTTTTTTCTTAATAGTACATTCCATAATTGTTTCCTTTAGTGACAATCCTGGTCTTGCCTAGTTGACTACTATACTATCGGGTGTGCTTTCCTGTTAGTGTGTTAGTCATTTACGATTAGAGTAATGTTAAAGTTAAAGACTGATATTCGCCTATCAAGCTTTTGGCGCCATTTCCGGCCTACTTATTTCATCCTTATTCGAGGATTTTACCTGGAGTAAGGTATTGTATTATTAGTTTCATTTTATTTTCGACAGTTTCTTTGTTTATATCATGTAGTTTTTAACTTTTCTTCAAGTGTTGTGTGATATTTTCTCCGTTGGCCATGTAGTACTATGACTCGTAGCACCTCACATTTCTTGGAGATTTCTTTTCAAGAACCTGAGCGAGAGTTTCGTCGTCATCTACAGGCTTTAAAAACCGCAACCATCACCTATGGAAAATGAAGATGATACACTGATGTGGTCCCCTAGAAATTACCCCGCCAGCCTCAGAACCTACTATTCCAGTCCCAAAAATTAGAGATGATGTATTTGAAGTCAATGGACAATTTGTCAGCATGGCTCAAGAGCCGAATTTTGATAGAAGAATTACGCATGACCCGAACCAACATATCCAATCTTTCCTTGTTATTTTTAAATTGTTTAAAATCAGGGGAGCCACTTCTGATACTGCACACATGAGAGTCTTCCCGAGAGTCTTCCCATTTACTCTAATGGGGACGCTCAAGAATCACTTGAGTCCTTAGAGCTAGGATCCATAACAACTTGGAATAATATCAAGAATTTGTTGACTAACCATTTCTTCCCTCCGGCTAAAGAGGAGATGATGAAACCCGATATGCATGGACCAGGTTCAATAAAAAGTTACGGGAATGCCCAAATCATGGATGATGACATAAGGGTAAGGATTGATTCAGCCTGAGGTAGAATCTTCCAAAGAGAAGCTTACTAAATGCTTAAAGATATATCTATTTGGAAAGTTGAGAAAAAATTCGTCCCGGAGGACAGTAGCTGCCATAGAGGACTGTAATGCCCGGATTTCCGAATTTCTAATATTAAATAAACAATGTTTTCATGAACATCGTTTTTGCACTTCAATCTTTTGTTAGTTAATTCCCGAATTTAGAAAGTAAATATTATTATTATTATTATTATTGGGTTGTGGATCTCATTCAAAGGCATATATTATACGTAATTGGGCTTCGTGACTTTACAAGAAAAGTTGAACCTTTAATGGACTCAAAGGCTAGATTATAGACTTAAGCATACTCATGTGTCTTTGTTTCGTTATTTGTTTGCTTTGTGTTGTTTAGTTGTATTTCTTTAGTTTAGCTTGCTTCTCTCTTTGTTGTTGACTAGATAATAGTGAAGGTTGATTTTTAGGATCCTCCATTCCCTGAGTTCAATACTTGGTCTTCCCGAAATAGCTATACTATATACGGATAGGTTATACTTGCCTATCACGCGTGTAGTCTACATTTAAGGTGAAACCACTTTTAAAACACCGTGTGTACTAAAAACATATTTATATCTTAAAATATGCACGGGTTCGCACGTGTCAAGTTTTTGGCGCCGTTGCCGGGGAACGGTGATTCTGAGAAAGACCAGTTAATCTAGTCATTTAGTACATATTTTAGTTGTTGTGTTTGTTTCTTGTTCTAGTTTTTGTTTTTGTACTCTCTGTCGGTTGGTTGTTTATTTTTGGTGTTTATTTTGCAAGCTTATGGATTATTCAGGTAATCAGTCAGTCTATTGCGGTCCTTCGTATGGTAATCCCTATGTGGAAGCATGCAGTAATAGCACAACATGTAGATGTCCAAACTGCATTGGTAGATTTAACTATAGTGAACCATATCCTTATTTCCCATCCACTCAACCTCAGCATACTCCTTATGAACCATCATATCCAGTACTTGAGGAGATTTTACAACACTGGGAAGAAAGAAATAAGGCAGCTGCGGACCAGTTAGAAATCAATATAGTTGTCCCGGTGGAACCTCAAGTTGATTATAACACATATGACATACCCAACCTTCCTAACTCAGTCCCACGTACTGTTGTAGGCTGTTCTTTTAAAGCTTGATATTTGGTACTAGTTTAGAAACCCGTGTATTACACGGGTTGGTTCATATAAATTAACAAAGAATTGGATAAATATTAACTAAACAAAATTACTCTAATTAATAACGGATGCACCGTGCCATACATATTACTACCTATATTGGTTTATAGTCTTTGATTTGGCCTCATTGCATGTTCTAGTTTGATTGTTACATGTAGGTAAATTCAAACATTCGACTGCTAGTATGGGCCAGTGATATGTAGGTACTTGCATCTGTAACGTATATGACGAGTACAATGGTAATATGAACAACCCGAGCTAGATTGCTTTAACATAAGTTACAGTATATGACGAGCATATGCGAAAAGTTAAATGATACATAACACAAGCCTCGGATTCGTAGTGGCAATGCTATGATTTAGTACGTATAGTGTGTTTGTAATAATAGGGCTCATATTATTATATGCGGAGAAATTTGTGATCCGGTGAGGGGTACTTGTAGAGGTTGAATGCTTGTAGCTACGGTGCCCTAGAAAGTCTAGGGTTGCCTGATAGCTATGTTTATGATATGTGATACATGATATATGAACTGATATAGTAACGATGACTGTATGGAAATGCCACATATTAACTAGTACACTATCTATACATCCAGTATGGTGACTACAAGAAATATAGTTGTGATACCGGCTGAGATGGGTCGCAGGAACCCAGCTGATGGGGAAGATGCTAGTCTAACCAGGGAGAGTGACCCCCACGTGCAACCAATTCTGAATTAGACATTTCCGGAAACTATGGTACCACCGAATGTGGAACAGGATCACCAAGAATTTGCCGAGATGAATATGACTGAGTTGGTGATGTCTGTGGTTACCAACACCTTGAAAGAACTACTGCCAAAGATAGTAGAAGACCTGAAAAAGGATTTAAGTACCATGATGGATCAAAAATTGGGCGCCCTGTGGGCCGCAAGGGAAGCTACTGCAGCAGCGGCCACCGCCCACCAAGTAACGCCAGGCGCCAATCACCCGAACCAAGGAGGTTCTATTCGAGACTTTTCGTCTTGTCAGCCACCAAACTTCGAGGTCTGCCAGACAGTGTGCTTAGTACGAGATGGATTTAAGTGGTGGAGGGAGCTTTTTGCAGCAGCAGGTGTGCTGACGATGCTAAGGTCGTGTATGCTTCTAATTTTATGATGGGAGCGGCTAAAGATTTGTGGAACTTACTGCGAAAAATGAAAGGCGAGGCAATCGCAAGGATGATGTGGGAGGATTTTACGGATTTGTTCTATGAAGAGTACGTACCCAAAGTAGAGATGGAGAGAGTGATGGATGATTTCATGAAATTTGAATAGACCACAGAGACTGTTAATCAAATTACTCATGTGTTTAAGGAGAAACTATTGTACTGCCCGGCTTATTCAAATGATGAAGGGCTACCGATGCACCGTTATACCCATATATTGAGAGAAGACGTACGAGAGTTTGTTGCATGTGGTCACTACTCCACTCTTCACCAGTTGATTGAGGTAGCAAGGAAGAGAGAACTTTTTTTTACTAATAGGGGCAAGAAGAGAACTGTAGAACGGGCCGCTTTGAGCAACAACCAAGGCAAGCGGCAGGGCAAGAAGCCTATCACCGGGACAAGATGTGAGAAGTGCAGGAAGATGCATGTTGGAGACTTCCGTCAGGGGTTCGATAAGTGTTTTAGATGTGGAAGGAGTGGGCATCAAGGTAGAGACTGTAAGGCTCATCTAAATGTGTGATTTAAGAGTAACAGACCCGGGCATCGCATGGCAGAGTGCCCAGAGGTGGCAGAAGGAGGCGGGAGGACATATTGGCAACCTCAACTCAGGATCACCAATGGTGAGGAGGGAGAGAAGCCAGAAATTTCGAAACCTAGGGGTCGTGTTTTCCTGATGACGGTCGAAGAAGCCCAGAGAAACCCTGACATTATAATAGGTATTTTTTATTTAACTCCTGAAGTACACTTGTACTTTTGACTTTCAGGGCTAATAAGTCCTTTGTATCTTCCTTATTATTTAAGTTCGGTAATAGAGCCGGTGAAACTAGAAACATCACTAGAGTAGAGATAGTAAGAGGTGATACCTTGAGCGTAAGTGCTATCTATAGGGGCAGATGAACGTGTTAAGACGGTGTAAAAATTCATATAGACCTCTTTCCGATCCTCTGAGGAAATCTTACGGACTCACAGTCCAAATAGGAAAAACCTATACCTACATTAAACGACAGAAATATTTGAGAAAACGATGGAGTACGTCCAGTAGGTTCGTGAAAGATTAAGAACTACTTAGAACCGACAGCGTATTTATGAAAAGGACGATAGTTGATACTAGAAATTCGGGTAGAAGGTCATGTTTTACTTGAGGTAACTCCGTACGGAGGACTAATACCATTCAGAAGACAAGAGAAGTGGAACCCTCGGATTCACCAGGACATTCGATGTAATCGTAAACATACGGTAAGATAGTCTGTCGACCAGAGTTAGCAAAAGGATACATGATACTTTTCATTAAAGAAGTGTTTAGATGACAGACGGAAACTGTGCCTCTAGGAAATACCACAGCAGGAAAGGAGATGAATTGTATCGAGAACCAACTGCGACCGATGAAGGATTGAGCAAACAGCTGCAAAAATAGCATTTAGGAATGGTTAAGATGCAATTGGGAAACACCTTAGAGATTTCGAGGACGAAATCGTGTGTAAGTGGGAGAGAGTTGTAATGCCCGGATTTACAAATTTCTAATATTAAATAATAGAGTGTTTTCATGAACATTGTTTTTTTACTTCGAACTTTTGTTAGGTAATTCCTGAATTTCGAATCTTACTAAAGATTGGGTTGTGGATCTCGTTCAAAGGCATATATTATACGTAATCGGGCTTCGTGACCTTACAAGAAAATGTGTAGCTATTGATGGATTCGAAGGCTAGATTATGGGCTTAAGGATTAGCTAACATTGATCTTAGACCTTTTGATTATGTAATTGGGCTTGGCCTATTAAAGAGGGTATATATAAGTAATTAGGGCTTAGCTCCCCATGCCATCTTTTCACTATTTCATTCATCAGAAGATAGGAGAGAGAGTTGTAGGTGTGTTTATTCTCTTGAAGAACAAGGAAGGAGGAGAGAGTTTCAAGCTTCCTTCTACTAAAAGATTTAGTGAAAAAAGACTTCCAGGTACTATTCTCATCACCTTGAACCTATTGATGTAAATTCTATGCATTTTAGCTTGGTTGTAGGATGTTCTTTTCAAGCTTGAGATTTGGTGTTCATGGTTGTCTAAAACGATGAGGAAGGAGGTGTTGTTGGGGTTAGAACTTGTTGTTACACAATAATTAAATGGTAAAGGATTGTTAGTGATGGGTGAAGAAATGGTTTATGAAAATAAAATTGTAATGATCATAAGTTTAAAGAATTATGAATGTTAAAAATGGAGTTCCGTACGTACATATTGTGTTCGGCCAAGAAGAACAAGAGGGGTCCAGGCTAGGCTCTGACTTCTTAGGATTCGACTTAGGAAATGCTCATGAGAACTAGTTATTATGATTCAAGCTGTATATGCACACGTGAGTTTCGACTTAGTGCCTTAGAGACAATCCGACTTTGGCTTGATCTCTTTGCATTCGACTTAATGGTCATCCCTGAAATTCGACTCGTTATAAAAGCTTCGAATTCGAAGCCTTTAAGTTCGAAGGGTTTCAATTCGACATTGTTGTTTTCTTTCAGATTCGACTTAAGCTTATCCCTATTCGACTTAGGGGTTTCGGTATCAAAATTCGACTTAGGTGTTTAGATGTGGGATTTGACTTAGCTGCCCTGGTAGAATTCGACTTCACCATTATGTACAATTGGACCTTAGTATTAATGTGCTTTTCGGCTAAATTGTCATCTCTTGAATTCGACTTTGTCTTGGTACACATGGATTCGACCTTAGTGGTTAGCAACAATTCGACTTGTGCATAACTGATCCCATTCGACCTTATTAACCATTGCAGGACTCAACTTGCACTTATGATTCAACTTAGCCCCCTTCGTAATTGACCCGACTTTCGGTTACTTGCATAGAATTTGACTTGAGTTGAGAAGTACAATTCAACTTACTTGATCTACTACGTTTGTTTATGTTCAATTAGAATTCAACCTGCATAAATGTATAGGATTCGACTTTGAATTGAATTCATGATCCGGTCTAGAAGCTGTAGATATATTATTTTGCAAATTTGGGCCTGGTTGGCCCAATAAAGTGATAATCCGACAATAGCTCCATGCGTACGTACATATATTAATTATGGCATCCGACTTTCATACGGGAATACGACCTAGTCCAAGTGTGTGGACTCCTTGTAAAAGAAAAGAAAACAGTAACCGAAACTTGACTATAACTTTTAGTAAAGAATTATTAGTGGTGTTTGACCTATTGGTGGTATATGAATTCATGGACCAACTAGTATGAAGTTATAAAGTCTGACTTGGGCACTAAACCGGTTCAAAGTAACTTAGGTAAAAGAGTTTTGGCGAGTTCCGGTCCGTAATAAGATAGTAAGTTACACATCGTATTAATCTAGTAAGTATATTATCAGGTTCACACTTCGGACATGGGATTACTTAAATTGGTGAATTGCCGGTAACCGAGACTAAGACTACAGTTAGGTGAGTAATCTTACTTATAGTTTAGATAGACATCGAATGCGCTTAATGGAAATTTAGAAAGTGATTAATGATTAAGAGTTACATGAATATTATGCTTAGACTGACACTTCGGTGTCGGGTATGCCTTAAATAGACTTGTACACAATGGATGATGTGTAATTGAATAACGGTTGGTCTCGAATGGATACTACAACAACAAATATTTGTAGAAGTGGGGGTTTAATACAAACTTTAGCTTTAAAATTTTAATGACACACGATTATACTTTATATAATTCCTATTGATGTTAATAAAGAATTACAGGAACTGGATGCGGAAAATCCAAATTTAATAAAGGTGGCAACAAACTGTCTAACACATAGACAAATCTAATCCTAACCAACTAACGCTTAGGATGTTCAACACATGAACAAGTTTGCTCTACACTGAGAAATGCTAACTCTAAAAGTGTGTTCTTGCCTAACAGCTTCTAAGTTGCTTCTAAAACTAAACAGAGAAGATCTTGTGTAGCTCTCAACAAATGAGATTTCAGCGTACTTAGCATGTTCTTCATAGTTTAGTATATATATATATATATATATATATATATATATATATATATATATATATATAGGAAGATGGAGTCTGGTTGATGGTAAGAAGTTAGGAAGTTAGTGGGTGAAAAGTAAAAATACTTTATGCGAGCAATGTATAAAGTAAATATACTTTTCTGTAAAAGTACATTTCACTATCTATTATTATATTATTAAATCACTACCTTTTTCCTAGGGAGTATGAGATTATCCTTCCATTCTTGCACTTTAAACAACGCCATGTTTTCTTCATATTTGACTTTACCAAGTATGGAGTTGTCAGCCATACTTAGTTGTTGATAACAAATCTTTGAAATCTTCTTCTTCGAAAGTATCTTTCACCTTTTCTAGAGGGTCAAGATCAATCCCTTTTGTATCTTTGTAGAATTCAAAAGGTGCCAAGACTTTTACAAAGACAAAACTAAAGGCATAATAGAACAACAAATGTTCTTCCTTTGACTTAAGAATAAATACAAGGACACGGTACATAAATATTACATAATTCACGACTCCGCTGATAAAACACTAAACTGCAAATGTACTTTGGCTCAACTAAGGATTTAGAAAAGACGCAGCTTATGATGTTCTCTCAGCTGATCATAAATGCTCAGTTGATCAAAACTAGCAGTCGGAGAAAACATAGGCTACTCAACCTAAATGATCAGTAGACCAAGAAAGTTCTTCTAATCAATCAGAATGATAAGCTTATATGGAATGTAGACTAAGTGAAGTAAGTTGACTTATCGACTTAGTTCCTCAGCTAATGGTAGCAATCCTTCAGCTGATGCTTGGGAATTACTCACTTGATACTTCTATACTTGTCTTTTTCTTCTTGGCTGATCTTCTAAAGCTAGTCCTTTGGCTGATATTTAGTGCTCAACTGATACTCAGCTGATCCAATGTACTTAGAGAATTCTTCAAGTCAATTTGAATTCACATGAAATTCGATATTCTAAGTCTAAAAGTGAATATATGGTTTTGTTAACATCAAATCCTATTAAAAATAATAGACAGGTTTGGTTATGGATTTATTTGGATATCTCCCCAACAATAACAAGTAACAAGATATGAGAACTGACAAGACGCAGGCCGCTTCCTTCGGTAACGGGTACGTGTAGACCGCCTACTTCTGTAACGGGTATGTTTAGACCGTTACTTCTGTAACAGGTATGTTTAGACCGTTTACTTTGGTAACGGGTATGGGACCAACACTTCGGTTTTCGGTATGAGACTAACACTACGGTGTCAGGTACATAGACCATTGTGACGACAACGAGTTCATGAGACCGTCTAATCAGACGGGTATGCTGAGACCACTTACTACGTGTTGGTCAAATGATCTCATCAGTTGAAATTTGATGAGACAAAGTTAAGTTTGTTGGATATGATCTAAGTATAACTTAAACAGAATTATGAAGCTTGATCAGACTGAGCACTTATAGTGTTTCAGACTGAGCATAAGCTAAATATAAGCTGAGTGTATGTTTGATCAGCTTAGACTATATCTTAGTAAGATTATCTCTATGTGTGATAAGTTGTGTGTGTCACCTAAGATATAGGTTGAGTATTCAGCTTGATGCGTTTCGAGCTGAGTGACTCAGCTTATTGACCGAGTCAGCTCAACAGAGTTGCTAAGTAAGTTCTAGCTAACTCTTATGACTTCTAAGGATGAGTTAGTCATTATACATGTTAGTACATGTTTGATTTCGGGTTTGTTCTCGAAGAACTCAGCTTGATGAGTTTCAAGCTAAGTAACTCAGCCCGACTAAAGAAGTCAGTTTAAGAGAATTTAAATATGTTTTAAATTCCTTTTTTAACTCTCTATATCTACGGCGTGGATAAGAAGATTCCAGAATCAAGATTGAAGATTGAAGACTCAAGATAGAAGATTCAAGATTCCGGGTTATCCGTTAGTTTGTTAGCAGACTAGGATTAGTTCTAGTTTGTTAGGATCCGTAGGAACAGGATTATAAATACTTATCTCTTGATAAGTCTAGAGGTAAGAGTTACAGAGCCAAAACTCTATTCTCACCTCAACCTATTGATCGTATGTGTTACGAATCTTGATACACAGTTTGTAAGTTCAACGTGATCAAGAAATTCATAGATTGCCAATTGTTCGTGTGTTCGAATCTTCACGTCTGTTGTGAAGTTGGTAAGTGTTCAATCTGTGAATAAATCCTATTTAGAGAGTCAGTTCCTATCAATAATCATAAGTTGATTATAGATAGAAAAGTTTGGGAGATTGAGAGATTTGATTTACATTAGGTGTTTACATATCAAGTGTTGCTTACTTGGTTGTTCATGTAATCATCTTCTTATTAATGAAAGCAAAGCATTCGATTGTTTGTGGTTTGATGTGTGTTAACACTTTGTTGATGCATAAATGTAAATCCCTAGTTCTTATCAATCCAATACATACATGAAATATTAATTCAAATGTGTTTTGATTAATTGGTTGCATGTGTATATATTCTTAGTGATTCTATGTGATTATTTTAAGCTTACAAGTACTTAATCATGTGTTGATGTGTGTTTGGAAGTTTAAGTCTGTGTGAGAAATCACCACGTGCGAAGTCAGTCCACTACGTGCGTAGTGGAGCTCACTACGCACGTAGTGAGTAGGTCAGTTTAAAACTAATTAATTATTATTAAAATAATCAGTACGTGCGTACTGGACTAGCTACGTGTGCAGTGAAGTTCATCACGTGCGTAGTGACTTTAATTACTCTATAAATACCGCCTAATCTCGCATTAGCGCGGGAATCGAGCGAGTAACCTACGTAATCGACGAATCAATCAAGTATTTTACGGGAGCCTTTGTAATCGACCTCATAAGACCTTAAGCCTTACTAAATCGCGACTTTAAGCCTCGTAAACGAATACTGTGTGTTTAATCCGAATCCAAGGGCAGCCTTAAGCATATCTGTGTGAGTTCTTAGAGTGTGTTCTTGTTTCTACTCTGTGTGTTACTGTGTGCCGGACACCTAAGCAGATCTTAGAATCCTTAGGAGGTTTGGGAAATAGAATTCCGCACTATTTCTCATCCTAGATCAGTCCTAGCATTAGGGTGTTTTAGTTTAGTTTAGAACCCCGTCCCCCAGCCGGTCCTACAAAGTGGTATCAGAGCCTTGTGCTTTGATTGATCACTTTTCCTTTAGGATTTCGTGATCTAGGTGTCGATTAGGCCTGTGTGTTTGTCCTTTTCGTCGTTTTTAAACCGGTTAATAGGTCGAAAATAGGTCGTTTTGCGATAAAAAGGTCGTTTTTTTACGTTAACTGTTTGAGTTTTACTCGTGCGAAGTGATTCCCTGTGCGTGCGTAGTGATCCTTAGTACGTGCATAGTGTCGTTGATCCTCTAGAATCTTCCATAGGCTGTGTGTTCATTCCGTACGTAGTAGGTCCTCAACGCGTGCGTGGTAAATCCATTCCGTGCGTGTTGAGTCTGTGTGATATTTTATCCTTTAAAAATATTTTTAAGTACTCCGTGCGTAGTCATTGCAATCGGTGCGTACTAGGTTCTCAGTTCGTGCGTAGTACAGTCTGTGTGTTTTCGAGTCATTTCGTACGTAGGTCTTTAACTTCGTGCGTAGTGCTCTGTGATCGTGCGAAGTGTTCTTCATTCTGTGCGAAGTGTTTTTCATTCCGTGCGAAGTGTTCTAAAATGTCTGACATGAGTGCAATGGCTGCCAAACAAACAATAACCGCATTAAGTAACTTAATAATGGACAATGAACAGGGAGGCATTAATAAAGTACCCCGACTACTAACCATGGAAGACTACCCATTCTGGAAACCAAGGTTTGAGATCTTTATTGATGGAGTAGATCCTAGGTTACATCGTGCCATCTCTGCCGATTACGTTGTGCCAAAGGGAGAAGGGAACATTGAAGTTTCCTATGATCAAATGAGTGATGATCAACGTAAGGCGTATGATGCGGAGAAGAAAGCTTATTCCTATCTTATTCAAGCTATTCCGAATGAGATCTTTCATCAATTCCGACGATACAGAACGTCACGTTCCCTGTGGAACGCCTTACAAAAGAGGAATGAGGGGAATGCATCTCTGAAGGAGCTAAAGACATCTCAGTTAAGGAAGGAGTTTGATCACTTCACGTCATACGTAAATGAGAAACTTCCAGATCTGATCAACAGATACAACCATCTTCTCAGTGAAATGGATAGTCTGGGGGTGCAGATTTCCGAACGTCAACAAGTGGAGACTCTGTCTAAGGCACTACCAAAGAGCTGGAGGCCTTTCATCATGATCTTGAAGAATGGTGAGGGATTTGAAGGAATGGACCTAAATGACTTCATCACCAAACTTAAAGAGCATGAACAAGAAGAGCAAAATCTAGACAGACTAAGCAGCTATGTGCAGAATCCATCGCTATACTGTTCTGGACCCATTGCTTCTCCAGCCACCTCATCCAATGCTCCGTTGCAGACAGCTTTTACTTCTAACGTCAGTTCATCAATCAAGTCTGCTTTTGAAACTCCAAGTGGACCACCTTATTCTGCTCCTTCAAACAAAACGTCATTGCCTGCCTTAAACACTGAAAATTTCAAACATGGCAGCACTGAAGAAGTTAAGGAGCATATGGGAATGCTTAGTGCATTGGTCACTTCATACGATGATCTGCTCAAGGGAAAGATTGGGAACGCCTATCTGACACAGGAAGACTATGACCAAATTGACAACGATGAGATGGAACGTCAAGATATCTTATGGTCATATGCCAACCTGGTAAGGAGAGCCAAAGCCTTAGTGAAGAGAACGGGGATGCAGATTACAGCAACCAAAGATACGAAGCTGGGTTTTGACAAGTCAGCTGTAACCTGCTACAATTGTGGTGAAAAGGGTCATTTTGCACGTGAATGTGAAAAGCCAAAGAACTCAGGACCCAAGTATCCTTTCAGAACCTCTCCGGGCAAAACGTCAAATACCACCACACCTAAGAAGGCTGAAACACCTCATGAGGGATCATCCAAGGCAATGGTGGTAGTACAAAAGGATGAAGGGATTGACTGGTTAGTACACTTCCAAGATTCAGATACATTTGAAGTTGCTGAAACCAATCTGGCCAGTGTTTTAGATCTGAACGATGACTCTCAGTCTGAGGCAGACAGTGTCCACGAGGTCAATGATGAAGAGTCTGTCCTGCCCACTGACGAGCAAAATGTGGCATCAACTTCTGAGCCAGCTGCCGAACCAACGCCAGTGTCTGTTCAACCTGAACCAGAAAATCCAAAGGCGTGCATGACTGGACAAGCTGATGTCAAAGTAAATCCTACACCTGGTCTTCCATGTGTGTCCTGTAACGATTATGTGAAGACCATAGTATCCTTGAAATCTCAAGTCACTGAGCTAACCTCTAAACTGCATGAAAACTCTATCATTAAGGGTAGAGAAAAGACTTTAAAAGATAAAATTGAAAGTCAAAACAAACAGATTAGAGAACTAGAGGTAGCTTTGCTAAACAAACAGGATGCTATTGTTTTCTACATTAATCAGATTGATACTCTAAAACGGGAACTTGCTAGCTCCAAGGTCGATTATGATACTTTAAATCAGAAATTAAAAAGTTACTCAACGTCATCATACTTATTTGAACACATAATTGACCGAAGACCACAAGGTTCTGTTCAGGAGAAAGACACCAAGACCTATTCGAAATGTCCACCACCAGTCTTAAACCAACTGGTGCAATCTGATGTCTTCGCTGAAGCTGACCAACTTACTCCCAAAGTTGATACACCTTCTGCTTCAACTTCAAAACCAAATTTAAAAATGAAGGAGAAAGTTGGTGAGCCTCAGAGAAAAGAGCCTAAACCAGAAGAAAAACCAGAACCAGGTATGCGAAAGCTTCTGGGCAGTTCTTCTGGTCAAGGTTCCTTAATGCAAAATGTTCAAGCTGCACTTCGAACCATTGAGAAGGAGGGTGCAAAGTCTCCTGCAACCCGTCCTTATGAAGAAGTCAAAATATTACCTAAACAAAGTGGTTTAGGAGTGCACCCCAAAGGTAAAGTTGAACCGAAGGAGCCACATACACCTGCCAAATCTTACTCTAACCGTGTTTGCTATGTATGCAGGAGACCTGGTCACCTCAGTTACGAGTGTGATCAGCAACTTCAGAGCTCAAGGGGAAAAGTTGATTCACCTGAAAAAATTCAAAAACACAAAACTTTTCATCAAGTTAATCAGAAATCAACTGACCCCCCTCAGCTCAAAAGGACAACTGGGGAAACTTCGTGTAAACCCAAGAGTCCTGAGGTAAGTGTGAAAGGGAAGGAGCCTATACATAAAGTCATTAACACTTCCAGTGTTTATCATAAGACTCCTCCCCGTTCAGACTTGCGATGGACAACAAAATCTGAACCTAAACCATCCAGTAGTCCAGATACCAATGTAGACTCCAAAGCTACTGGTGTGTGGATTAATGTGCAAGTTGTTGGAGAAGATGGGAAACCCATGACCATTCGGGCTTGGGTTCCCAATGCTAACTAACCCTTTACTTGTTTGTGTAGGGTGCTCGCCGGTATAACACGTGGATTGTTGATAGTGGAGCATCCAGGCACATGACAGGCGATCTGGGCCTTCTTTCAAACGTCAGAAAAATAAAAGGAGGGTATGTCAGTTTCGCTGGTGATAAGGGAGGTCACATCACAGCTCAAGGTTTCTTGTCTAATGGGAGGGTGAGTTTTGACAAAGTCAATTATGTCGAGCAGCTAGCAAACAATTTGCTGTCAGTTTCCCAAATTTGTGATAAAGAGTTCAAAGTGATGTTTGACGACAAACAGTGCTATGTGCTAAAGAAGGAGTACCAATTTCCCGAAGACATGATCTTAATGTCAACTCCAAGACAAAATGACCTTTATGTCTTGGATATGTCCAATGCTTCGGTGAAAGATGTAGAACACCAATGTTTTCTCACAAAGGCCACTGAGAAGGATTCAGTGTTATGGCATAAGAGGATGTGTCATTTAAGCCTGAGAAAGATGAATCACTTAGTGCATCATGAGCTGGTCACGGGAGTCAACTTGAAGAGTTTCCATCTGCCAGACAAGTGCGTATCATGTAAAATGGGGAAGCAGACGAAGAAGCCCCACAAGTTGAAGAAGTATCACTCCATCTCAATTCCACTTGAACTACTTCACATGGATTTATTTGGACCGGTGCGGTACAAGAGCATTCATGGAGATAGATACTGTCTGGTAGTGACTGATGACTACTCGCGGTTTTCCTGGGTTTTCTTTTTAAAAGAGAAGTCTGAGACATTTGAGACCTTAGAGGTCATGATCAACAAGTTAGAGACTATCTATAAGTTGAAGATCAGGAAGCTTCGCTCAGATAATGGAACTGAGTTCAGGAACCAGAAGATGGAAAAACTGTGTAACGAAAAAGGTATCCAACATCAGTTCAGCGCCGCATACACTCCTCAAATGAATGGAGTGGCTGAGAGGAAGAATCGGACCTTAATAGAGGCAGCACGCACCATGCTTGCTGACTCAGCTTTGCCCGTAAGGTTTTGGAACGAAGCTGTCGCAAATGCTTGTTACACACTTAACCGGGTCTTAGTGGTCAAACGATTAGGAAAGACATGTTATGAGCTGTTGAATAACCGGAAACCAAATCTTAGCCATCTTGAACCGTTTGGCGCTCCGTGCACTATGCTAAAACGGGAAGCAGAGGGAAAGTTCAGTTCCAAGGTAGAAAAAGGGTTTTTCTTGGGATACAGCATTCCGAACAAGAGGGTATACAACTTAACGTCTAATTGTGTGGAAGAGTGGTTTGAAGTGGATGTACAGAGACATTCTTCTCCTCCAACAAAAACTGGTGATGCCTGGTTGTTTGACTATGATAATCTATTTGACTCATTCAACCTGCCACCAGTAGCCTTAGAAGAAGACATTGCAATACAAATGTTATATGATCTTCACAACTCTTCTGACACTGACCCATCAAACATACCCTCAAGTACTGCTATACCTATTCTAAGTGATGCTGATTCTGATTCTGAAGATGAGCCGCATACTCCACCAGACAAGGGGTCGCAGGGTGAAAGTTCCTCCAATGATCAAACGTTAACATTTGAAGAGACACCCGTGGTTACAAATCTGGAAACTAATGTAGAGGCTCAGTTGCAGAAATCAAGTAGAGTTGATAGAAACCATCCTCCTGCACAAATTATTGGCGATCCGAACTCTCATGTTCAAACCAGGAGGCAAGTGGCTACACTATCTGGGTCTACTTCTTCAGAATCACCGGGATTAAAGCTGATGCAAGACTTCTCGGATCTGGGTGCAAATTTGGTTCAGTCTGTGGATTTCACACAATGTCTATGTTCAGGATTTCTCTCCCAGATTGAACCAAAGGATCATCTTGAAGCTCTCAAGGATGACTCTTGGATTAATGCTATGCAAGAAGAGTTGCTTCAATTTTAGAAATTAAATGTATGGCGCTTAGTGAACAAACCCAAGGGAGCTAAATCTTTTGGCTGCAGATGGGTTCTAAAGTGCAAAAGAGATGATCAGGGGGTGATTGTCAGGAACAAGGCAAGGCTCGTTGTTCAGGGGTTCAGACAAATTCCTGACATCGACTACACTGATGTGTTTGCTCCAGTCGCTCGGCTGGAAGCGATCCGCTTATTTCTCGCCTTTGCCTCGCACAAACGATTTAAAGTCTATCAGATGGATGTTAAAAGTGCGTTCCTGTATGGCGAAATTCAAGAGACAGTCTATGTGAACCAACCTCCGGGGTTTGTCGATCCGATCCATCCCGTCAAAGTGTTCTTGCTGAATAAAGCGTTATATGGTCTTCATCAGGCACCGCGAGCATGGTATGAGACACTCTCTCAATATCTGACTGATAATGGGTACCGTAGAGGAACCATCGACAAGACATTATTTATCAAAGGTGATGATAAAGACTTGATCTTGGTGCAAGTATATGTGGATGATATCATTTTCGGTTCTTCCAATCCGATTCTGTGTGAAGACTTTGCAAGGATTATGAAGGAAAAATTCGAAATGAGCTCAATGGGAGAGATGAAATTTTTTCTTGGACTTCAAGTGGAGCAGACCGAGGCCAGAATTTTCCTACATCAGTCGAAGTATGTTGCGGATATTCTTGCCCGATTCGAAATGTCTACTGAAAAGCCTGCTGCCACACCTCTTCCAGTCAATCACGGCATGTCTCCAGATACTGAGGGGGAGTTGGTGAATGAGTCTCTCTACCGCGCGATGATTGGTTCCTTGATGTATCTCACTGCATCCAGACCAGACATCATGTTTGCTACGTGTCTGATGGCAAGATACCAATCCAAGCCCAATGTCAAGCACCTGATGATTGTCAAACGGATCTTTCGCTATCTGAAGGATGCTCCCAATCTTGGACTGTGGTACCCATGTGACGACAACTTTGTGTTGACGGCCTACAGTGATTCTGACTATGGAGGATGCAAGAAGGACCACAAGTCTACATCTGGAGGTTGCCAATTTCTTGGATCACGTCTTGTAACTTGGCAATGTAAGAAGCAGACTGCAGTTGCGCTCTCTACGTGTGAAGCTGAATACATTTCGGCGGCGAGCTGCTGTTCTCAGGTCATCTGGATTCAACAACAACTGCGGGATTACGGTTTGCAATTCTCTACTACTCCCATTTTTGTTGATAATACTGCTGCTATTGCAATTACTAAGAATCCAGTACAACATTCTAAGACCAAACACATTGGTATCAAATACCATTTTATACGGGACTGCTGGGAAAAGAAATTAATCGATGTAATGTCTATTCAAACCGAATTTCAAAAAGCAGACCTGTATACTAAGGCATTTGATAAACCCCGCTTTCTATTCTTAGTGAATGAAAACGGGATGAAAACCAAGTGTGAGGTTGTCTCTGATGATTCGACTTAGTGTCCTTATTCGTATTTGTGACTGTGTGTCTATTTTCTGTGTGGTTATATCACGTTTGTCTTTCCGTTTATTTTCTGTGTGTCTTTGCGTTTCTATTTTCTTACGTTTTAGTTTCTTTGGTATTTTAGGGGGAGATAGTTCAGAAAACTTAGAAAATACAAAAAAATCAGAAAACATAGAAAATACAAAAAAATCAGAAAACATAGAAAATACAAAAAAATCAGAAAACATAGAAAATACAAAAAAAATCAGAAAGTATAAAAATGAGAAGTTGATCCAACTTAAATGGAAAATGATGGTACACTGGCTTTCAATACAAAGTATGTCTGGTAAATTAGGATTGAAGGCATGTACATATTCTTGAGAAAACTGTCTGAAAATTTGAGTCAAATCAGATAAGAAACAGATGGCGTGTAAGACATATAAGGAAAGTCTAGGCTGATAAGTGGTTATGCATGTGGAAATCCATCAAAGATTCAAACTATCGAGACATTCCAAGTCTACAAGTCAATAACAGTTGAGACTAACTTAGTCTGGTGCATACACCTGTTACCATGCCAAATGTGCTTAGATGACAATGAGCAAAATGTAAAAGAGGGTGAAAAATTGACCCCAATCTGAGATGTCAAAAGAAATAGATACATTGATCTATCAATGTTGAATTGTCAAAGAGCATAAAATGCAATGACAAAAGCTACATTGATCTATTAGTGGTGAATTGTCAAAGAGCATAAAATGCATTGACAAAAGCTCAGCAAGAAAAATGTCTAGAGAGGTGAAAAATTGACCTCCATGTCAAAGAGCATAAAATGCGTTGACAAAATCACAAAGCACATAAGCATGGTGGTTGGGTAATCAAGTTGTGTATCTACTGAGTGAATCAAAACACTGTGAGATTTTAAAGGAGATAGTCTTAACCATGTACTCAGTTCTAGATAATCTGAAAATGTTGAAACAAAATCTGTCATTATCTGAGGAAAGTTAGGTTGACAGACAGAGTTTGAGAGAATATGTTTATGTCCAAGGTTCTGAAATGAATGACTACTAAGTATAGATGTGCTGGTACTGATTCCACCTTGGAACCTTCTCACAAAAAGATTTAATTTCAGTAATTTTATTCCTGAAATTTCCTTAGTATTTTAAATTCTGTTCTTTAGGATTTAATTCGTTATTAGTTTACTTCTGCATTCTTATTTTCCTTTTAATCAGAAAAATACAAAAAGATTTTTGGTGTGTTTCTTATTTCTGTTGGTATGTTTATTTTCTATATATATATAATTTCTTGTGTTTGCATGTGCTTAAATGTTTTTATCTGCATTGAAGTTACTAACAGCTGTGTGCTGAGTACAGGATCTTTGAGAAAAAGGCTAACTCTATGTGAAGAAGTGAGCTCACACGAAGTGAATCAATCCGTGCGAAGTGAATGATCATGCCGTGCGAAATGGGCTGATGTGTGCGAAGTGACATCGAACTCGCACGAGATTTTAAGTAATGGAACCCGCTCAAATTGAAAGTTCATCGACTCAAAGTGCGGCTCAGACCGCATCTGGCAGTCAGGCGAAGGCAGATCTGAAAGCAGGGGATATGCACAACATCCGGGCCTGTGTGACAAAAAGTAAACTGACCAGGGATTGTGACGAAATCATTGATTACCTGACAAGGTCGCGGATCTATAAAGCCATTACAACAGTCTGCACGGCATATGCTCCACATCAGCAAGAATTCTGGAGTACTACTGTATATGATGAATCCCTGGGTGGGATTCGAGGGAAGGTGCAAAATAATGATGTGTTTGTGTCGGAAGGTATTCTGAATGAGCTGCTTGAGCTCGGGGATGATAATACAGACCCAATTCTGCTGAACAGTTGCCGAGTGAAGGGATGTTTGTTAAGGTGTGGATATACGGGGGAGATCCGTAATGAATCGGTTTACAAAACCAAGCTCTGCCCCCCGTATCGTTATTTGATGCATGTGATATCTCACTGTCTGGGCCCAAGGAGAACCGGACACGATCAGCTTAACCAAACGTTCGCCCATCTGTTTGTAGCCCTTGTGCTTAATGTCAAGCTTAACATCTCCAGGCCTATCTTCAACGGCTTAAAGGAGAATCTGACAAAGAAAGAGGGGCAATTCCTGATGTACCCCAGATTCCTACAAATAGTTATTGATGCTCAAGTGGAGGGTCTGGTGAAAGAGGACGATGATCGAATCAAGCTGAAGCACATGAATGAGCAGACCGTGCGACAAATGAGCCGGTACATTGGCACCTCCATCCCTCCGAAAAGACGGTTGATTTGCCATCTGGGCAACCCAGACTACAAGGCTCCAGAAAGGAAACATCTCTGGTGGAACGAGGGCTCCACATCCCAGGTGGAAAACATCACGATAATTTCGGATGATGAGGAGCCTGATGTTCAGAGTCAGGAAGTCCGGGATCCCACTGGGGGAGAGGCTATCCCTGGGAGCTTAGATGACATTAACGTTGATGATTTCTTTGAAGAAGATGATGAGGAGGCAAGTCGCAAGAGGAAAGAAAAGGGGGTGGTTGATGAGCCAGAGAAGAAAAAGAAGAAGGTCTACAAATTTAAGCCGCTGGTGGCTTCGTCTGAACTAATTGTCCAACCATCCTCCGCCACAGCTGCTCCAGTCATCACTCCTGCTTCAGGTGCTGAAGGATCATCTCAGACCAGGTCCCAGCTGCCTTCCCTAACCATGGAAGCAAACCTAAACAGACTCCAAGGCTACATGCTGGAGATGATCAAAGATGAAAGTAAAAGAAAGCTGGAGCTGGCAGAAGTCAAGCAGAGACTGATCGAGAAGGATGCTCAAATAGAAAATCTGCTAAAAAGGGATGCGCAGATGGAGGACTTGTTGAAAAGAGATGCTGAGAGGATTGAAAGCTTAGAGAAGCGTAATGAGGAAAGAGCATTGATAATCAGCGAGCTTGTCAAGAAAAACGAGACAATGGAGCAGATACTGCTTGAATATACCTCTGAGTTCAAACGGCTGAAAGATCATGTTGAAAAACAGGATGAGGAGGTGTTCAGATTGAAAGAAGCCGCTGAATCTGAACAGGCTGGTACTTATTCTTTCGATGAGCAAGGTTGATTATAGTCTGTGTGACTGTGTAATAAATTTTTATTGATGTATTCTGTGTGACGATTAATCTTTTGTAATGAAATATTTATTCCTTCTATGTGAAATGAAATGTTCAATCTTAACTTACACATGTTTATGGTTTCTTATTTCTGTGTGAAGATCCGTTAATCGTCCAGCCATTGAAGGCTGAGATTCCTCAATCGTCGCGCCTGTTGAATGTTGAAGAGAGAATTGTTCCTCAGTATGAATATGATGCAGAGAAAGGGGAGATTCTTCCATTCCTGACCAAGGAACAAATCGCTGAACTTCTGCAAATTCCAATTGAGGATGTAATTTTGGAAGAGGTGGATGAAAGCTGTGTGCCACCACCTCGGGCTGAACAGGAACCAATGTTTGATACTGATGAAATCGAAGTTGAGGACGAAACAGATCAACACTATCCTAGCCCACAAGAGGAGGATGATGTACCTGATTTTGCCGATCTATTCAGAAATGCCAACGTTGAGGAAGTTGATCGGAGAGCAGAAGTGCGTGAACAAGCCAAAGTGGACTTCGACTTGGAAAAATATCTTGGTGATAGAAAGTCCAAGGAAGAAGAGCGAACAGAAAGGAGAAGAAAGTACCAGAGATACCTGGCACGTCAAGCTGGGAAAGCCAAGAAATCCGAGAGTTCTCCAGAGTATTCAAAGTTTTATCAAACACTGGGGAAGCAAACGGATGGCGAAATAGTTGGTTGGTGTTTCATGCCAGAATTTAATGTTTATGCAGTCAAAAGAGAAAGGGGAGTTGAATACTTCGAAAGGGCAAAGGACATTCAAACATTGCCATTCTATGATATACGACAACTCGCTCGCCTGCCTCTTCTGGATTGTGACGATAATAGCATGGCAAAATGGTTCGAGACGCTGGTAAAGCGTGAGGCTCAATTTAGATGGAAAAACATAAAGCCTTACATACCAGGGGTCAAGATCCATCCAACCAGGATTGATCCACTGACAGGGAGGAGATTCAAGATACTCAACTGTAAAGCTCCCCGTTGTATGAAAAAGTTGCCATTAAGGACCATGCCGACTGGGTGGAACGCTAGGTTCAAGTGGTGGTACTTCAACGAGAAGACAACGGAGGCAGTGATTGTTTTAGACGACAACCTGTCAGGTGGAGAAACTGTAAAGGTATTCGATCCTATGTGGATCAGAAATTTTGGTAAAGACGACATCACTGTTCTGTACTACAACCCAATTCTGTACAAGCATCAATATATGGAGTTAGCGTTGCAGTTTCAGAAAGTCGTCAGAATTTGTTTTGCATTTGACATCTATGCTGGATCTGAAGAAGTAAAGTCTACAACTGTGTGATAGCTAGATTGTCAGTTTTGTTTACTTTGTGTAAATTTTGCTTAGTGCAATGGTTATTGATAGAACTAGGTCTTAGGGGGAGTTTGTTGATGCATAAATGTAAATCCCTAGTTCTTAGCAATCCAATACATACATGAAATATTAATTCAAATGTGTTTTGATTAATTGGTTGCATGTGTATATATTCTTAGTGATTCTATGTGATTATCTTAAGCTTACAAGTACTTAATCATGTGTTGATGTGTGTTTGGAAGTTTAAGTCTGTGTGAGAAATCACCACGTGCGAAGTCAGTCCACTACGTGCGTAGTGGAGCTCACTACGCACGTAGTGAGTAGGTCAGTTTAAAACTAATTAATTATTATTAAAATAACCAGTACGTGCATACTGGACTAGCTACGTGTGTAGTGAAGTTCATCACGTGCGTAGTGACTTTAATTACTCTATAAATACCGCCTAATCTCGCATTAGCGCGGGAATCGAGCGAGTAACCTACGTAATCGACGAATCAATCAAGTATTTTACGGGAGCCTTTGTAATCGACCTCATAAGACCTTAAGCCTTACTAAATCGCGACTTTAAGCCTCGTAAACGAATACTGTGTGTTTAATCCGAATCCAAGGGCAGCCTTAAGCATCTCTGTGTGAGTTCTTAGAGTGTGTTCTTGTTTCTACTCTGTGTGTTACTGTGTGCCGGACACCTAAGCAGATCTTAGAATCCTTAGGAGGTTTGGGAAATAGAATTCCGCACTATTTCTCATCCTAGATCAGTCCTAGCATTAGGGTGTTTTAGTTTAGTTTAGAACCCCGTCCCCCAGCCGGTCCTACACACTTTTTTATTAATTTGTTCAATTTTCCGCAGAAAGTGTATTCAACCCTCCTTCTACACATTACTTGCTTGTTGTTCTTCTCACTAAGGGACCAACAACAGGTATTAGAACAGGCTGAACGATTTAATAAGTTGAAAGTTCAAGATTCTGAGAAAAGTATACAATGTCGACAAGCAACAATTATCAAACTTTCCTCAGATGGCTGCCAAAGGATGTCCTATATTCGATGGATCTGATTATCCTATGTGGAAATTCAGAGCCATGCTTTTCCTCAAGTCCATTGAAAATCGTATGTACGATGTCATCACTAAAGGACCAATCATCCCCAAGATTCCTGCTGTTGTCCGTGATACGTCTACTGACAAAACTAAAAAGGAAGTAAAGAAGCCTGTTGCATCCTGTTCTGAAGAAAAATGGAAACTGTATTCTCTGGATGACAAGGCAAAGAGTATTCTAGCTAATGCCCTGACAAATGAGATCTTGTATACTATGACTGGGTGTCAATCTGCAAAAGAGATCTGGGATACGCTGAGTATTACATATGAGGGCACAGATCTAGTATAAGCTGAGTGTAAGCTGTAAATATGTTTGATCAGCTTAGACTATATCTTAGTAAGATTATCAATATGTTTTTTAACCTGTGTGTGTCACCTAAGATATATATATTGAGTTTCAGCTTAATGAGTTTCAAGCTGAGCGAGTCAGTGTTTATACTGAGTCAGCTCAATAGAGTTGCTAAATATGTTTTGGTTAACTCTTTAGACTTCTAAGGATGAGTTAATAATTAGACGTGTTAATCCATGTTTGAATTCGGGTTTGTTCTCGAAGAACTCAGCTTGATGAGTTTCAAGCTGAGTAACTCAGCCTGACTAAAGAAGTTAGTTTAAAAGAATTTAAATATGTTTTAAATTCTGTTTTAACTCTCTATATCTACGGGAAGGATAAGAAGACTTCAGAGTCAAGATTGAAGATTGAATACTCAAGATAAGAAGATTCAAGATTCAAGATTCAGAGTCATCCGGTAGTTAGTTAGCAAATTCGGATAAGTCCAATTTGTTAGGAACCGTAGGAACAGGATTATAAATACTTATCTCCTGATAAGTTTAGAGGTACGACTAAGATACGAAAACAACTAAGTGTTGCGGAGCCAAATACCTCACCTCAACCGTATGTGTTACGATTCTTGAATCATTGTTTGTCAGTTCAACGTGATCAAGATATTCACAGATTGCCAAGCTATTCGTGTGTTCGAATACTCACATTAGTTGTGATATTGGTAAGTTATCAATGTGTGTAAATCTTGTTTAGAGATTCGTCAGTGTCTATAATCATAAGTTGATTATAGATAGGTAAGTTTGAAAGATTGAGAGATTTATATTAGGTGTTTACATATCAAGATTTGCTTACTTGATAGAGTCTGTAATCATCTTCTTATTAATGAAAAGCAAAGCATTCGATTGTGGTTTGATTTACTTTGTGTAACACTTTTATTTGATTTGTTCAATTTCCACAGAAAGTGTATTCAGCCCCCCTTCTACACATCTGTTGCTTGTTGTTATTCTCACCAGGGAACCAACAACTGGTATCAGAGCAGGCTGAACGATTTCATAAGTTGAAATTTCAAGATTCTGAGAAAGTTTAAAATGTCTACAAGCAACAATACTTCAAACTTTCCACAGATGTCTGCCAAAGGTTGTCCCATATTTGATGGATCTGACTATCCTATGTGGAAGTTCAGAGCCATGTTATTCCTCAAGTCCATTGATAATCGTATGTTCGATGTCATTACAAAAGGACCTATCATCCCCAAGATTCCTGCTACTGTCAATGATATGTCTCCTGTCAAAACTGAAAAGGAAACAAGAAAGCCTGCTGCATCCTGGACTGATGAAGATTGGAAACTCTACAATTTGGATGACAAGGAAAAAAGTATTCTGGCAAATGCCCTGACCAACGAAATCTTGCGTACTATGACTGGGTGTCAATCCGCAAAAGATATTTGGGATACACTGAGTCTTACATATGAGGGCACAGATCTGGTCAAGCAGCAAAAGAAGAATCACTTGAATAGATCTTATGAAAACTTCTTTTCAAATAAGAATGAAACCTTGCTAGATTTCTTCACAAGGTTTCACTGCTTGATAAATGACCTACTAAGCGTGGGTGTAAAGAAAGATGAGGCTGAACTCGTGCAGAAATTTCTGGATGTGTTACCAGAAAAGTTTAATGAAGTAACCACGGCACTGAGGGCTGGAGGAACACTGCATGTGTACAACCTACAGTCCATTTATGGGTCTTGTTAAAACATGAACAGATCACTGAATACCAATGAACTTCTCAACAACAACTCAAGGAGTCTCTGGATAAAACTGAAGTTGCATTGGTTGCACAGAAAAAGAAGAAAAGTTCCAAGGCACTGGTTGTTGAATCTGAGACTGATTCAGAATTTCAAGCTGACCACTCAGACTCAAACTCAGGTGATACTGATGATGTTCAAAATATCACTGAGCAAATGGCAATGTTAGCCAGACGTTTGAGAAGAGCTCAAAGGGGAAGAGGAAGATCTGACAGGGGCAAAGGGAAAAGTTCCTTTGAACCCAACAATGTTGTGTGCTTTAATTGTCAGAAGAAGAGACACGTTGCTTCTGAGTGCAGATCAAAGAAGGTGGAATCAACATCAGTTGTTGATAAGAATGCTTATAGAGCTGACAAATACAAGAAGAAATATATTCAGCTCAAGAAAGGAAAGCCTGAAGACAAACCCAGTGAAAAAGGACTATATGCTGAAACCTGGGATACAGAATCATCTACCTCAGATGATGATGTATGTCTAATGACTCAAGAAGATGAAGAGTTTGAAATTGACGAAGTTGATTATGGTTTGTCCGAGTCAACTTTTAAAGCTGACATGAAGGAAGCTGACGAAAACAGCAAGCTCAGTGATTGGGATCCTGCTTCCATGTATAAGGTTAGTAATTTCAACTCTTACACCGATGAAGAAAAGGGTCTTGCCTTTGACTATTTGCTAAATGATTTCAAGACCATCCTTAAGTCTCAAAAGGACCTTAAAACTGAGATAGCTAAACTGAAGAATGAGATTAAGGAAAATAAATCTCTCATTGATGTTGGTAAGAAAGCACAATGTGATCTTGAATGCCAGAGACACATTAATAAACTTCTAAGTGAAGAACTTCAGGAAGCTAAACACAAAGCTGACCAACTTCAAAAGGTCACTGAGTCTTGGTGTAAGTCATCAAAGCTTGCTGAAAAGTGCATAAACCAACAAATTCCTAAACAGGTACAAGCTATACTTGGAGGTGACTATCAAACAGCAGCTTATGTAGCTGATGATGAGATAGCAAGTACAGATTCTGAGGAGGATAGACAACTGATTGAGTCTCAGAAGTCAGCCTCAGAGAAAATACATGATCCAAACTTGAAATACAATATGTTTGTGAAAGCTAAAGATCATGGAAATGAGTTCTCAACATCCAAACAACATGGTATGTATGTGCTGGAAAGATTAAGCACTCGGCCTATTCAAAGAACTTCAGTCATAGAAAGGCTTAATCCAAATCCTTTCAAAATACAACATTCTCTATCTGGCTCGGAGAGAAGTTACAAGAATAGGAAGACCACTGTCAGTCAGAGGTCAAATCACAACAATGGTAAGTCCAAACTTTTAGATCTTGGTAAGTCCAAGAAGATCAACAGTGGTAAGTCCAAACCTGTTGAAACTGGTGAATCCAGTAAGCATGACAAAGGTAAGTCCAAGGTCATAGAAAGGAAGTCTGTTAGTCAAACTTCTAACCAAAGGGATAACAGATATAGACCTGACAAAGGTAAGTCCAAAGTCAGTGATCACCAAGTGAATCAACTTGCAAAGAAAGTTGAAAAGTTATACACTACATATAATCCCAAGACTGAGAGCAAGTTCTCACAAGGATTATTAGACACTCTACCTCATGTAATCATTAGAAGAAGGAGATGCTACAAGTGCAAAAGTAGAGGTCATGAGGCTAAGGATTGGGATGTTGAAATCTCAAGGCCTGAACAAGTACAAGCTAATCAGTCTACACAGGACTCAACTCCTGCTCAAGCTGAACAGTCAGTTCAACAAGATGAAGATGCTAAGTGCTCCTCATCTGAACCCACCAAGAAGTGGGTTCCCAAACAAAACTAATGTGTTTAGTTTTTATATCATGTGCAGGTTTAAGTAAATAGTACTTGGATAGTGGATGCTCAAGGCACATGACCGGGTGGAAAGGATTTCTTAGTGATTTCCAGGAAGATGAAGGTCCTAAAGTAACTTTTGGTGACAACTCCCATGGAAGAACTAAAGGCTATGGGAAGATGCAAGCTGGCAAGGTCACTTTCCAGAAAGTTACATATGTCAAAGGTCTCAAACACAACCTGATTAGTATCAGTCAATTGTGTGATGAAGACAATATAGTTACTTTTAGGAAGAGAGCAGGAACAATTTATAATGTTAAGGGAAAGCCTATATTAATAGCTAAAAGAGAAAGAGATGTGTATCTACTTGATCTTAATTCTGCTGATCCCTATAATGAAACCTACTTGTATTCCCAATCTATTCCTAAGTTGAGTTGGTTATGGCATAAACGTTTATCTCATCTAAACTTTAAATATATAAATATGTTGTCCAATAAAGAGTTAGCCTCTGGATTACCAAAGATCACATTTGTCAAAGACAAATTGTGTTCAGCTTGTGAACAAGGGAAACACCATAAAGGGTCATTTAAATCAAAGAAAAGTTTTTCAATAACAGACCCACTGCATATGTTGCATATGGATCTGTTTGGACCCATAAGTACTCCAAGCCTAAGTGGCAAGAAGTACACACTGGTGATAGTAGATGAGTTCTTAAGATTCACCTGGGTAATATTCCTTAAAGCCAAAAGTGAGGATGCCCTGGAGATAATCAGGTTTATCAAACAGGAAGAGTTGCAGAAAGGTTTGTCTCTAAAGCAACTCAGAAGTGATCATGGGACTGAGTTCAGAAACTCAACCCTTTAAAGCTTCTGTGAACAAAAAGGGATATTACAAGATTTCTTATCTTTCAGAACTCCACAACAAAATGGAGTTGCTGAAAGGAGAAATAGAACCCTAATTGAGGCTGCTAGAACAATGTTATGTGAGGCAGGATTGAAACTCTATTTTTAGGATGAAGCTTTTAGTACAGCCTGCTATACCCAGAATAGATCAATCATTGTCAAAAGACATGGAAAGACTTCATATGAGATGTATAAGTCTAGAAAGCCCAATATAGGTTATTTCCATATCTTTGGTTCAAAATGCTATCTGAATCAAAGAGATCAGCTCCATAAGTTGGAACCTAAAGTTGATCTTGGAATATTCGTTGGTTATTCCTCAATCTCCAAGTCTTATAGAATATATAATACAAGGAGAAAGGCCATAGAAGAATCAATTCTTGTATCTTTTGATGAAAACTGTTTTGATCAAGCTGATAAAAGTCAAGCTGACTTGGTCAGTCTGAGTGAGCTTGAAAGGCCTAAGAAAACCAACTTATCAAATCCTATGTATGTCATAGGAGATGATAGTAATGATGATGTGTGTCCATCCAAGAAATCATCACATGCTCAAATGGATTCTCAAGCTGAGAATGATGATGAGTTTGTCAATCCGTTTGGATCTGACATTCCTCAGACTGAAGATCTTGGTGATCAACAGTTTGTTGACAATGCTGCTGTTAATACTGAGGAGATAAGTTTACCTCAGGGCTCTCAACATCACTTAAATTCTGAACCAGACTCTCCACCTACAACATTTAAATTCCTCAAAGACCATCCTCAAGATCAGATAATTGGAAATGTCCAAGAAAGGGTTATGACACGATCCAAGGCAACAACTAACTATGTTGCTCACTTTGGTTTCCTATCTCAGATGGAGCCAAAGAGGACTGAAGAAGCCTTAGAGGATGATGATTGGATTGATGCTATGCAAGAATAATTAAATGAGTTTGAGAGAAACAAAGTCTGGAACATTGTCCCTGCCCCCGAAGATCATACAGTTATAGGCACTAAGTGGGTCTATAGAAATAAAATGGACAATGATGGAGTGATAGTTAGGAACAAAGCCAGGATGGTAGCACAAGGGTATAAGCAAGAAGAAGGATTCGATTATGATGAGACCTTTGCCTCTGTTGCTAGAATTGAAGCCATAAGGCTGTTCTTAGCTTATGCAGCATATAAAGACTTCAAAGTCTATCAAATGGATGTGAAGAGTGCTTTCCTGAATGGAAAACTTCAAGAGGAAGTCTATGTGAAACAACCTCCTGGCTTTGTAAGTTCAAAGTTTCCACATCATGTCTATAAGTTGGACAAGGCTTTGTATGGTCTTAAACAAGCTCCAAGAGCTTGGTATGATACTCTGTCCACTAATCTACTATCAATGGACTTCATCAGATGTAGTATAGATAAGACACTCTTTATTAAAAAGAGTAAAGGGCAGGTAATTCTTGTACAAATCTATGTGGATGACATTATCTTTGGTTCTACCAATGAACCTCTGTGTGAGTGGTTCTCCAAAATAATGTCACAAAAGTACAAGATGAGTATGATGGGTGAGATGACTTATTTCCTAGGCCTACAAATTCAACAAAAGCCTGATGTAATATTCATCAATCAAAACAAGTATGTTCTTGATTTGATAAAGGAATATGGTTTTGATTCAAGTTCAACCATGAAAACACCCATGTCACCAGTTGTCAAGCTGAGTAAAGACTCAGAAGGTAAATCTGTGTGTCAGTCTACCTATAGAGGAATGATAGGTTCATTGCTCTATTTGACAACTAGTAGACCTGATATCATGTTTGCTACCTGTGTTTGTGCAAGATATCAGGCAGATCCTAAAGAATCACATCTTCAAGCTGTGAAAAGGATCTTTAGGTACCGTAAAGGTACACCAAATCTAGGACTTTGGTATCCACAGGACTCTGGGTTTGAGTTAGTTGGTTTCTCTGATCCTGACTATGTTGGGTGCAAGTTAGATAGAAAATCAACAACTAGAGGATGTCAATTGCTTGGAGGGAAGCTAGTAAGCTGTACCAGTAAGAAACAGAACTCAGTGGCAACTTCAACTGCTGCAGCTGAGTATGTTGCAGCAGGAAGCTGTTGTGCTCAAATCATGTGGATGCAGCATCAGCTTCAAGACTTTGGCATGAGTTTCAAGAAAACTCCTATCTTCTGTAATAACCAAAGTGCAATAGCTATCACTTATAATCCAGTCTTCCACTCAAGAACCAAGCACATTGAAATTAAACATCACTTTATTAGGGACATTGTAGAAAAAGGTAAAGTTGACATTAAATTTATTTCCATTAATGACCAATTAGCAGATATCTTTACTAAACCACTTGATAAAAAGAGGTTTATGTATCTGCTAAGTGAATTGGGTATGCTCAACCCCTAGCTTAGTGTCTAAAATTTGAGTTTTCAGTTTGACAAAGACTAAGTGTCTTAAGCTGAGTGCACAGTTTATAAATAAGTTTTCATAAACTGAATAACCTGTCAAGCTGCATGATGAGTTCACATGTTTGGTGCATTCCAAACATACTTTAACTACTCAGTGTAGTTAAATTATAAGTTTGAGTAAGTCTCAAACATAAATGACTAAGTGTCATTGAGTCTAAGCTATGTACTTAACTCAAGCTGTGTGATTGGTTCACACGTTTGGTGCGTTCCAAACATACTTTAACTACTCAGTGTAGCTAAAATGTAAGTTTGAGTTAGTCTCAAATGATAATGACTAAGTGTCATTGAGCCTGAGCTGTGTGCTCTACTAAAGCTGAGTTTCATTCTCAAGCTGAGTGCTCAATTCAAGCTGAGTGCTTGATTTAGGCTGAGTGATTAGTTTACTCAGCTTGGTGTGTCCAAACTATGATTTAATTACTAAGTGCAATTAATTCATCTATACATGTGTATTTGAGTACGTTTCAAGTCGAATCGTATATCAATTGTGTATTGGTATACTTTACCAGTGTTTATAATATTATTATGAGTTAATCATATTATGTTACACTTGTATCCGTTGGAAGATGATGTGTTTCTACCCTCTCACTGTTACATCAAGCCGTAATTTTTTTTTACGGAATAACGGATAAAAAGGGACTTCAATGGTAACTTTTCTCTCTCCTAAGAAAGGTATATATATCGATTATAACCGGTTTAGAGAAGTTTACTCTTCCAAAACAGACTTCTCACCTTTTAAAATACCTTCGCGAACATTGCTCAGTGCATACGTCTGTTCAAACCCTAAATTGCTAAGTGTTATTTTCAACTCGCTCAGTGCGAATTTTCATTTGCTACGTGCTTCTTCACAAAATTACTCTGTGGAATTAAACGATAATAGACGGAACCATTCTCATTCTTAGTAATATGTTGGCCAGAGGTGTTGCGCTCAAGAACAACGGGATGCCGGTACTCAAAATCAATAATCAACGTGCCTGTTTGGTAATCCCAGGACGCAAAAGGAACAGAGGCTATGAAGCCTGGGTGGACTACATCAGGAAATGCCCATTGGCATTCGCCTTTACTGGCGCACCACTCCATATAGTTCCACAACATCTGCTGGAGTTCTAGTACACCTTTACATACAACCAGAACAGGGGAGAGATCAGTGGCACTGTTCTAAATGGAAATAGAATAGTTGTAATTATTGTCCAGAGGCTGAGGGATGTTCTTCGACTCCCTGCTAATGATGTGTTCGAGCCTGTTGTGACAAGACAGGTGGCAAGATCTGTCCTACCCCGTATGGGACACCCACAAACAGAGGGTGTGATAAAAAAGGCCACCTTCCCAACGAGTTGGGGTTTTATGGTTTCTATGGTGATTCGTTCACTGGGAACAAAGGTGGGAGGCTTGGACCAAGTAAATGAGTTCCAGATGCAGCTGTTGTACAACATGTTCTTTGCCAGAAATCTCGACTATGCACTGCTCTTCTTCAATGAGCTCAAGGTCCAAGTGTTAAAGACACCAAGGGATCTTCATGTGCCTTTCATAAGGTTCTTATCGTTGGTGATTGAAGCTGAGTCGGGAGACCAACTATATGAAGCTGGACATGATTTGTTCCCTGCTCCAGCACTCAGCTCCAATATGTTCAACAATGACATCTTTCCAGAGCAAAAAGGTCTGAGTGACCAAATACGATGGATAGCTGAGCAAGCTTCATCAGAAAGTGAAGCAGAGGGATCCACTGAAGGGGGAGCTTCTTACGCTGACACTGAGGTTCAAGCTGAGCATTCTGTTCAAGCTGAACCAGTACATACTGAAGCTGCTTCCGGTAAAACCTCTCCACTTTCTCTTTCTTCTCATTATTCTCCATCTACATTTGGAGATAAGGATGTGGTAAACCCAAACCAGTCTAACCCATCTCCTCCACCTTCCATTCAAATTCAATCTGAAGCCACCCCTAGTTTGCCCACTGCTGCTAGGGAGAATATCCGAACATATACAAGGAAAACTGCCATAGGTGGTGCTACTCCTACAGGCATCACTGGAGCTGAGATCACCTTGATCCCTCCACAGGCAGGAGTTGAGGGGGAGATGCCTACTCTTAAGGTGTCAACCTCGAGGCTCATTTCAACCCCAAAGCCTTATCCAGGTGTGGTGTCTACTCAGCCCACACTCTCCAGTGCCATGGGAGAGCCCATTATTGTGCCTGAGCAGACACACTCAGGTAACATTGAACATATGACCAATCCCCAGGGTCAATCACCCCCCTCCAAACCATTAAGCCAACCACCTACCCATACACTTCACATTTCGAGCCCCATTATTTCTCTTCACTTCTCACACCCACTCGCACGACCTGTCAATGTTTCATCTTCAAACCAAGGTGATTCACAGGGTGCAGACTCTGGTGCAAATGAATTTAAAGGTAAACACCAACCTTTGGATGATGCACCCAAAGACTCTCCTCACACTGACACTGCCTCATCAGGCATCCAGCAGCTAAAAGATTATGTTGCTGCTCAGTTTGGTTTGTTCCATCTCAAGCAGAAAAAGCACAAATGTAAAATCTATCAAAGGTTTGAGAAGCTGACCATGGATGTTAAGGAGATTGCCTCTGCAGTTGCTACACTCCAACAACAAAAGACTTCAACCCCTAGTGATGATGAGAAAAAGGGGGAGAAGGTTCAAGCTGATACTGAAGCTGAGCTAGTTCAAGCTAAAGCTGAAGCTCTACTAGTACTAGCTAAAGAAGCAGAGAGGAAGACTTAGGCTGAGGGGGAGTTGGAAGTGATCAAAGAGGAACCTGTAGCTAAGAGACAAAAGGTTGAAGAATCTGAACCTGAAGCTGACAGTGTTTCTGAAACTGAGGAAGAAACAGAAGAGGATAAAGCCACAAGGCTTATGATTGAAATGCTCGAACAAGAGGAAGCCAATGAGTTAGGTATTTCACTTCAAGAGCTGAGAAAGAGAAAAGAGAAGGAAGTAAAAGACCAAGAAAAGTAAAAGGAAAGAAAAGCTTTGGCACAAGCTGAAGCTACATACACTGATCCAAGACCTGATCTAATCCCATATTCAGATGCAGAACTGCAGGAGTGTTACTTCAGAAGAAGCTTTAACGAAGAGCTCAGAGAAATGACTCTGAGCAGAGTAAATGGAGCTGTCATTCTCACTTTTGAACTTAGTGACAAATCAACAGTGGGAATGGACCTGAGATACGTTCACAGGATGGGCTACATTGAATGGCAAAGAATAATGATGATGCTCAAGAAGTTCAAAAGGAGTCAAATTAAACAAGAAATTCTATCTGAGATCTCCAAGTTGATTGCTCGAGCTGAAGAACTGAGGTATGTTCCAGTTACTGGTCTGCAGTGGGAAAATCTGTTCAGAATGCCTGGGGGTGTAGAATTCAAGGAAAATCAAAGTGTCAACACACCTATTCAAGGCTTTATGTTTAAGGATCAGACAGGCAATCCTAGCTTTATCAAACTGAATGAAGTATGCTATCTGAAAGCTAAGGATGCCTTTAAAGGGATTTGAACCTGACCAAACCACCATATGACTCAAACTGGTCAAACATAGGTTTGATTCCACTGGTTCAATCCTAAAAGCGGAACTGGATTGAACACAACCCTCTAAACCCCAAAAGGGTTAGGATCTTTTGAACTAATGATCAAATATAGTTTGTTACAAACAATCCATAGATAAGGTTACAAAAATATACCTGATCAAAACCTTTAGGATTGCTAAAGAAAATCCACCACTACTGCACCTCCTTGGAACTGGCTACTAGACCGCTCCTGGACTACCAAACTTGATTCTCGATAACCCGAGAATATGTGTGTGTATGCGTCGATCACCAATCACACAAAACACCCTTGGTGTTTTGTCTTCTTCGACTTCGACGAAGAGAGAGAGACCGAGAGAGAGAGATCGGTCGAGAGAGAGAGGGACGAGAGAGGAGGGAGCGACAAAAGAGAGAGTGTGTGTGTGTGTATGGTGGCTAGGTTAATTCTTTTTAATCCCTTTGTCTCATATATATTATTCACATAATCCTTAAGCCTTAAGGATATATATATATATATATATATATATATATATATATATATATATATATATATATATATATATAAGGATTAGAAAGGACCTAAGTCCGTTTAATTAAAAGCACACTGGTTTTAATTAAACTTTCAATCTCTTCACTTTGACCCCCTGGACTTTACTAGTTAATTAATTAACTATTAATTAACTGGTCCGTTAAATATTAAAACTCAATACTTAATTCCCTTTAAATAATAAATAACTATTTATTATTTATTCATTTCCAATAATTAATACAACTGATTAATTATTTACTTTTCTCTTTGTAATAATTAATCTAACTGATTAATTATTTCCTTTTTCTCTTTAATTATTTTCACACAGATTTATGGTGTAATCCAACTGTTCCGTATTGGGTGTGTAGCAATGTGACCCTTTAGTCTCTTATAACATTGAATACAATGTGCCCATTAATTATCACTGCACATAATCTAACAGACTCCCACTTGTGCAAGATAAGTAACAGTTACTGCACATTGTTAGCCTAAAGAGGTCCCTAGCCAGACACTTAGGGTAACCAGGTTATAAGAACTCTTATACCTCAAAGTAACTTGTGATAAAAATTCATAAGCAACCTGCTTAGAAGTAACCTGTTATAAACTAACTGTTTATAAACTAAACTATCATAAACTCCCTGTTTATGAATGTGTACATTTTTATATATACAAACTTGCATATATATAGGTTTGTCCCTTGCAGCGCGATATTTCATTTTTGAGCATGAGCATGGAAAAGGTCAACTCAGAGACTCAAAAATTTGTTCATGACATACTTGATTTTAAAACTGCGTGATAAACGACAAAGAACAGATCAGTTAGTTTGGGCACGGCCGTGCATTTACCAGTTTCTCTAATCAGTCAAGGGGCCCGGAAATATCTCTTCTAAAAAGAAGTTGCAATTACCATCTTGCATATTTGCATTTGGAAATACAGCTCCCACTGAATCTAGACACGCCCCTTATGACCACCTTGTTACGGCGTGGCGTTAGAACGCGCTAAGAAGACAACAGTTACCGCATCCCAAACCAAATACCTCAGGCTTAAGGATAACCTATGTGATAAATACTTTTGACATGAATCCACAAAGTATTTTTCACAGTGGGTCAATCCAATATTCGTAACTCTAACGAATATCCATCAATTTTGGTCCGCAAAAACCTTTTGCAGCTATATTTGATATACTTTCGAATCTACCCCAAAATTACGATGACTTTATAGCCCTATCATAGTTCCCACCACGATAAGTAGTCACGGATAATATTTTGAATAAACCTAGTTTACTCCTGGTTGAACCAAAACATACAAAATTGTGAAGAATAATGAAACTAATTTCTACACCCTTCCATATTCCACCCTGGAATAAAGGTGCATAATTTCTACCATTTCATTGACTCGATTCACGGTGTATATCTGAATTACTTATTATTTTGCATTGTAACTTATCACGGATTACAAGGAAAAATAATATAATTATAAACCTTAAACTCAAAACTAGCACCCTGAAGTACTCTTTCTTGGTTTAGCTAGAAATCGTTCTTGCAACCTAAGAACAATTCTAGACTTACTTATTTCATAAAATTCCTTAAACTTGGAGAAACTGGAAATAACTCCAAAATTTCTGATTTTACAAAATAACTTCCTTTGTAATTAAAACTTTAATTACACTTGTAGATATACTGGATTTTATAATCCCTTTTAAATGATAAACCTTCTTACATCTACTTGTAAGAAACTTGAGATTAGATTCCCTGTGTATGCCAACACTAATCTAATATCATTACTAAGAATGTTAAAGAACATCCTATTTTATCATTTTTAACGTTGAATACCCAACAATATTTAATTAAGCTGACTTACTGAACTTAATGAGTATAACTTTTTATTTAAGTCATAACTTGACTCAAATATCTTGCAATGATATCTTTATTGAGTACCTCTCAATAAATCATACATTCTTCGGATTAGTTCTTTCTCAATAACTTACTATTTTAGATAACCTCTAAAATCATCCGATAATTATATACCCTAAAAGTTCAAACTTGTATTTATCATACTGGTTAAAGAATATTAACTCTGATAAATACATTAGTCAGATACTTCCACTATCTTTTATGAAAAAGTGCACTATTTTAAAACATCCTTTTAGGCCTTAGTCAATCCTTGACTATCATGCCTAAAACTTGTGTTCTAAACACATGTTTTAAAACTTAGTTCTTGTAAGAAATTTGTTTTATGAAACCAAGAACTTGGATCGTCATATATCCATCTTTCTAATTACAGAAAGTGGTTTCATTAAACTTGCCATGAGTGTAAAAAACACTAGTAAAAGCACTTTAAATTTCTTTCTATAAACATTTAGTATAAAACTTCCTTGATTATAGTAACTACCATAATCACTTTTATACTATCTTAAATGTTTTATCAAAAACTATTTTTCACTTAGAAACAATAACTATCATTTCTATTTTGTTCAAGACCTTGAACTTTCACTTTTCACAAAAGATTTTAACACTTTGCTAAAATTAGAAAAACTATCTAACAATACTTGTTTATTTAAGCGTTTGAAAAAAAAGGAGCCAGCATTTATATAACTACAACAAATCACAGCATAAGATTATTATGAATCACCAATCAAATCAACACTTGACTTATTGGTACTATTTTAGTCACAGCTGAACTAATCCTGATTCATAAATTTAGAACACGTGCACGGATAAGAATTCAATAATTAAAATTTTCCATAAACTCAAACCAAAAATTTTCATAAACAGTTGAGATAAAGATGATAAAAAAAAGTTGAAAGAATTTAAAAAACTAGGAAATGAAGTTATTAATAATATTGGTCAGCTGCACGTGGGATTTTTTTCATGCTGGGCCGCATCACTTTCCATCTCCTCCTGCAATAAATAATTGCAAGATATTAGAAAACTAGTAAAAACTTTTACAAGTGGAAAGTTACAAAGAAGCTATTCACACGATACCTGAGGGGCCAGCCTTGCCACCTGCCTCGTAACCCTTCGGGCAATCTCTTTTCCAGTGCCCGACCTCACCGCACTTGAAGCACTGATTCTCGGTTCTTGCTTTGTTCGGCTTCGGCTTCTTGCCCTTGTTGTCGTTATTAGCCCTGGGTGCATTCTGGCTGGGCTGGGCCTTGCCCTTTCCCTTTCCGTTGCGCCCATTCCTCTTCTTATGCCCGCCATGACCAACCATGAGAACATCCTTAGACTTGGTCCCGATACTCTGCTCAGCTGTCTTGAGCATTGAGTGCAACTCAGCCACGGATTTCTCCATGTTGTTCATGTTGTAGTTTACTATAAAAGGCTTATAGTCATCTGACAACAAGTTGAGTATCGTATCCGTTGCTAGCTGCAACGGTACTGGGTGCCCAAGTCTCTCTAGGTGGTCCATGTAACCTTTCATTTTCATGACGTGGTTACTGACCGAGGTCCCCTTAGCCATCTTGCACGAGTTAAATTCCCTTGTGGCATCATAACGCACTGTGCGAGCTTGCTCCTGGAACATGTCCCTCAGCTGCCGGATCATGTCATAGGCAGGAGTCTCCATCATGCTAGACTGCAACTCTGGACTCATAGTTGCAAGCATGAGGCAGCTGACATCTAGGGCGGCATTGGAGCACTTCTGAAAAACATCCCTGACGTCTGCCCTAGCATTACTGGCAGGAGGATTTCCTAGAGGTTGTTCTAGGACATGCCACTTTCTCTCGTGCCTAAGCACGATCCGGAGATTTCTCTCCCACGTGAGAAAGTTAGGACCGGCAAGCTTGTCCTTCTAAAGGATGGAGCGGAGAGAGAGGTTGTTAGTACTAGTAACGTTTGTTGCCATGTACAAATTAAAACCTTGGTTTAATTAGTAATTGCAGATAAACTTTCTAATCATATATCATCAAACTCATAAACAATATATATTAGACCTAGGACCCATATTTCACACACTTGACGCAAGGTTTGGGCACTTCCCGCCAAGTCATGCTATTTCTGGTAGGTAACACCCTGTACGAATCGTACCTAGCTGATACGACTCCTAGAACCTCGTAGAGCACTTAGACCTAGTCTAGTATGTTTAACTCTACTCTAGTGCATTTTGGGCCGGGACTACCGATTATCACCAAAATAGATCGCACCACCTAAGACAGCATGAATTTTGGCCGGGACTCCCGATTATTGCAGAATCTTTCATGCCCTTTCCCGCAATGGTTTGAACCTGGATGCCCAAGGTTTGGGCACTTCCGACACCCGAGTACCGTTTAACAGTCAAGGTGTACCATTAGGTGGGTAGCACACTGATCTAAGATTTTTCATGGGTTTTAATTAAGTTCAATGAAAAACTTAATTTTCCAGTTTTTGAAAAACAATTTTAAAACTAACTGTTTCAAAAATACGATTTATATGTGTATCTGAACTAGGTGCACAAAACGGCTTTTACAAGTTTTTATAGCCTTGACAAAACTATAAATTTTAAAAATTTCATTAATACGACTTCCAGACTGAAGTCATATCCCAGTTTGTCATAATTCGTGGTTTTTCACTGTCTAATAACAACCTGTCATTAAACCCCCTTTTATTTACCATCACATACATATCATATGCAAAAATGAAAAACAGTAAATAAAATCACAACCACGCAGATAATAATAAGCATATGAAAAACCTATAGATTTTCCAACTAATCCTAAGGTCAAACCTAAGGACAAAATGACTTGGATTCGCCTTTTTGATGTAATGCTCCCACTAGCCTTGATACCTCCCTGAAGTATCCATGTTTCGTGTGAAAACACCATTTTCTTAATCACCTTCTTGGAGTCCATTTCGGTTGAGGGATTAAACTACAACTAATTTATTACAAATACAATATTGAATGGGGTTGTAAGTGGCATGCAGGCCTCCCCGAACCAGTACAAAATTACATAAAAGAAAGGGATTGTAATTGGCACGAAGGCCTTCCCAAAACCAAAAGAAAAGGAAAACGAGTCCTAAGTCTGCAAAACTATAGCTATCACAACCACGCAATTACATATAAGCACTATATATATAAAAGTCAACCACGCAGTTATAATATATAAACAATAAACTGTGCTGTTAAGCACATAACCTGATTTGTTCAAACATTCTCATTTACCCTTTTGATTAATACCTATTAACCAAAAATGAGAATTATGATCTTCTAATTTATTTGACCAAACTAGTTTTTAACAAAACTTTAAAAACTTTGATCTCATTCAAAACTTGAATGAAATCCTCATGTTGCGATTCTTTACTAGTTTTCCAAAAACTTAAAACCGACAACTTTTGTTCAATTAAATACTATCTTATTTGTTTCTCCATAATATTATATAAACTTTATCCTTTTTAGAATTTATTCAAAAAATGACTAAAACTAGTCATAATGAATAAAAAATCTAAAATATATATATTTTAACTAAACTAATTAAAATATATAACACTAGTTTATACAACACCTTATTAATTTTATAACTTAAAAATTAATAATCCTTTTGTATTAATCCGGAAAACCATCTTGGGCCAACAACTCCCGTCAACCCAAGAAAAACCCACTGGACCGAGAGAACCCACTGGGCTGAAGCCCTCTTGGGCAGAGAACTGCCTTGGGCCGAAAACGCTTAGGCCGAAGCCCACTTGACCCTTAGCGCCGCTAATAGCCGCCGCGAGGCCCATCTGGCCTTAGCGCCGCTAACAACCACCACCCGACATGGTGATGAACTCGGTTCCCACTTTCCGATTAATAAAATATTTTAAATCCTTTTTAACCTATTAAAACTAACTGTTTTAATATAATGATTAAAAAACTGGATTTAGTTCAAAAACCCAAAACTATTAATTATTAATATTAACAAAATTTGTTTTATTAATAACTAATTATCCTAAAACTTGATCTTACCCTTTTTAAACAAAAAGTTCAAAAAACTGGTTAAGATCTAGTTTTAGATAAAAGTTTATCCCTTTTAACCATTTAAACACTAACCTGGTTTAAACCTAACTGGTTAAAATCAAACCTTTTATCAACTGGATAAAAACAGAAAAACTTGATTTTATCCCTATCGTTTTCGAGAAAATATAATGCAGAAGAAACAAAGATGAAGAAGATCACTTAACTATCAAACAAACCAAATATTTGGATTCACTAGGTTTTTATCAGTTTAAACAAACTGTTTAATTTAAACTTAATTCAAAACTTTTTTTTATTCAAAAATCATAATCCTTTTAACCATTCAAACTAACTGTTTGAATTTCCTGATTAATAGGATAAACCTGATAACAAAACAAACTGTTTTGTTACCTACTTGATTTTCAAAAAAACTCAAAGAATAAGTAGAGAATTAAAAAACAAAACCTTAATCCTAAAAACAGATAAAAACTAGAAACTATGGATCATAAAGCCGAGGCTCTGATACCACTGAAGGGATTTGAACCTGACCAAACCACCATATGACTCAAACTGGTCAAACATAGGTTTGATTCCACTGGTTCAATCCAAAAAGCGGAACTGGATTGAACACAACCCTCTAAACCCCAAAAGGGTTAGGATCTTTTGAACTAATGATCAAATATAGTTTCTTACAAACAATCCATAGATAAGGTTACAAAAATATACCTGATCAAAACCTTTAGGATTGCTAAAGAAAGTCCACCACTACTGCACCTCCTTGGAACTGGCTGCTAGACCGCTCCTGGATTACAAAACTTGATTCTCGATAACCCGAGAATATGTGTGTGTATGCGTCGATCACCAATCACACAAAACACCCTTGGTGTTTTGTCTTCTTCGACTTCGACGAAGAGAGAGAGACCGAGAGAGAGAGATCGGTCGAGAGAGAGAGAGGGACGAGAGAAGAGGGAGCGACGAAAGAGAGAGAGTGTGTGTGTATGGTGGCTAGGTTAATCCTTTTTAATCCCTTTGTCTCATATATATTATTCACATAATCCTTAAGCCTTAAGGATATATATATATAAGGATTAGAATGGACCTAAGCCCGTTTAATTAAAAGCCCACTGGTTTTAATTAAATTTTCAATCTCTTCACTTTGACCCCCTGGACTTTACTAGTTAATTAATTAACTATTAATTAACTGGTCTGTTAAATATTAAAACTCAATATTTAATTCCCTTTAAATAATAAATAGCTATTTATTATTTATTCCTTTCCAATAATTAATACAACTGATTAATTATTTACTTTTCTCTTTTTAATAATTAATCTAACTGATTAATTATTTCCTTTTTCTCTTTAATTATTTCCACACAGATTTATGGTGTAATCCAACTGTTCCGTATTGGGTATGTAGCAGTGTGACCCTTTAGTCTCTTATAACATTGGATACAATGTGTCCATTAATTATCTCTGCACATAATCTAACAGCCTTGAGAATTAGAAAGTGTTGTGGTGATGATGCTTCGAATCAACTAATGAAATATAGACTGAACAAGATCATCAGGGTACAACAGAAGGAACTCAGTGGGAATGAAGAAGCTGAAAGACTGTTAGATGAGATCAACAAGGAGATCAGCATCTAGGAGCTTCTACATCCTGAGTTCATAAGATAAACTGTATAATAGATTATTTCTATTGTAAATATTAGATTAGTTCTAATATTTTTGTAAGCTCTTAGTGTGCATGATCTATCTGATCAATACTTTTGTATTATGATATGTTCAATTAATACAAATATTTGTTTGATATGTTTAACTGTGTTATGATATGTTCATAATCATTAGTCTGATAAGTTCAAATTGAATGAATAACTGATTAGTTCTTATTCATTAATGTATTTAGTTGGTGTGTTCAACTAAAAGTTGGTTTGTTCCACTTATAATTGATAAGTTCAATTACAATTGATAAGTTCAATTAATATTTGATTAGTTCAAATATAAAATCTTGATAAGTTTAAGATTTAAATTATAATTCTGTTAAACAAACTTAGTAACTGTTTGATGGTTTTGTCATCATCAAATAGGGGGAGTTTGTTGGGAAGATGATCTCATCAGTTTAGATTTGATGAGACAAAGTTAAGTTTGTAAGATGTGTTCTACATATAACTTAAACAGAATTATGAAGCTTAGTCAGACTGAACACTTATAGTGATTCAAACTGAGTATAAGCTAAGTGTAAGCTGTAAATATGTTTGATCAGCTTATACTATATCTTAGTAAGATTATCAATATGTTTGATAAATTATGTGTGTCACCTAAGAGATATATATATATATATATTGAGTTTCAGCTTGATGAGTTTCAAGCTGAGCTACTCAGCGTGTATACTGAGTCAGCTCATTAGAGTGGCTAAATATGTTTTCGTTAACTCATAAGACTTCTAAGGATGAGTTAATAATTAGATGTGTTAATCCATGTTTGAATTCGGGTTTCTTCTCGAAGAACTCAGCTTTATGAGTTTCAAGCTGAGTAACTCAGCCTGACTAAAGAAGTCAGTTTAAAAGAATTTAAATATGTTTTAAATTTTGTTTTAACTCTCTATATCTACGGGAAGGATAAGAAGACTTCAGAGTCAAGATTGAAGATTGAAGACTCAAGATAAGAAGATTCAAGATTCAAGATTCCGAGTCATCCGGTAGTTAGTTAGCAAATTAGGATAAGTCCAATTTGTTAGGAACCATAGGAACAGGATTATAAATACTTATCTCCTGATAAGTTTAGAGGTACGACTTAGATACGAAAACAACTAAGTGTTGCAGAGCCAAATACCTCACCTCAACCGTATGTGTTACGATTCTTGAATCACTGTTTGTCAGTTCAACGTGATCAAGATATTCACAGATTGCCAAGCGATTCGTGTGTTTGAATACTCACATTAGTTGTGATATTGGTAAGTTATCAATCTGTGTAAATCCTGTTTAGAGAGTCGTCAGTATCTATAATCAAAAGTTGATTATAGATAGCTAAGTTTGAAAGATAGAGAGATTTATATTAGGTGTTTACATGTCAAGATTTGCTTACTTGATAGAGTCTGTAATCATCTTCTTATTAATGAAAAGCAAAGCATTCGATTGTGGTTTGATTTACTTTGTGTAACACTTTTATTTGATTTGTTCAATTTCCACAGAAAGTGTATTCAACCCCCCTTCTATATACCTGTTGCTTGTTGTTATTCTCACCAGGGGACCAACAAAAAGCCTTAGTTGTTGAATCTGAGACTGAGTCAGACTCTTAAACTGACCACTCAGACTCAGACTCAAGTGATGCTGATGATGTTCAGACATTAACTGAGCAAATGGCCATGCTAGCCAGACGTTTGAGAAGAGCTTAAAGGGGAAGAAGAAGATCTGACAGGGGCAAAGGAAAAAGTTCTTTTGATCCCAAGAAAGTTGTGTACTTCAATTGTCACAGGAAGGGACATATTGCTGCTGAGTGCATATCAAAGAAGGATGAATCAGCTTCAGCAGCTGATAAGAATGCTTACAGAGCTGATAAGTATAAGAAGAAATATAATCAGCTCAAGAAAGGAAAGCCTGAAGACAAGCCCAATAAAAAAGGACTCTATGCTGAAACTTGGGATACAGAATCATCTACCTCAGATGATGATGATAAATGTCTGATGGCTCAAGAAGATGAAGAGTTTGAATTAGACGAAGTTGATTATGGTGTATCTGAATCAACTTTTGAAGCTTACATGAAGGAAGCTGAGGAGAACAACAAACTTAGTGACTGGGATCCTTCTTCCATGTACAAGGTTAGTAATTTCAACTCTTACACCGATGAAGAAAAAGGTCTTGCATTTGATTATCTGCTAAATGATTTCAAGACCAGCCTTAAGTCTCAAAATGACCTCAAAGCTGAAATAGCTAAACTGAAAAATAAGATTAAGGAAAATCAAACTCTCATTGATGTTGGTAAAAAGGCACAATGTGATCTTGAATGTCAAAGACACATTAATAAACTTCTAAGTGAAGAACTTCAGGAAGCCAAGGATAGAGCTGACCAACTTAAAAAGATCACTGAATCATGGTGTAAGTCATCAAGACTTGCTGAAAAGTGCATCAACCAACAAATCCCTAAACAGGTACAAGCTATACTTGGAGGTGACTATCAATCTGTAATGTATGCAGCTGAGGATGATGAGATAGCAAGTACAGACTCTGAGGAAAATAGACAACAAATTGAGTCTCAGAAGTCAGCCTCAGAAAAGAAACATGGTCAAAACCTTAAATACAATAAGTTTGTAAAGGCAAAGGATCATGGAAATGAGTGCTCGACATCTAAACAGCATAGTAGGTTTGTGCTTGATTGATTAGGCACTCAGCCTATTCAAAGAACTTCTGTCATAGAAAGGCTGAATCCAAATCCTTTCAAAAGACAACACTTTCTATCTGGCTCAGAGAGAAGTTTCAAGAATAGGAAGACTACTGTAAGTCAGAGGTCATGTCACAACAATGGTAAGTCCAAAGTTGTTGACATTAGTAAGTCCAAAGAACTCAACAGTGGTAAGTCCAAAACTATTGAAACTGGTAAGTCCAGGAATCATGCAATGGTATGTCCAAAGTCATTGAAAAGAAGTTTGTTGGTCAAGCTTCTAATCAAAAGGATAATAAACCTAGATCTAACAAAGGTAAGTCCAAAGTCAATGAGGATCAGGTGAATCAGCTTGCAAAGAAAGTTGAGAAATGATCCACAACCTATAATCCTAAAACTGAGAGTAAGTTCCCTAAAGGATTATCGGATGATCTATCTCCTGTAGTCATTGGTAGAAGGAAATGCTACAAATGTAGAGGACATGAGGCCAAGGATTGTGACAGTGAAATCTTAAGGCCTGAGAAGGAACAAGCTGATCAGCCTACACAAGACACAACACCTGCTCAAGCTGACCAGTCAGTTCCAAAAGATGAAGCTGCTAAGTGCTCATCATCTGAACCTACTATGAAGTGGGTTCCCAAACAAAACTAATTTGTTTAGTTTTCTTATCATGTGCAAGGTCCAAGTAAACGGTACTTAGATAGTGGATGTTCAAGGCACATGACTGGATGGAAAGGACTTCTTAGTGATTTCCAGGAAGATGAAGGTCCTAAAGTAACATTTGGTGATAACTCCCATGGAAGAACTAAAGGATATGGGAAGATGCATGCTGGCAAGGTGACTTTCCAGAAAGTTGCATATGTTAAAGGTCTTAAACACAATATGATAAGTATCAGTCAATTGTGTGATGAAGACAATATTGTTACTTTTAGGAAGAAAGAAGGAATGATATACAATGCTAAGGGTAAGCTAGTGCTAATAGCAAAGAGAGAAAGGGATGTGTATCTAGTTGATATCAACTCTGTTGATCCTTACACTGAAACCTGCTTATATTCCCAATCTGTTCCTAAGCTGAGTTGGTTGTGGCATAAACGGTTGTCACACACAAACTTCAAGAATATAAATATGCTATCCAATAAAGAGTTAGTCTCTGGATTGCCAAATATCACATTGTCAAGGACAAATTGTTCTCAGTTTGTGAACAATGGAAACATCATAAAGGGTTCTTCAAGTCAAAGCAAATTTTTTCAATAACAGACCCATTGCATATGTTGCATATAGATCTGTTTGGACCCATAAGTACTCCAAGCCTAAGTGGCAAGAAGTACACTATGATGATAGTATATGAGTTCTCACGATTCACCGGGGTAATATTCCTTAAAGCCAAATGTGAAGCTGCCCTGGAGATAATAAGTTTTATCAAACAAGAAGAGTTGCAAAAAGGTAAGTCTATTAAGCAACTCAGAAGTGATCATAGGACTGAGTTCAGAAACTCAACCCTGGAAGCCTTTTGTGAACAAAAAGGAATATTACAAAATTTCTCCTCAGTCAGAACTCCTCAACAAAATGGAGTTGTTGACAGGAGAAACAGAACCTTAATTGAGGCTGCAAGAACAATGCTATGTGAGGCAGGATTGAAACTCTATTTCTGGTATGAAGCTGTAAGTACATCATGCTATACCCAGAATAGATCAATCATAGTCAAAAGAGATGATGACAGTGATGGATAATAACAGTGATGATGATGTGTGTCCATCTAAGAAATCATCACAAGCTCTAAGGGACTCTCAAGCAGAGAAAGATGATGACTTCTTTAATCCCTTTGTAGCTGATACTACTCAGACTGAAGATCTTGGTGATCAACAGTTTGATGACAATGCGGCAATTGAGACTGAGAATGTAAGTTCATCTCAGAACTCTCTATATCACTCAGAACTAGAACCATACACTCCTACAACGACATTTAAATTCCTCAAAGATCATCCTCAAGATCAAGTAATTGGTAATATTCAAGAAAGAGTAATAACCAGATTGAAGGCACAGCAAAATATGCTGCTAACTTTGGTTTCCTATCTCAAATGGAACCAAAGAAGACTGAAGAAGCCTTAGATGATGAGGACTGGATTGAAGCTATGCAAGAGGAGTTAAATGAATTTGAGAGAAACAAGGTATGGAGTCTTGTCCCAGCCCCCAAAGATCATACAACTATTGGCACTAAGTAGGTCTATAGAAACAAAATGGACAAGGATGGGGTGATTGTTAGGAACAAGGCCAGACTGGTAGCACAAGGGTATAAACAAGAAGAAGGAATCGTTTATGATGAAACATTTGCCCCTGTTGCTAGAATTGAAGCCATAAGGCTGTTCTTAGCATATGCATCATATAAAGACTTCAAAGTCTATCAAATGGATTTGAAGAGTGCTTTCCTAAATGGAAAACTTCTGGAGGAAGTCTATGTGAAACAACCTCCTGGCTTTGTCAGCTCAAAGTATCCACATCATGTCTATAAGTTATACAAGGCTTTGTATGGTCTTAAACAAGCTCCAAGAGCTTGGTATGATACACTATCCAACTATTTATTATCAATGGACTTCACCAGAGGTAGTATAGATAAGACACTCTTTATTAAGAAGAGTAAAAGACAGGTGATTCTTGTACAAATCTATGTGGATGACATTATCTTTGGTTCTACTAAGTAATCTCTATGTCAATGGTTCTCCAAAGTAATGTCAAAAAGGTACAAGATGAGTATGATGGGTGAAATGACATATTTCCTAGGCTTGCAGATTCAACAAAAGCCGGATGGAATATTCATTAATCAAATCAAGTATGTTCTTGAGTTGATAAAGAAATATGGTTTTATTTCAAGTTCAACCATGAAAATGTTAGATTATGTGCAGAGATAGATAACATGTATCATCGTGTCCAATACTATGTGACACTAAAGGATCACACCGCTGCACACCCAATTAGAACCTTTTGGATTATAACCTTTTTTGTGTGAAAAAGAAATAATTAATTAGTTTAATTAATTATCGAGAAAGAGAAAAATAATAATAGTTAATTATTATTTAAAAGAGAGATGTTAATATTTAGTTTAAATATTAACGGGACCAGTTAATTAATAGTTATTAATTAACTAGAAAGATCAAGGGGTATTTTGTGTAATTGGTTAATAGTTTAATTAAAGTTGGGCTTTAATTAAACGGGCTTGGCCTAATAAGGGTTTATTATATATAAACCTAATTAAGCCTAATTAATCACATAAGTCAAATTACAAGCAAAAAGAAAAAACCCTAGCTCTCTCTCTCTAACTCTCGGCCGACCCTCTCTCTCTCTCTCTTCGAGGTCGACGGAGGCGCAAGGCCGCAGGGTGGTGGTCGACGGCGGCGCAAGGCCGCAAGGGCTGTGGTCGACGGCGGCGCAAGGGTTCACATACACACGGGTCACGGATTGATCCGAGGTTTAATCCTTAGGCGGTCTAGCAGCCAGTTCGAGGCGGTGCAGTAGCGGTGGATAGCCTGCAGCAGTCTAGAGGTCAAAGAAAAGTTTTTAATTCCTAAAGGTATAACTTTCTAACCCTCTTCTCTTTTTAGTTCCTGTATGAGTTAGATGAGATCACTGGAGGGGGTTTTGATTTCCGCTGTGCATGTTTGATAATATGTTTTTATACCCCACAAAACCCTTTTAAAGCGAAGGCTCCAAGACTTATTAAAATTGTTATCTCGTTTGATTGGCTTATAGACTGTGGATTTGCTTATATCTTAAATGAAAAGTCTATTTCTTGTTTCAAAAACAATGTTTTCTATTTTAAAGCTACTCCAGAAAATGGTCTATATACGCTAAACCTAGATAACAATGACATCTATCATATAAGTAAGAGATCCAAGAGTAACTTGAATCAAACTTACCTCTGGCATTGTCGTTTAGGACACACAAACGAGGAACGCATAGAGAAGCTCCGAGATGACGGAATTCTAGAACCATTTGACTTGGAGTCATATGATGTTTGCGAATCTTGTTTGTATGGTAAAATGACAAAGCAGCCTTTCAACAGTGAGAATAAAAGGGCCAGTGAGTTATTAGGATTTATACACACAGATGTGTGTGGACCCTTCACTCCAGAGGCCAGAGGAGGATACCGGTATTTCATAACCTTTACTGATGACTTCAGTAGGTTCGGTTATGTGTACCTCATGAGACTTAAATCTGAAAGTTTTGACAAGTTCAAACAGTTTCAGAATGAGGTACAAAACCAGCTGGACAAGAAGATAAAGTCGCTTCGGTCGGATCGAGGTGGCGAGTATCTGAGTCAGGAATTCGACGATCATTTGAAGGAATGTGGGATTGTTTCACAACTCACACCTCCGTATACACCTCAGATGAATGGTGTGTCAGAAAGGAGGAATCGTACTCTGCTTGACATGGTACGATCAATGATGAGTCGAAGTTCGCTGCCATTGTCGTTTTGGGGACATGCACTCGAGACAGCGGCGTTCATGCTGAACCGGGTTCCTACCAAATCGGTTGAAAAGACACCGTTCGAAATATGGACGGGGAAAAAGCCCAAAATGTCTTTTCTCAAGGTTTGGGGATGTGAGGTGTATGTTAAGAGAACATTCACGGATAAACTCAATCCCAAATCAGATAAGTGTATCTTCGTGGGCTATCCCAAGGAAACCATGGGATACTATTTCTACAACCCAGATGAGAACAAAGTCTTTGTTGCTCGTAAAGGGGTGTTCTTGGAAGAGAAGTTTCTAAACTCAGAAACTCCAAGAAAAGAAATAGAGCTTCAAGAAATTGAAGAGGAGGAGATTACACCACCACCGATAGTTGAACCTGTAGTTCAACAGAGAATTGTTGAACCTCAACCCGAGTCTGTGGTTGAGGAAGAGGTGCAAACACAAGACCTTGGCAGGTCTAGTAGGCCTCGTATTGAGCCAGATAGGTATCTGGGATTCCTAGTTGCTCAAGACGAAGGGGATCTCTTAGAACCCACTACCTACCAAGACGCTGCCTGAGGTTTAGAATCTGAGAAATGGCTAGAAGCCATGAAGCCAGAGATGCAATCCATGTATGACAACCAAGTTTGGGAGTTAGTGGATTTGCCTCAACACAGTAAAGCTGTTGGGTGCAAATGGGTCTTCAAGAAGAAGACAGACATGGATGGAAAGGTGCATACTTTTAAAGCAAGGCTAGTGGCAAAAGGTTTCACACATACTCATGGCGTTGACTATGATGAAACATTTTCCCCAGTGGCAATGCTTAAAACTATTAGGATTCTAATGGCCATATCAGCATATTTTGACTATGAGATATGGAAGATGGATGTCAAAACCGCTTTCCTTAATGGGAAACTGACAGAGGATGTATATATGATACAACCGGATGGTTTTGCGGATCCAAAGAACACTAATAAAGTATGCAAGTTGCTTAAATCCATTTATGGACTAAAGCAAGCATCTAGGAGCTGGAACTTACACTTTGATGAGCGCATCAAAGAGTTCGGTTTTACCAAAAGTGAGTTCGAGTCGTGTGTTTACACTAAATTCAGTGGGAGCGCGGTAACCTTCCTACTCTTGTATGTAGATGACATACTGTTAATAGGAAACAATATACCAGTATTACAAGGAGTAAAATCCTGGTTAGGTAAATGTTTCCAGATGAAAAACTTGGGAGAAGCTGCTTATAAACTGGGTATAAAGATCTATAGGAATAGATCTAAGCGGCTTATCGGACTTAGTAAAAGTACTTATATTGACAAAGTCGTGAAAAGATTCAAGATGGATGGATCCAAGAAAGGATTTATTCCTATGCAATCTGGCGCGATTTTGAGCAAGGCTCAGTGTCCTGTGTCTAGTCAAGATCAGGACAAGATGAATTGATACCATATGCCTCGGCGGTTGGTTCAATTATGTATGCCATACTATGTACTAGACCCGATGTTGCCTATTCTATCAGTGTCACGAGTAGATATCAGCAAAATCCTGGTGAAACTCATTGGGTGGCCGTCAAGAATATTATCAAGTATCTGAGAAGGACGAAAGACATATTCCTAGTATATGGAGGTTCGATGGATGAGCTCAGTGTAATTGGTTACACTGATGCTAGTTTCCAGACCGACAGAGACGACTTTAGGTCGCAGTCAGGATTTATCTTTACCCTAAACGGAGGAGCCATATCTTGGAAGAGTCAGAAGCAAGATACAATAGCAGATTCTAATACAGAGGAAGAGTATATTGCGGCAAGTGATGCGGCAAAGGAAGCTGTCTAGCTGAAGAATTTTATATCGGATCTTAGAGTTGTTGCCAATATCTCTAGACCGATTGATATATTCTGTGACAACTCAGGGGCTGTAGTGCAAGCTAAAGAGCCTAGAGATCATCAGCGGACTAGGCACGTACTCAGGAAATATCACCTCATCCGAGAGATCATTGGAATAGATGATATTAGACTGCAAAAGATACCGACGGACGACAACGTTGCTGACCCGTTGACGAAGCCGCTAGCTAGGGCTAAGCATGAGAGGCATGCGAGTTCTATAGGAATGCAGTACTTGGAACATAGCAGCTAGTTCGTGTTTTTTGATTATTACTATGGATGTAACTTGAAACCTTTTATTATGTATTTACATTTCATGGGATTGAAATAGGAGGTATTTGCATAATGTTTCGTAGTTGTCCATTTTTAGCATGTTTAACCTATCCATGACAAGTCAAGTTATGAATTGTCTAAATGCCCGTAGCTACTTAATGTAGTGGGAGCTACATTAGGGAGGTAACGCTATTATGGATATTTGAATATTTATTCGGGTAAGAATAAAAGCACAAGGTTGTGACCAAATATTCATAGATATTTATCAGGGGATAAATATTGGGGTGATCCGCATCGGGCTTACTTCATGGAGCACTAACATAAGTAAACCTGATAGGTTGTCCTTAGACCTGAGATATTTGGTTTGGGGCATGGTAACTTCTGTACTTTAGCATGTTCTAACGTCACGCCGTAACAGGGTGATCATAAGGGGCTTGTCTAGGTACAGCGGAAGCCGTGTGCTCAAATTGCAAATAGTCAAGATGGGATTTGCACCTCTTTTTTAGGAGAGATATTTTCTGAGCTCCTCGACGATTAAGACTACTGAAAATGTGTGGCCGCGCTCGGTTAGAATGATAGTTATTCATTCGGGAAAACCGTAACTGTAGAGTGTCGAAATCAGAGTCGAGAAATCTGAGTATTAGATGAGATCCCTGCTCCATGTCAAATACTCACATTACGAAATATCGCGATGCAAAAGGAAAAGCCTAGATAATCCAAGGTATGGATTATATCTCTAGATATAAGAGATCTCATAGTCTGGTTAACCTAAGTGTCTGGCTAGGGACCTCCTTAGGCCAACGATGTACAAGGAGTGTTACTTATCTTGCACAAGTGGGAGTCTGTTAGATTATGTGCAGAGATAGATAACATGTATCATCGTGTCCAATACTATGTGACACTAAAGGATCACACCGCTGCACACCCAATTAGAACCTTTTGGATTATAACCTTTTTTGTGTGAAAAAGAAATAATTAATTAGTTTAATTAATTATCGAGAAAGAGAAAAATAATAATAGTTAATTATTATTTAAAAGAGAGATGTTAATATTTAGTTTAAATATTAATGGGACCAGTTAATTAATAGTTATTAATTAACTAGAAAGGTCAAGGGGTATTTTGTGTAATTGGTTAATAGTTTAATTAAAGTTGGGCTTTAATTAAACGGGCTTGGCCTAATAAGGGTTTATTATATATAAACCTAATTAAGCCTAATTAATCACATAAGTCAAATTACAAGCAAAAAGAAAAAACCCTAGCTCTCTCTCTCTCTAACTCTCGGCCGACCCTCTCTCTCTCTCTCTCTTCGAGGTCTACGGCGGCGCAAGGCCGCAGGGTGGTGGTCGACGGCGGCGCAAGGCCGCAAGGGCTGTGGTCGACGGCGGCGCAAGGGTTCACACACACACGGGTCACGGATTGATCCGAGGTTTAATCCTTAGGTGGTCTAGCAGCCAGTTCGAGGCGGTGCAGTAGCGGTGGATAGCCTGCAGCAGTCTAGAGGTCAAAGAAAAGTTTTTAATTCCTAAAGGTATAACTTTCTAACCCTCTTCTCTTTTTAGTTCCTGTATGAGTTAGATGAGATCACTGGATGGGGTTTTGATTTCCGCTGTGCATGTTTGATAATATGTTTTTATACCCCACAAAACCCTTCAGAAAACACCCATGTCACCATCTGTCAAGCTGAGCTAAGACTCAGATGGAAAGTCTGTTTGTCAGTCTACCTATAGAGGAATGATAGGTTCATTACTCTATTTGACAGCTAGTAGACCTGATATCATGTTTGCTACATGTGTTTGTGCAAGATATCAGGCAGATCCTTAGGAATCACATCTTCAAGTTGTGAAAACGATCTTTAGGTACCTTAAAGGTACACTAAATCTAGGTCTTTGGTATCCAAAGGACTCTGGTTTTGAGTTAGTTGGATATTCAGATGCTGACTACGCTGGGTGCAATTTAGACAGAAAATCAACAATTGGAGGATGTCAAATGCTTGGAGAGAAGTTAGTAAGCTGGACCAGCAAGAAACAGAATTCGGTGGCTACTTCAACTGCTGAAGTTGAGTATGTTGCTGCAGGTAGCTGTTATGCTTAAATCCTATGGATGCAACATCAGCTTCAAGACTTTGGTATGAATTTCAAGAAAATACCCATATTCTGTGATAACCAAAGTGCAATAGCCATTACATATAATCCAGTCTTCCACTCAATAACCAAGCATATAGAAATTCGACATCACTTCATCAGAGACATTGTGGAAAAAGGTAAAGTTGAAATCAAATTTTTCTCCACTGATGATCAATTAGTAGACATCTTTACAAAACCACTTGATGAAAAGAGGTTTATTTATCTGCTAAGTGAATTGGGTATGCTCAACCCTTAGATAAGTCTCTAAAACTGAGTTTTAGCTTGACAAAGACTAAGTGTCTTAAGCTGAGTGCACAGTTTATAGATACGTTTTCATAAACTGCCTACCTTATCAAGCTGAGTGATAAGTTCACACCTTTGGTTTATTCCAAATATATTTTAACTACTTAGTGCAGTTAAAATATAAATTTGAGTTAGTCTCAAATAAAAAATGACTAAGTGTCATTGAGTCTGAGTTCTATGCTCCACTCAAGCTGAGTGTCAATCTCAAGCTGAGTGCTCATATCAAGCTGAGTGCTCAACCTACGCTGAGTGATAAGTTTACTCAACTTGATGTGTCCACAACCATGTTTTAATTACTATGTGTTATTAATTCATGAGTCATTGTATTTGAGTCGGTCTCAAATTACGTTTTATACCGATTAGGTATTGGTGTCATACAACAGTATAAATAATATTTTTGTAAGTCAAGGATATTATTTTACATACTTATCCATTGGGAGATGATGTGTTTCTACTCTATTACTGTTACATCAAGCCGTAATTTCGTTGGTGTAACGGATAAAAAGGGTATCCAACGGTAACTTTTATCTCTTCTCAAAAAGGTATAAATATCAGTTATAACCGATATTCAGTCGTTTACGCTTCCTAAACTTCTAATATTCTTTATATACCTTCTACAACCACCATTAGTTGAGTGCAATTTCCGCTCAATCATTCGAGAAACCCTAAATCGCTCCGTGCGAACTAAACTTTTACTCCGTGTAAATCAAAACAATCAACTATGGACTGAACCATTCTTAATCTAGGTGATAGAATAGTAAGGGGTGTTGCTTTCAAAAACAATGGATTACCGTTGATCAAAATCAATAATCAACGAGCGTGCCTTGCAATCCCTGAACGCAAGAGAAACAGAGGATACGAAGTGTGGGTTGATTGCATCCGCAAATGCCCGCTGGCATTCGTTTTCACTAGAGCACCGCTACATGTGGTTCCTCAGTATCTACTAGAGTTTTGGTATACATGTGTCTATTACCAGAACAGCGGCGAAATCCGTGGCACGGTGCTGAATGTAGATAGATCAATTGCTCTCACAGTGCAAAGGCTAAGGAAGGTTCTTCAACTTCCTCAATCTAATGAGTTCGAGCCTGTTGTGACGAGGCTGGTGGCTAGGTCAGTCCTACCCAGAATGGGTCACCCACATACAGAGGGTGTTATCAAAAAGACCACCTTTTCAACCGGATGGGGTTTCATGGTGTCCACGGTGATTCGTTCACTTGGTACCAAGGTTAGAGGATTGGACCAAGTTAATGAGTTTAAGATGCAGTTGCTCTACAACATGTATTTCACGCGCAACTTGGATTATGCATAGCTCATCTTCAACGAACTCAAGGGCCAAGTGATGAAGACCACAAGGGATCTTCATGTACCATTCATAAGGTACATGTCCTTGGCATTTGAAGCCGAGCTGGGCACAGCACTGTATGAAGCTGGGCAGGATGTGATCCTCACCCCAGCACTCAGCTCAAAGATGTTTAACAATGACATCTTTCCAGAGCAAGAGGGTCCTATTTGTTGGTCCCGAATGGATACTACAACAACAAATGTTTGTAGAAGGGGGGGGGGGGAAGGGGGGGGGGTGAATACAAACTTTAGCTATTTAAAATTTAAGAGACACACTGTTTACTTTTATATAATTCTTATTGATGTAAATCAAGAATTACATGAACTAGATGCGGAAAATCTAAGTTCAATAAAAGGTGGCAACTAAATTTGTCTAACACACAGACTAAGCTAATCTTAAACAACTAATGTCTAAGATGTTCAACACATGAACAAGTTTGTTGAAAGTAAAAATGCTAACTCTTCTAATTCTCAACAGATGAGATTTCAGTGTTCAACTCTATCTATTCGCTTACTTAACATGTTTCCATGCATAGGTATATATAAGCAAGATTGTGTCCGGGTTAATAGAGTGAAGAAGGAGACAAAGGTACTTGGTTTAATAATATTATAATAGATAAAGTTAGTGGGAGGAAAGTAAGTTCACTTTATACACAAAGTGTGTAAAGTGAATGTACTATCCGGTAAAGTCAAATCCTACTATCTATTATTATATTATTAAAGTACTACCTTTATGTCTTGGAAGAGTAAACTTCTCTTTCCATGCTTGTACTTTTATCAACACCATGCTTCTTGAAGACTTGACTTAACCAAGTATAGAGTTGCCAGCCATACTTAGTTGTTGAAGCATATCTTCGAGATCTTCTCTTCTAAAGTATCTTTCACCTTTCCAGGGGATCAAGATCAATCCTTTTTGTCTCTTTGCAGATTCAAAAAGTGCTAAGTACTTTTACAAAGATAGATCTAAGGCATAATAGTACAATACATGTTCTGCCTTTGACTCAAGAATATATTACATCAAAAAACTATTAACGGATATATTGTCTAAAGACTCAGCTAACAGACAATGAACTGCAAACATAATTTTGCTCAGTTAAGGATGAATGTGAAAGACTCAGCTGGTCAGATTTGCTCAGTTGATCATACTGCTCAACTAATAATACAAATCAGAGTACAGCTAATAAACTGATCAATCTAGACAATCAGCTAATCCCAAGGGCTCAGCTAATCATTTAAATGTAATCAGCTTATCAAGAAAAGATTGGATAAATAATGAATACCTTATCTGATAGATGGGAGGCATTAACTAACCAATATGATAGTGTCAGCTGATCCGTGAAAGCTCATCTGATCTTGAAGAGCCTCTCAGCTGATGGTTTTGGACCATCAGCTGATGCTTTGTAGATGCTCAGCTGATGCTTCTTGACTTATCTTTTCTTCTTAGCTGATCTTCCTGAAGCTTTGGCTGTGATACTCAGTGTTCAGCTGACACTTCTATTCTTCAGCTGATATTTCTTACTTACAAAATTATTTAAGTCTAACATGAAAAACAACACATATTTTTCATTGAACCAAGTACAAAACTGAATATGTGGTTTTGTTAACATCAAATCCTATTTTAAATAATAGACAGGTTTGATTTCGGTTTGATATTACTATCTCCCTAACAATCTCCCCCTATTTGATGATGACGAAACCTTATCTTGTTTAAGAAGAATCAGTTTGACTCGGATTTGTAAAGATAGAACTTTTAAGTGCATTTTGGTTACCTAGCTATCTGTTTTTGATAACTCTTTAAAAATATGTTCCCTGATATTCTGTTTTTGGGAATCTTTTCTATTATGAAGTACCATTGTTCTGTTTTTGTGGTATCTTTCTATTCTTTTTCTGTTTTTCGGATTTTTGATTTTCTATATTCACTAGGTGAGCTATCTACTAAGAATCATCTATACTAGCAGTTTAGCTAAGTAGTCCATGATCAAAGTTTCAAGCTTGATTACAAAACAAGTAACTACATCAGAGTTTGTACAGAGCATTTGAACTAATAGTTATGCTAAGTTACAGAAATTGAACTATTCTAGGAAATTGGAAATACAACTAATCTAGTTATGAAGTATCAGTTGTCTTCCCACCAAGGTTCTTCTTTAACATCAAGTAGTCTGCCTAAAGTATGAGTAGCCACTAGTTGATCAAATCTAGCTTCCATCAAACTTTCAAAGTGCTCACTTTCTGAATGTCCTCTTGCCAGTCTTATAGCTTGAAAAATTAAGACTCTTGGAGCTCTTCCTATGTCAGATTCTCTTATGAATCTCCAATCACCAGCTCAGTTCTTAAAGAACATCCCCTTTTCTGGTCTTGTTATGTACTTGAACATTTCAGGAGTAGTGTTGGGAGGAATGGTTGTGTTCAGACTTTCATAAGCAAGAAGGTAAGGATAGTCAGGGTTGAGTACAATCTGTTCAATGGGTACAAAAACCTTAGATGTTTTCTTGAAGGCATATTCAATCATTTGAATGTGTTCAATAAACTGATCATGTGTGAAGAGTTTGTAGCATACTGACATCCTTATCCAATATTCAAACTTTCCCATGAACCTTTGGACAACTTCACTTTTGGACTTTAGGAGATGGTACAAGATCTCAATCATCTCAAAGAAGGAGAACAGCTTGCAGTGATGTTGATAAGCTTCTTCATAAGAACTATGTTCATCTCTTCTAACTATTTTGAGATATGGACCTTCATCTGTACCTTTGTATGGAGTGACCCTTGAAATGATTTCTATAATTTTTCTATCCACCAAGTTTTCTTTGTTGTCCCAGAACTCCTTGGATTGCCTTCCAGTTGGCTTAGCAACATTTCCAAAATCAAAGTTGAGTAGAGCTTGGATGGCTTCCTTGTGAGTTCTTCCTCTTTTAAGAACTTTCTTGGCAGACGGGTCATCTTCCTTTTCTCCTTGATGTACTGCTGGGAGTTGGTTGACTTTGTTGCATAAGAGAGGAAGCTTGGACTGTTGGAGTTGTTGAAGAGAGAATTTGCTTTTTCAGATTGATCAGAGAGGACAGAGGCAGGTCATCTTTATCATCATCATTAGAGTCTTCTGATGGTACTTTGATTGGGGCACAGGATTCACCTTGCCTTGACTTTTTGGCACTTTTCCTTCTGGCTTTTTGTTTCAGCCTTCTTTTGGGCCTCTGCTCATCTTGAGCAGGTTGCTCCCCCTTAGATGGATTCTCCCCCTCAGCAGTTGATTGGATCTGAATTTCTGCTTCATTGAGGGCTAATGCTTCTGCTGCTCTTTCTGCTGCTTGGAGAGCTTCTACTTGAGCAGTAACTGAATCACAAACTGCTCTAACAGAGTCTGGAGATAAAGAGCCTGAGGAACCTGACTTCTCCTTCTTTTTGTCATCATCAAAGGTGGGAAAGGAAACAGTAGGCTTAGCAGGAGCACAAGGGGTGAAAAAGGAATAGGGAGATGGAGAAGGTGTTGAGGTTGAGGGTGGAATGGTTGAGGGTGAAAGAGAGGTAGTAAGGATAGGAGATTGAGTGAATGGTGGAGGTGAGGTTCTTTAGTGAGAGGGTATGGGTAAGAAAGATGGGATCAAGGTAGAGGTGAGAGGTCTCAGCCTATTGATTGCATCAGTCACATTGGTGAACTCTTTGAGAGTGTCCATGTGCCTCTGCCTAGAGTATTGGCTTAACTTGGTGACCTCAACATCTATGGTTTTTAGAAGGGAAACTCACTTGGGTTCCCCTTATTACATCAATAAGCTGTTGTGAGCTTATTGAAAGTAGAGGCTGACTCAATGTAGGTAAAGACACAGTATGACCTTGGGTGGAGGTCTGTCTTTCAATGGCATCACCCTGTTGGGAGGGTGACCCAGATTACAGGAGTCCCATTGTTACAGATGCATCCTGTTGGGAAGATGCATCCACTGGTTGAAGGGTAAATGCAACATCCATAAGCTCCCCCTCAACATAAGAGGTAGCTATAGGAGTTGAGGTCAGAGGTGCAACGAGCATATCCTCTGAGATAAGTACAGTGTGCACTATCTCCATGGACCTTGATTCTATTTGGGTGACAAAAGGAGTAGAACTAGTGACTATTGGAAGTACACTAGAGCTTGGCAGTTGTGGGAGTGTTTCAACAGGAGTGGAGGATTGGTTCTCACTAGTTGGGACTACCAAGTGAGTATCCTCAGGGAGTGAAAGAGGCATACCTGAGATGTTTTTGGCTTTTCTGATTTCAATAAGTTCAAGCAGTTTGTCAAAAACCACATCATCCTCAGCAACATCCTCAGCAGCAGCTACATCCTCACCACATTATGCTCTATATACAGAGGCACTTGATCCTTGAGATTGAGCAGGAGATGGACTTAAGGGAAATACAGTCATGGGCATCATAATAGGAGTGGATGTGGTGGCTGTAGTAGTATCAGCCTCATAATCAGTAAACAGACCACCAGCATCACCATCATGTGCATCAGGACCACCATCATCACTGTCATGATCATCACCTGTAAAGTATAATATTGTATAGAAATAGGAGTTTAACTGTAAAATACCCATGGGGTATATATAGCCTTATGGCTATTGACTTTGTAAGGTTTTGAGGATAATGAAAGAATAACTATGTGTTTTTCATGGTGTATTTCCATGTTCTCTCTAGTTATTCATATACAAACCTTCATCTATACTACATTATACAAGAACCACTTGTTATTATGGACTAACAAGTGGTATCATAGCCTAAGGGAGTAGGAGCAACAGAATGCTCAGAATTTTCAGTGATTATGTCATGAGACTCAGAATCATCAGCCATTTCAACATCAAGGTTTTCATCAACCACTTCTTCCTCATTCTCATTTTCCTCATCAGCATCAACATCAATCAACTCTTGCATTTGTTCAGTTATAGCAGGACCTTGAAACTCCCTTATCAAATGGACGATTTTCTGACCCATTTGAGGGATGGTCATAGTGTGCAAGTGTGCAGCTAACCCAGCATAGTGCTCCCACTGAATATTTCTAAGTGCAATTAAACTTAGATACCTGATGTAGGGAAAATGGGTTCTGGTTGATTTCTTTGATGTGCCCAGAGTTACTTAGTCCACCATCTCAGAGAATATGACTTGTGCAAAGTCAATTTTCCTCCCTGTGACCAGAGCATGAAGAACCATCAATTCTAACTGGTTCATTTGGTCATGGTTGCCAGACTTGTGACCAAAACATCTAATTACCACACTAGCGAGATACTTCCATGGGTGTCCTAGCACAGTCAACTTGTATTGACCATGGGAAACAGGTTCGTTGTAGCCAATCAGGGGCAGGACCTCCAGAGTTTGATCCAGTGAGGCAAATGGTTGAAATGGGGATAAGTTGGGAATAGAGATTGCTTGTTTGAGAGAGTTAACAGTAATGGGAATGTTTATGGAGTTGTTGAGACAGGACCAGGTTATCACTTGCTCGGTAGGATTACACCTTGCAGTATAACACATCTCTCCAACGATATTAGGAAAGATGAATAGAGGGTGAGCGGAGAGACATTGAAACAGAGGATGAGCAGTAAAGAAAGCCACCATGGTCCATGGGTTCATAACCCTGGTTTGCTTTTCTTGAAGGGATATCTGTGTTTATGATGAAGTTATTTGGTCAAATGGTGATTTCAGAGTTTGCAGTGATGTTCTCACCAGGAATGGCATTTGGAGTAGCAACAGGATTGAAAGACACCATGATTGCAGGACGGAGATACTGAAAGCAATGAGAGAATAGGGTTTATATTTCGGGAAGAAGAAGAGTGTTTGAGAATTTAGAAAGCTTAGGAATTTAGAAACCACTCAAACATCATTTATATCTTCCTTGGAAACCAACACTGTCACAGAAATATCTTTTTGTAAAAGTAACTGTCAAGTCTGCAAAAAGGTAATAAACGGAAATGTTAATAAATACACAGACAACTAACGGACAATTAAAAGAAATTAAATACTACCTAGCAACACAATAAATAAAAATGAGAAATTAATAAAATATGTGTGGGGACACAGAATTTTAACTCTGAGTATCATCAACTGGCAAGAAAAAGTATCAGCTGATCCATTTTGAGTGAAAACGAGTGTCAGCTAATGAATATACTTAGCTGAGCTGCTTGTTCTTAGCTAATGGTTGAACAACTGAGGTATTGCATCAGCTGACAGTTATCAGCTGACATAATTCCTTTAGCTGATTCACTATCGGTAGGACATGGAGAAGCTTAGATAAGTACTTCATTTCACACACAAACAAAATTACTTTCTCACACTAAATTCACTACCTAAGAAAAGAAATATGTTACAAGTTTAACATGCCAAGTTTGGATATTAGGAAGTTGAACCGAGACTCATCTAAAGGTTTTGTAAAAAGATCAACTAATTGAAAATCAGTGCATATGTAGTGCATTGAAACTTTCTTTTTCTGCACATTATCTCTTAAAAAGTGATGTCTGATTTCAATATGCTTAGTCTTAGAATGCAAAACAGGATCGTTAGAAATAGAAATGGCACTTGTGTTGTCACACGGGATTGGGGAGCTTTCAAACTGTATGTCATAATCAAGTAGTTGGTTTTGCAGCCAAAGTAATTGAGCACAGCAGCTTCCAGCAACAATGTATTCTGCTTCTGTTGTAGATGTTGAAACAGAGTTTTGTTTCTTGCTTGACCAGCTGACTAACCTTCCACCTAACAATTGACAACCACCATATGTACTCTTTTTGTCTAATGTGCAACCTGTAAAATCAGAATCAGTGTATCCAACTAACTCAAAATCAGAATCTTTGGGGTACCAAAGACCTAGATTAGGAGTTCCTTTGAGATACCTGAAAATTCTTTTAACTGCAGCTAAGTGAGATTCTTTGGGATCTGCTTGATATCTAGCATAGAGACATGTTGAAAACATTATATCGGGTCTGCTTGCAGTGAGGTATAAAAGTGACCCTATCATACCTCTATAAGCAGTAATGTTAACTGATTTACCATGAGTGTCCTTTCCAAGCTTTAAGACAGTGGACATGGGTGTTTTCATTGAAGAACAATTTTCAAACTCAAATTTCTTAAGTAAGTCATTTACATACTTTGTTTGATGAATGAAAATTCCATCAACCTCTTGTTTAATTTGAAGACCAAAAAAATAGTTTAGTTCACCCCTCATGCTCATCTGATAATTATCAGACATGAGTTTAGAAAACTTTTTACGAAGGTCCAAATTTGTAGACCCAAATATTATGTCATCTACATATATCTGCACAAGGATTACATCACCCTTGAATTTCCTTATAAACAAAGTGCTATCTATGCTTCCTCTAGTAAAGCCTTTAGTGGTTAGAAAAGAAGAGAGGATGTCATACCAGGCTCTTGGAGCTTGCTTTAGACCACACAAGGCTTTGTTCAAGAAGTATACATGGTTTGGATTGCTTACATCCTCAAAACCAGGAGGTTATTTAACATACACCTCTTCCTTCAATTCACCATTGAGGAAAGCACTCTTAACATCCATTTGGAACACTTTGAAGTCTTTGAAGATAGCATAGGCAAGAAACAGTCTTATAGCTTCAAGTCTTGCAACAGGGGCAAAGGTTTCATCAAAGCCAATACCTTCTTATTGACAGTACCCCTGAGCAACTAGCCTTGCTTTATTTCTGATGATCAGCCCTTTTTCATCCATCTTGTTTCTGAACACCCACTTAGTACCAATGATGGATTTGTCATTTGGTCTTGGCACCAAAGTCCATACATTGTTCCTAGAAAATTCTGTCAATTCTTCTTGCATGGCATTAATCCAGTGGGGATCATTGAGAGCTTCATCTACCTTCTTTGGTTCAATCATAGAAACAAAACCTGTGTACAAACAGAAATTACAAGCTTTTGACCTTGTTAGTACAGGTGCTTCTATGTTACCTATAACTTTATCTTTAGGATGATCTCTGAGGTCCTTGTAGGCATTTTGGATTATGGGAGAGTTTGGATTAATTTGGATTTGGGGAGTTGAAATTTCTTGATTAGGATCAGCTGATGATATTTCTGGTTGATCAGCTGACAAAATTTCAAGGTTACAATCTGTGGAGACTTCTACTGATGAAGGAATGTTTGATATGGAATTAGAATCCAATGATGTTGAGTCATGATTCACATCATTCAGTTAAAGTGTGGGTTGGTTTAGGATAGGTTGTACATTTGTTTTATGTAGATTTGGAACAGGTTCATCTAACTCCTCTACATCAGCTGATGGGAGTGGATCAGCTGATACTAGAATGTTGTCTTCAGTATGCAGCAGATCATAAAATTCCTCACCTGTAGATGGATTAGTAGAACAAGAAGCAACAAAGTCATTTTCATTAAAACTTACATTGATAGATTCCTCTATGACCTTTGTTCTGATGTTGTAGATTCTGTAAGCTTTGGAGATCACAGAATATCCAACAAACACACCTTCATTAGCTTTAGGTGCAAACTTCTGCAATTGATCTCTCTGGTTCAAAATGAAACACTGATACCCAAAGATGTGCAGAAAGTTGATGTTGGGCTTCCTTCCCTTGAGTACTTCATAAGGAGTCTTTTTGTGCCTTTTAATTACTAGGGATATGTTCTGAGTAAAACAAGCATAGCTGACAGCTTCCGCCCACAAGTTGAATCCTAACCCACTATCACACAGCATGGTTCTTGCAGCTTCAATCAAAGTTCTGTTTCTTCTTTCAGCTACACCATTCTGTTGTGGAGTCCTTGGAGCAAAGAAGTTTTGAGATATACCTTTCTTATCACAAAAACTTTTTAGAATTTTATTTTTAAACTCAGTTCCATGATCACTCCTAAGCATCCTTACCAGATTACCATTTAGCACTTCCATCTTTCTGATAAAGCTTATTATCTTTTCAGCAGCCTCACTCTTTGCTTTGAGGAAGATGACCCAAGTGTATCTTGAGAATTCATCAACCATCACCAGTGCTTACTTACTTTCACCAATGCTTGCAGCAGCAACAGGACAAAAAAGATCCATGTGCAACATGTAGAAAGGTTCAGTAATGGAGAAGGCTTGCTTAGATGGAAAAGATGTCTTGTGTTGCTTTCCCTTTTCACAGGCAGAGCAAGGTTTAGGCTTAACATACGTCAGTGAAGGTAGACCTGACACTAGATCACCCTTGCTAAGCTTATTTATATTTTTTAAGTTTAAATGAAAAAGCCTTTTGTGCCATAACCAGTTTGTGTCAGTTACAGAATTTGTATACAAACAGGTTAACTTAGATGGATCACCAGAGGATATATCAAGAGTGTACACATCCTTGGTTCCCTTTGCACAAATAATTGTTTCACCTTCTTGATTTAAAATGGAACCACCTGTCTTAGTATATAGGACCTTATGATCACAATCACATAACTGACTTATGCTGATGAGATTGACCTTGAGCTCTTTAACATATGACACCTTGGACAAGGTTAAGTTCCTATTATGAAGTTCACCATAGCCTTTTGTTTACCCACAATTGTTATCACCAAAGGTCACTCTTGGACCCTTTTCCTTCATATAGTTACTAAGCAGAGCTTTACAACCTGTCATGGTCCTTGAACATCCACTGTCAAGATACCATGTGTTAAGACCCTGCATAGTTAGGATTGAAAGAGGGTTAGTGATACTTGGGCATCTACAATTCTGAGGGGAGCGGGTATAGATTGGTGGAACTTATTACGAAAAATAAAAGGCGAAGCAATCGCAAGGATGATATAGGAGGAGTTTACGGAGATGTTCTCAAAAGAGTACGCACCCAAAAATATTTCTAACCTTTGGGTGTCACAGTCAACTTTATAGAGTATTCTCTTTTTATCTCAACATTTTTCTATATAGTCCCTATAGTTTCTCTTATTTGCATTTTTGCCACTAACTTATATCTAACATTCACATATTTGATATTATAAATAACTAAAGGAAATTACTATAATAATAACAATATTAACATTGATAAGTTTAACACTTAATACACATAATATATATATATATATATATATATATATATATATATATATATATATATATATATATATATATATATATATATATACTAGCAGTGTACCCACGCAATGTTGCGACGATAAATAGTTTCTGTTTTAAAAAATGTTTTTTTCAATTATGTAACGCGTAATTCAATATCACGAAAAATAATTCAGCAACATGTCCGCTTTTTTCTTCAAATTTTCTTATATTTGTATAAGAGAGAATATATTTTAAGTAAATAAAAACATTAAAAATTTAAAAAAGATTTATATTTATGAAATAAGGAGAGAAAAGTTAATAAGATTTTGAAAATTATATTGATGTGGGTGGATAATTGTCTTTGTTTAAGAGAGAGTGTTAGTGAGAGAATATATTTTAAGTAAATAAAAAGTTAAAATTTATTAGGAGAGAGAAATGGTTAAAAATTGAGTGGATGGGATTAATTTAGATAAAAAGAATGGTGAAGATTAGAGATTGACATAATTTTAAGAAGTCTTAAAAGTTATAAGGAGATAGAGTGTTAAATGGTTTATATATATATATATATATATATATATATATATATATATATAAATTGGATCAATAAAGAACAATGTGTAAAACAAATAACCTAAAGAACCAATCTGGACCATTGGATCATCAAAATTAATAGATGAGATTTAACGATGGCAAAACTGTAATTATGATGTATTAATATAGGAAGAAAATGGCAAACATGGAAAATCTCCCCTCCAACAACCCACTATTTAAAAAAAAAAAACCCTAAAACTTTAAATTGTCATAACTTTTAAAGTTTTAATTATACCAATCTTTTAGTTTTTTAATCCTCTTTTGAATAAGATCACTCTTCCCATATTTTTCTAAATTTTTTTGAGTGGGGTTTTTTTTATTTATAAAGTTGTTTTTTTCTTTTTTTTGTTATTTTCTAATTTTGCCCTTAATTAAAGTGTCACGTGTCATTACTAGGATGGTTCTTTAAGTTCTATGTTTAAGAGTGGTTCTATATATAACCTCACCCTATATATATATATATATATATATATATATATATATATATATATATATATATATATATATATATATATATATACATATATATATATATATATCAAAATTTTGGATGTTACATTATGTATAAATTATGGTTTTTATTTACTTGATGAAGGATTATCTTAAAATAAAGTAAAACTTATGTTTTGATGTAAAGTTGTTTTACTTCTCTTTACTATTTTTAAACTTTTATTGCATTATCTTTATATCAAATCTTTAAGTTATGTAGAAACTAGAAGGGGGAGAGGTTGAATAGTTTATATGTCTACCATTTAAAACTTTTTAATCTCTTAAAAATCATTTTATCTAAAAATCTTTATATTAAACTCTTTAAACAATATATATTCTTGAGCACATCGGAAACAATAAATAATAATAAATGACAAGAATATAAACGCAAGTAAGTAAAGAGTTTAAGAGTTTAGATAGATGACATCAAGATTTATAGTGGTTCGGTTGAACTCCAACCTACATTTACTCGTGACCCCTGTCAAGAGTTCCATTAGCACAATGTGCAAAAGTCTCCTTAGAATAGAAGAGACCACCGGTTACAAACCTTTGATACGAGAACGTGATCACCTCATGGATGTTGTAATCCAAAGACACCAAACACGAGCACTTCACCAAGAACCCGTAAAGCCTCCAATGAGGATTTCCTTGCCTCCACCGAGGCTTTCAACAAATGTCTTCACAAAGGACTTTTACAAGTGATCTTCACAAAGAACATGAATCCATGAACAATGTGGGGAATATTCAAACCCACATGTACAAACAAGGTCTACAACTAGAACTATCCTCAAGAAATTAAATCTCACTAACACCAACAATGGTGTGTACAAATGATTTCACTCTTAAAAATCAAGAGGCAAATGAATATGTATTTGAAGCTCTTGTATTTCTCTCTCTTGATCTCTCTTTCTCTCTTTGAGTTGTAGAAGAGTAGATGTTTTGATCTATGAAGATTAAACAACTCAAGAATCATACATATAAAAATATAAAGATGAAAGATCACAAGGTGTGATTAAATATTAGAGAGAAGGTGTATTTATAGACATGAGAGAAAATCTCAAAGCTGTCTGGAGACCGGACGATCGCAACTCACGGTCGACCGGGCCTATGATCGTGGATTTCCCACACAACTTTATTTGCTAGCTTAAAATGCTACCGTTGGAGGTTGATAAATACTCACATTTTCTATCATAAAACAATACAATACTTATTAAAATAATATTTTATTGTGTACTTATTGGTATTTGTGAGATAAATTCATTAGTTGGCTTGGCACTAATATCGATACGTCTTATATAATTCTTCTATCAAATTTTGAGCTAAAATAGGGTGTGTTTGACGTAACTAGCAGGAGCGTTGGGGCTGACTAATTATTAATCTTAAGCTCAATAAGCTACTAGAAAGGGCTTTCGTTTTGGGGGATTATGAGGATAATGTTTTAGTAATCCCCTCAAGATTTCAACATATGTATGAGGCTAGAGGACTAAGGATTATGAAAAATAAAATCTCAAGTCCATATAAAATATCATGGATTATCAAAAGTCAAAAACATGTCATCGTGTAAAGCTTGGTCGAAAATTGTTGACTAGACAATTTCATTTAAATGAAACGAGTCGATCTTGCCGGTGTTGGGTAACCTTTGGTTCATAGTTGTTAGGATCTCGATTTTAAGATTTTACAATCTTACAATTTCATTTAGATGAAACGAGTCGATCTTAAGTAGGATTTATACAAGCATATGATTATGATCTCGATTTTAACCATAGGACTTAAGATCTCGATCCAATCCTACTTGACTTGATTTAGTCGCTAAAGAACTTACACATGTGCTAATTTTGTTAATTTAAAATAAAAAGTTAAATGGGTAACTAGTTACATATAAAAGTAGATTATATAAAGTTTATGGGTTCATCAATTTAAAATTAGATTCATAATAATCTAATGGCTTATATAAATTTTAGGAGTTATATCATACTAGTGCAATTATGCTTAAACTTTTAAACTAATTATAATTTGTCATAAAATTACCACCTCATATAAAAGCAACTAGGACATTTGAGTAATATCTTCTTATGATTCCAATTTTGTAAACTCTAAAACGAACTTAGTAATATTTCGATCTTGACAACTTTGCTTTCATGATATTACTCTTGTCTTGTGGCTCCCATTACAGTCTTAGACTTGTTAGAATGAATTAGAATGTAACTCTTTTGGGATTATAAAGATAATCGTAAAGGGTATGGCTAGGTGAATTAGAACACCATACTAACTTGATGTAAAAATTTGAAAAAGACCAATACAAATGGATCTAAAAGGTATATGGAATTCGACTGTTGGCTTCTGTATATATATCAACAAAGTTGGAATGGTTTGAACACTAGTGGAGTATCGATCTCGCCCAAAGCAAGTCTAGTTGAGGGCTGTGAGCTACACCACTTCCACCATAATCGTGACCAACAAACATCCCTTTCGGGGTCTCCATGCCAATGCGAGAAAGGAGAGAAATAGGCGAGATAGATAGTGTTAAGGAAAGAGGGGAAATTAGGAAAAAGACGGTAAGATGGAGTGAAGTGGGTATTTTCTTGATAAGTGGGATCAAATGGGACGAGAGAGGGAAAATAACGTAAAGCTAATGTAACAAATGAGATGAAGTGAAACGAGGTATATACTTCCACTTGCGATTAAAAAAAAGTGGAATTTGAATTGGTTAATAGGCCTAGAAAAGAGGAATCTAAGGATGGGCACAAAGAGAAATTGGGATGCAAGAAACTCCAGAATCTAGATGCACCAACTTCTTTTGGAAACACTACAGATAAACAGTTTGGTTGACAAAGCTCGTGCTCCATGACAGAAGCCATACTCAAACAAAAAGAACAGAGCCAACTGCTACACTAGTACACTACACGATCCTTTAATCGACAAACAATGGCTGGAATCTTGTTTTATGATGATGGTACATCAAGCTATAAATGTGCAAATGATTCCTGAAACTGAGTTAAATGTGTGAACATGAGAAAGTTTGACAGCTCTTACTCTTTCTTTCACAAAACTGGAATAACACCAACTGTTAAGTCATGTTCAGTGCTAAAGTATTTTCAGATAAAATTCAACAATTTCTGGCTTTCTATACCTTCATGTGCTCTCCACGTGTAATTGTAGCTTGCAGCTGTAATCGAGTGAAAGAAAAAATCAAAACCGATTTTACTCATTTGGTTCAGCTTCCTCCCCATCTCCGCTTTCTAGCTGGTCTTTGTTGCTCACTTAAAGCTGTATCTTGAACCAGGTCAACTGTTTGTTTCATCACGCAATCGGCATTCTTTTTAGAGGTAGTGGTAATAGGCTCGTTAAAACGGGTTCTTCGTTTTTCCATCTTTGCCATTGCCTCAAGAATCCGAGTATTATCAAATCCCGTCTTTCTGTTTTGATTACGGGATTTGTTTATATCATGTTTTGTGGGTCCCATTCTGACTTCTTTGGTTAAATTCTGACCTTCCCCAATGTCCAAACTTTCATCAATTGCTTTTGTTACAACAGCTTGGGCCACCTTATCACTTGCACAAGAGTCAAAATCCGTCAACTTTGGTTTCTTGCGTCTTTCAGAAGACTGCAGAGTTCATAAACATGCTCAATGAAGAAATGTAAGCACATAAGCATCAGTGAGTAGTAACCAAACACAAGTTATAATCATGTTTATATGAACAGGGATTACTATGATGAAATCAAGTTTATATTAAATCTAAACAGATATTTTGAATAAGATCTAATGAAGTCCACTGATATGTGATTATGTTTAATACCTAACGGGTCAAACAAGTAAGATAATAAAAATGGTATCCTAACGAGTCAAAACTCAGCAAAAGTGTATCTCAATGCATAAAGCCTCCTAAAATCAACTTATTGTGAAAGCTAGATTATTACTGAAACTTTAATCATATTTGACACTAACTATTAATAAAGAAGTTAAACACTTTGGTAAAAAGTGTTCTAGGGCAAACCAAATCGCTTTTGCTCGTTAACTTGTGACAATTACTCAACCCGCCCATGTTGCCACCTCTAGAAATACAATACATTCAGTGTAAAAAAAAGGCAAAAAGAAGTTTTACCTATCAACCATTCCCAGAAGCCTCCAAACTTGTCATCATACGTAATTTACACAATAAATTATCAAGGGGATAAAAAGCATAAACTAAAGACCTACCCTAATATCAAGTGTGTGTGTGTGTGTGTGTGTGTGTGTGTGAGTGTAAAGTGAAAAAGAATCAAACTTCCAAAATATAAACATATATTGTAATGAAACGGAATCACCAACGAGCATCTATTTCAGATGTAATCACAAACCATAATCTAGCTTTTAAACTAACAATAAATAAAGGCACCTAATTATGCAAGGAAAAAGTGTGATTAGCTAATGGCCTTGATAGCAGATAAAAAATCACGAGGCAAAGTTCAGAATTTTTTTTGGGTAACCCACCCTAGGGGTCCCACTCAGCCAAAACATGGGTTCGATAAAGCACATAACCCACAGTAAAGCAATGTGCCGTGCCAGGGTCCCTGCACCTTATAGATTCCATGTCCCCAATCGCTACGCTACCATCACAGGGATATGTTCTGTTAATATCAAGTCAAAAATGTATTATAGTAGGTAAATGGAGCTATTTTAACCCCTTTAGGTGGAAACACGTCACCTTGGGCTCTGTTTTGTTAATATCAAGTCAAACATGTGAAGAAAAGAAAGTTTAGCTAGAAAAGGAACTAGTTGAAGGGGTTGAAAACCGCCCAAGTATGCATAGTGTTTACGACCTCCTAAATTGCTTTACTAAAATAAAAGATTACATCATCTTTGTGATTTAGTTTATTTATTCATTAGCTACGAAATTCAAGAGAAATAGACATAAAGCGTTGATGGTCTACCCAACCCGTACGAGCTCATATTTATATGCATCCGTCTGACCCGCCCAATATGCCACCCATTTAGCAAGATATATTAGCAACATTGTATAGTTACATTTAGAACACCCAGGTATACTAACATGTCTCGGCAATTATTACTGATTCCAAAGTATCACATGTTAACTAATATCCTAAAAGAAATTTGACACACTGGGAAGTGGGAACCAATTATGGTAATAAAAAAAATGTTCACTACTTCACTTCCCCTCAATATGATTTTACCATATAGATCATACCATCCTCCACCATAATATGATACTACTGATGTTTGTGTGTGCCTGTGACCGTATGCGTTTGTGCGTATCAATGTCAAGGTTGTGAAAATCGATTGGCGGTATACAGTCGGTCGACCACCTTCAAGCGATTAATCGGCCTTGACAGGGACCCTAAATTATAAAGGGATTTATTTTAAAAAGAATAAATATTAGCGATATCCTAGCAAATAAGTCAATAACCATCAAAAAGTTTAATAAGCTTGAAAAAGAAAATCATAAGTCTATAATTAGTTTAAACCCTAAATATAACTCCCCTTCCATTCCTTAGACCCTAAATAGTTTTTTTTAATGAAGTCAAACCATTTTGTTAAGCTCCGAGGACCCCCAAGGACCGATTTTCACCATGCCTGATAAGTTTGACCAGTCATATGATTTCTAGGTCAGTTGGCCGCCGACAACCGCCTAGGTGCCGATTTATCGGCCGCCAACACCGATATTTACAACACTGATCAATGTATGTTTGTGTAGCAATGAAAGTAATAGAATGATGAAAAAAATTATTGATGATATATGACATATTTATATATATGGTTAAACTGATACAATTTCCGACCCTTGGTTTCCCTGATCTTACCTTTACTTCCTCAACAATCAAGCGTGAATCGAGTAAATTTCTGCAGCTTCGTTCATGCCTCTCTCCATAAGTTTTGGTAAACTTATATTTACGCCCCTTTAGAGATTGTAGATTATTAATCAAGTTTTTATGTCTTGACACCTTTTCAAAATGGAAAGATGCTTTGTCATCACAACGTTTAGCATCCTCATGCCTAAAGATAGCATCATCTTCTTCCCATTGCATTTCCACACGGCTATCAATATCAATTGTGTAATTATCTCTATCAAAAAGTTGAGAATAATGACCCAAAGAACCATCATATCCTCCAAATCTCCCACGTCTTCCGTGTAAACAATTTCTTGGCATAATATTACCTTGCCATCTGTCATTATTGATATGGGATTCTTCAGAAGATCGAGATGCAAAAGCCTGATTATTTAATTCAGAAACTGGACTGCAAACCTTACTCATATTCCGTCTAAATTTCCATCTAGTATTTGCTACATGTTTATCATATCCATCTTCAAAATCATCTCTTTCCCCGCCGCTATAACGGAGAGATGTAAACTTTTCTTCCCGTATATCGTCATAATATTCTGGTTCAACAAACAATTTACCATCTCCGCCTTTATTTATAAAACGCTGATAATATTCCCTTTCCTTAACATACGGATCTCTTGCCATCATCTTGTTATCTTCAATATATCTTCTTGGTTCACCATAATATTCATCCTCTTCTAAGAATATAGATCGATCCATCACATCGGTACCATATCTTTCATGCCAATCTTCATAGTAAACTGAAGGTCGCTTTGATTTTAAATATGCTATGTTTTCCTCATTATAAGGATCAAAATCATGCAGTCTTTCATAATCATACCGTTTCTTATGGCCAAAAGTTGAGTACAGATCATATGTCCCCTCAATATCAGACATGGAGTACGAGTCATCTTGTTCATAGTAAGCTTCGACTTTGGGAATTCTGCGGGTCCTCTGCTTATATACAGAACGATATTTATGCTCCTGAGGTTTAATATCATTTTCATAAAGAGATTCCGGTTTAGCATATTTGCGGGCCCCGTGGTTATATACAGGACTATTGCATCTTGCATGATACCTATGATCACCATGTTTTCTTTTGTCATCAGGATAATCATCATGATGTTTGCGTTTGGAATCTCTATAATTCCTATTGTTATATAAATAGCTAGTTTCTCTTTCACGAAATCGTTTCTCACCAGGGTTTCGTTTGAAATCAATTTTATGGCTCTTTTCTGCCTTGAATGATTCTGTGGTGCATGTATCTTCTTCACCTGCCATTTCTTTTGTGTTACTTGAAGTTTTAATTGCTTCATCTGTTCCTCCTGACCCATTCGAGATCTGACAGACTTCATGACTTTCAGATGCTGGTTTACTGGGAGAAGATCTAATTTCATTCAACAGAAAATTAGGATTATAAATTCTTCAAGGTGAAGCAGAATCAGGACTAACAAAATATCGGAAAAGTGATTTGCAAAAAGACAAAAAAAATAATAATAATGAATATGAAGTTGGCATGCTTTAACAAGTTGGAAATGTAAAAACCGAACAGAGAAATCTGAAAAACAACCCAGCAAACTAGTACTTTTATTATAGAAAAAGAAAAACAAAACTAATTAGAAGGACAAAAGAAACTGGAGATAGAAAAAGATGAACACAGAAAACTGGCCAAAATTTTCAGAAACATTTTTCCAAATATATCATAAGTACAGATGGAAAAATGGGTGGCAAAGTTGTTTATGGTGCGGATTATATTAAGTTTGACAAGTAGATTCTTTTCTCCATTTTTAATAAATATCTAATGATGTCGTTAAGATCACTTAAACTATGTAATTACAATAATAATCAAATATATTATAGGTGTTAAAAGGCATAAAGCGCCCCAAAGCGCTAGGGGTCCTGGAAGCCGAAGCGCTAAGCACAGCAAAAGCGCTCGCTTTAAGTACATGAAGCGCCCGAAATTCACTAAAAAATACATAATACTTACATATTACCTAACTTCTACATATGTCATATGCTACCTTACAGATACTTAAAGCACCAAAGTGTTGATGAATATATTCAAAACTCACAAGTACTTCAACACCAAAATATATTTCTAAATTTACTTATAATCAAGAAAAATACTAAAGTACTTATATTTTTAAGAACTCACAGGTACTTAAACACCAAAATATTTATGTCATATTACCTAACTTCTACATATATGTCATATGCCCATACGCTAATATCCAAAGCCCGTTAAAAAGCTTAAAATAATCTAAACCGACCTAAAGCGCGCATAAGATCTGCTTTGCACTTCCACTAAAGCGGAGAAGAGCGCTAGCTTTTTGTCGATCACAGTGATCGTAGTGCTTACTGCTTAGGTGTATATGAAGTGCTAGGTCACATCGCTTTAACGCTTAGCGCTTAAAGCGGCACTTTTTTGCCCTTTTTTAAACCAAGAATATTTTAAAATAAAAAAAGGTTAGGAAGCTGCAAGCATTATATATATACGCTTTGCACTACTCTAACCCCCCATTTGAGCCCTTCCTGTACAAGCTTTTTATATTTGAACTTTTTTTATTTGAACCATTATAGAGTATAGACAAAACATAACCGAAACAACCTAAGGAAAACAAGTCATCATTCCTATTATAAAATGCTATAGTGTAAAATATGGCTGCAATAACTACTTATAGAAATAATGAACGGTTTTTAGAAAACCAAGTTAGGAGATTGTAAACCCTAAAACGTATGTATACTTTTGGGAAATTTAAAGTTGCTCCACCCGTTTCCTTTACATCTCTCTCTCTCTCTCTCTCTCTCTACACACACACGCACACACATACATATAGGCGAGATGCGGGATCAAAGAAGAACACATACATCTAGTGGGCCCATAACCCACAGGGCCACAGGTCCCAGGATCGAACCTGGCTCTGATACCAAGATAAACTTGGTAATCAGAAATTGTAATCTTGTATTCTTGTATTGTGATAATCGCAATTAGAATAGGTAAATATACACAAGAGATAATTACACTCTAATCCCTCTAATATATTAATATATAGAATACACACTAAATGTCTAATATTCAAAAACTAAAGCCACTCATTTGATGCATCGATAAAGTAATACATCCACCATATGCATCTAGTTTTTGTATCCGAAAACTGATATAACTATTTTTTATTTATATGTTATTGTTTTTTATGTTATTTTAAATAAGAAAATGAGGGTAGTTTTGTAAATTTTCCTATGTTTGCTCATATATACGCATACATATAGATAAACATATATGTAAACATAATTACACATATATTTGTACTTATACGAATATATGTAGCATGCATAGTATCTATCTATGTATGTATGTAGGTATATGTATGTGTGTATATATCACACATTTGACCCATTATCAATAAATATAGCCAAATTGACCTACCCACATATACGCAATTGGCCGCCTGACCTGTAAGCATTAAAAATAGAATTTTAGCTACTATGATTGGGAACAAAGATTACACCTTTTAGACGAATATATATCCATCTCTAGATTATTTCCTTCATCAGATTCAGTTTCACTACTAAAAGAAAGATGATCAGTGCAATCACCCCCATAAACACCTCCATGATCACTAGCCTTGGGTATAAAACTGTCAATAATGGTGACCTGTTACAATAATCTCATTAGCAGTGAAACAAATTATTTGACTACTTCAATACTTAAGCAAGATATAATCTAACTAGCAGTGAAACAAATTATTTGAATAATTCAATACTTAAGCAAGATTATAGGCTAAAAACCATACTTGTATAACATCTGAATCACGATTTTGTTGGCGCCTTACATCCATGGATGATTGACGCTCAACAATGCTGTCTTCTACCTGGATCGCTTGACCTTTTCTCTAAAAACAATAAGAAAACATGCAGTTAATGATCCTGGAACTAGTAAGCAACTATGTTCAGTTAAAAAAATTTTGGTCTCCAAAGCTACTCTCACCTGTCCACTTTCACTTTTTCCCAATATATCATGAGCAACCATCGCATGTTCAAATCCCCCTTCATATTCCTTTGTCTAAAATAACCATTGTCACGTAAGTAGAACAAGAAACATTTATTTATTCAGTATATTAGTTTAGCAATACAAAGTACACTTAGTTCAACCCACCTCGATTGGGTGAATGGGCTCTAAGGCTGGAACTCTGTGACGATATTCATCCTGCCCATTATATTATATACGTTTCATCAAATTCAACATTTAAGTAATAGAAGATACTTCGGAAAATTTAGTATCCGCCAACAAGAACGCAATGTCATTACACAAGTTTACACAGGAACAGAGTTTAATACCACTTGGTTACAATAAAGCTTCCAACTATCTTCATTGAACCCAAAATTAAAATAATCTGTTATATCTGCCCCAGGATGCTTCCAAGGCTTCTGCTCAAATATATCGATGTTTACATCTAGTATGTTCCTGTAAGATGTATACATCCAAGGATGTTAATCAAGAATGAACTGACAAATGCAAATGATACCAAACAATCATTCTTATAATGCACAATTGCACCCCCTTTTTGAACCCCTTTTTGTATATTAAATTTTTACCTACAGCGAGGAAGTGAAAATCGGTCTCCTCTTTGAGGTACCATTGACCTTGACCCCATCTGCTGATAATACGCGTTATCCTCCCGAGCCAAATAAACCGCTGCCGTACATCCACTTCCTTTTAAATCACTTCCATACGCTGATGATTGAGATCTTAGATACTACATACAGAAATCCAGTTATATCACAAAACAGGCATAGCAAGGTAAAAGTGTAAAACAGTTAGTAAGTAATTAGGATTAAAAGGTTACAACAAAAACAATGCGTTTCAGATCCTACAGTTGCATTTTCTGGTGACTTTCAAACAAAGTGAGTTATGTTGAACTAGCAATAGCTCAATTAAAATTAAGTAATTAAACAGTTGATGATTCTTGCAGGGGGTGTTGGATGTGTGTTTTGAATAAACAGACAGTCATTATCTATCAAAATCTACGCATCACAATACTCTAAATCCAGAACAAATGTAAGTAAGAGTAAAATTGCTGAAGGAACTAACTAATCGACTGACATTTGAAGGTAAAATGAAGTTAATGATTGAAGCAACACCTTGTACATTGAATGCGAATTGCCGAGCGATCTGCCTCCCATAAATTCTTCTGTACCCAAATTATTATCGTCTTCATCTTCTAAGTCTCTACTCCGCAGGTTTGTATTATTCCGTACAATCGTAAAACCGTCCACGTGCCTAACACTGTCATCATCGCTATTCAAAACTATATCCAAATCATCATCGTCGTCGTCGTCGTCTTCATCGTTTTCAACACCACCACTTGATGCGTTCCCATTATCCTTACTTGCAAGGTCCTGTTTATCAGTATCATCGCTTACACGCTGTAATTGAGAAAATTGAGGAGCAACATTCATGGCTGAGCTTGCTTCCACTTCGACGTCTGCGTATAAATCGCCGAAATCATCATCTACATCCTCCATTTCTGGTTATGTAGACAAAAACTGTTTAAAATTTCACGAAATTATGTGTTTGAGAGAATATGATTGCATTTTACAATTGCAGTTTTAGCAAAACAGCGAGAGAAAACATCTTACCCACACTGGTGGGTGATGGAGATGAAAGATTTTGTGAATTGTCTGGTAGACAGGCGAAAGATTTTTCTTGGCTAAAACCCTAGAACAGTGACAAACCCTTAAACCCTAATATATATTTTATTGTAATTATTATCGGTTTATAAGTTAAATTTTCGGACTGATTAAATTATTTTTAAAAAGTAAATTACTGAAATACTCTACGTGGTTTATGTTTATCCAAAGTTACATCAAAAATTACTATAAATGTTACTATGGGTATATTTTTATTACTTATTTGATCCTTTTAACTATAAATGTTAAATGACCTTCGTTTGTTTGTCTTTTACTATGTTTTTTTTAAATACATTTATAAGTTATATCTTATTAGATGCAGAGACGCAAAGGTACATCTTCGATTTTTTGTATTTTTTTAGTGAAAAATGTTTCAAAACCACACCAAATACTTCAATAGAAACATAAAATTGTGAATTTTATTTAAAAAAATAAAAAATTACATAACCAAAATTTAAAATGTACCATGGATAAGTGATACGAAATAATATTAATCCAACAATGGAAAAAGACAAGAAAACAAAGATGATTACCATTTAAATGGTTTATATAGAATAATTGAAAACTAGTAAGCTACTAATAATGAAAGGATAATATCATATCAGTTAAATTTTATCAAACATAAGAATTGACCAAACGCATAATCAAGATGAGGTTGCTGCTGATTCAAGAAACTTTAGAAATCATAAAAGCAAATATATTATGGATCTAATAAAATTCAACTAATCGGCCAAATCTCAATAAAAGAGATCCAAAAAAAACCCTAGTTCACTTGACTTTAAGTTGTGGCCATAGTTCTATATCTATATTAACAGTAGTACCTTCTTCAGTTTTGCACAAATTAGGCTTGATTAACTTAAAATTTTCTAAAATCAGTAACGAATTATTATTGTTTACGCTAGAAAAGAAGATGGTTTGCCCTCTTATACTCATAGATGTTTAGATTCTGAAATCGAAAACAAGATGGTTTGTAATTATTGAAGACCATCATACTCATACATGTTTCGATTCTTAAATTGCCATCAATTAAAGACCATCAATTGATATTTCAAACTCATATATAATAATTAGAAAGTTGTAATCAACTAATATTAGCCATTCGCACTCATATATATATATAGAAAATGGATCAATATAGAACCATTATTTAAACATAGAACCATAAAACCAATCTGGACCATTGGATCATCAAAATCAATGGTTGAGATTAAGGATGGCATAATTGTAATTATCTCCCAACAAACCCACGTTTTTAATAAAAAATACCCCCCAAAACTTTAAATTGTCATAACTTTTTAAGTTTTGTGAATTTAAAAAAAAATTATATCAATATTTTAGTTTTTTAATCCTCTTTCAATCAAGACCACTCTTGCCATATTTTTCAAATTTTTTTATGAAAATGCAAATTTTGTTTTGCATTTTGGGTTGCATTTTCAGTTAGTTCTTGTTTGCATTTTCAGTATTGGTTTCAAAATTTGCATTTTTGGAAGCATATGCATAACTTGCATCTTCGATTTTTGCATTTTCGGTTTTTGCATTTTCAAATGAAACCCAGGTGAAAATGAAAATTTTGAAAAATTTGCATTTTCAAAAAAAAATAAAGTTTCAGAAATATATCAAGTCTGGTCTTGTTTGAAAGAGGACGAAAAACTGAATCTAACGATATACATTTTTTGTTAAAATTCTTAAAAACGAACGAGTTATGATCATTTAAAGATTGAGGGGGTTTTTTTTTTAAGTTTGTTGGAAGGGAGGGGGAGGACACGTGTCAACCTCTAAGGTGGTTTTAAGGGTTCTATGTTTAAGAAGGGTTCTATGTGTATCATTACCCTATATATATATATATATATATATATATATATATATATATATATATATATATATATATATATATAGGGGAGGGTTCATGCGAGAACCGTTGTTAGTGCGAGAACCAATCTCGGTCGTTCCTTGGATATGGGAAGTTTCATGGATGGTGAGCGTGGAGGGATAGAGTGTGGCAGGGTGCATATGAGGAATTCATGGGTGGGCAATGACATTGAAGGAGGGGGAATTGGACGGCTCAGATTGGTTCTCGCGGTTCTCGCACTAAGAATGGTTCTCGCAAGAACTTTTTCCTATATATATATATATATATATATATATATATATATATATATATATATATATATATATATATATATATATATATATATATATATATATATATATATATAGTAGAAGGTTCAAATGAGAACCTAAATATTTTTGAGAATAGGAGACTCAATCTCAGCCGTCCAATTCCCTCTCCTTCAATGTCATTGTCCACCCATTAAATTCCTCACATGCACCCTGCCACACTCGATTCCCCCACGCTTTCCATCTATGAATTTCACTTACAAAATGAACGGCCGAGATTGAGTCTCTCTCATATATATATATATATATATATATATATATATATATATATATATATATATATATATATATATATATATATATATATACTAGCATGGAACCCGCGCAATGCGGCGGTATCAAATAGTTTCTACTCGATAACTTTTTCTTTTTTCGGTATACACGTAGTACAGTGACAACAATTGATTTCACTTCCGTAACATGTTTATTTTCTTTATCTTTTTTTCATTCTATTTATTTTTTTGTTCTCAATCACTTCTTTTATTATTTTTAATATAAACTTTGAGAACAATTAAATAACAAAAAATTTCTCTACTTATAAAATATGGTAATGACACGTGGATGTATTGACATTATGTCAGGTTTTAATTAACAATGGGCAATTGAGTAATTTTGTAAATCATAGTTGACTAATTACATGTGGCGTTTAACAAGAATTCCGGTAATATTTACATTATAAATATGATTAATTATAAGCCATACCTCCTCAAGATGAACCCTTGTTTGCAACTAAAGATACTGATTCATCATCTGATTCCAGATTGATATGCACTGGACTCCCTCTCTTTTTTGTTGATCTGAATCTTTCTAATAATCTTGAGCTTTTTCTGGTTCTGTAATCATATTTGAGTAATCTTCATCATATATAGATAAAAAATAACATTTTGTATGAAGATTATTTATTTATTTTTGTAAAACAGTACCCGATGATCGTCTATTTGGTTCTTTCCCTCTCATCGTTTCAAGAATGAAAGAATTTTTTTTTGGAGAAGATGAAGATTAAATGAGCTTCCAGTGTCTGCCGCTAAAAAGATATAAATGATTTGTTTTTTGAAAATGGTGTAAATTATATCAAATGTATATTCTGTTGCGTTAATTGTTACGAAATTTAGGAATTATTGTTCCTCGTTTATCGCTAAACATAAATGAATAATTAATAATGAAATTCATGAAATACCTATAATACCCTTCAGCGCATTTTAATTGGTCAAGCTTTTAATTGATCGTCAGGATTTGATGGTTGCTTGATGATACTTGATCCAACGGTCTGTAACACATCTTACAATAGTCTAACCATATATATATATATATATATATATATATATAGGCAAAAGTTCAAACGAGAACTGCGAGAACCAATCTGAGCAGTCCAATTCCACATCTTTTAATGTCATTGCCCACCCATGAATTCCTCACATGCACCCTGCCACACTTGATCTCCTCCACGCTCTCCATCCATAAACTTCTTATATCCAAGGAGCGGTTGAGATTGGTTCTCGCAGTTCTCGTACGAAAAACAGTTCACGTTTGAACCTTCCCATATATATATATATATATATATATATATATATATATATATATATATCATCAACTTAGAAGCACCCTTTAAACATAGAACCTAAATAACCAATCTGGATCATCAAAATCAATGGATGAGATTAAAGATATCATGATTGTAATTATCATGTATTAATTAATATGTAAAAGGGCAAACATGGAAAATCCCCCCAACAAACCCACTTTTTTTTTTAAAAAATACCCTCCAAATGTAAAACCCTGAAATAGGGCTTAGTTGTAAGAAGTTGTACCCTATGTTTGTATAGTCGTACGTTGACATTAACCAAGTTGTTTAAGTTGTATTGTTGATTAATTGTTGTTATATGTTGGTATACATGGTTATGTGGCTTAAGTTGGAAATGTGTCGTTAATAGATAGAGTTAGTTAATAATTGAACGGTTTCAATTAATGATTCCGAAAATATCTCCGTTAGTTGAAACGGATAAACCTAAGTCGTGTTTTAAGTTGAATAGGAGAACGAAATACCCTCGTGGGATATTAAACCCACTTGGGTCGGTTTGTAGCCTTTTTTATCCCCTGCTTTAGCTTTCAAAGCACACAAACATATAACACATACATACGTACGTACCAAGCTATACACACACACATACTTGGAGATTTGGAGAAAGAAATCAAAAGGCAATCAAGTTGAGGTTATTTCAGTAGTTGATTCAGAACCATAAGCTGTGTCAATCCATATTCTTGGTATGAATTCTTGTGTATTAAACCTAGTTGTGTTCTTGAAGAGAAAACACCCAATTGAAGGGTTAAATTGATCAATAATTGTTGTATAAGTTAAGAAACCTGTAGGCAATGATGTATGGATGTTAAAAGACATGTAGGAACGTTTAAAACGTGATTTCAGTCGATAAAAAGGTAAAAAACGTCGAGTTGCAGGTCTGAGTTCGAACAGGGACGAAGCCTGCTGTAATAGAGGCTCCTACGGGCGCAGGAAATACTCCCTGCGGCCGTAGGGGGTTGTTGTGGTCTCTGCGGCCGTAGGCAGGGTTCTCTGCGGCCGTAGTAATGCATTTTGTATGGTTTAGCACCTACGGGTGAAGGAAAGAAGCCTACGGGCGTGGGTACATAACCTACGACCATTGGCACCCAAAGAATCACTCCTGCGGGCGTAGGGTATGGTCTTTACGGCCGTAGGGTATTGTTTCTTGGAAAGGAACACTTGCGGGCGTAGGGCATGTTCCTATGGCCGTAGGAGGTGTCTGGAAGGTGTCCTGCGGCCGTAGGACACATCCTCTGCGGCCGTAGGAGCTGTTCCAGGTTACTTGTTGCTTGTTGTTCGTTGTACGTTTGCATAGAAGCAATGATAGTGCTTCTAGACGTTGACTGAACCTGCACGTGATGTGTTAGGTGATTCGGACGACTCTGTGTGCTCTTGGGATTCCCTAATTCATATCTGCCTCCTGTAATCTCGAGGTGAGTAACGGTTTCCCATGAGTCTCGGTAAGTAGCGTTGTCTGTTGTTTATTGAAATGTGTTGTCGATGTCGCACACGTACGTATATGAAGTATGTTTTGCTATGTTGTTATATACTGTTGCCATGCTAAGTTGCTTTACACGTTGGTTATGAATCGCATGCGTATAGTTGAACCCGTAACGGGTTGTTGTTGTGTGTTGTATTGGTCCGGACTGTTGATGGCATGGTTAAGGTCAGCTTTCTTCCCGAAGGCTGGATCTCTTTGATGGAATAACGGGGATCAACAGTACTCGGTGTGCAGCACACCGGGGTGGTCTTGCAAACCGCCGCTCCTTAACGTGAGTTGGGATCTTAACTTCCGTTGAGATCCATGTTGATGAGCTTTGAGCTTTATAACGCGTTTGGTGGACTGCTTTTCGCTCCCCAGTTTGAATCGTTGAGCGGGGCTTCCCACCCTGCAAGATATGATTCCTACTGACTCGTTGGCGCGACACTATGTGTTAGGATAGCCTCATGTGCTGTCCCGTAGTTGGGATAACCTGCTTATTGATGCTTATGTGTAAATCTGTGCTCACTAGCTAGTTGTAGCTAACGGTGCCTGATTTCCCTTTTTGCAGATGCGAGGTAGTTAGCCTATGTGAGGCGGGACTTGTTGGTGGAGGTTGTAAATATCTTTTGCGGAACACTGCTTGTTGTATTTATTTGTGATCCGATGGTCGGTAATTTGTCGGTTTAGTTGGTAACACCTGACAGTTGAACTTGGCATAATCTTTTGTTGTATTATAACTGCCGAGTCAGTTAATACTTATAATATTTTGTAAATGACGTTTACTTCCGCTATGCGTTTGATTTAAAAAGCTAAAATTTTCCTTAATTTTAAGCGCGTGAAAACCGGTGTCACAATTAGGTATCAGAGCCTAAGTTTGAGGAATTGGGTACTCGTAGGAGTATTCAATCTCAAGCTCGAGCCCGACCATCGTTAAGAGTTCCTAGTTGGGTATTTGGGGTTGAGTATGAGCGTTATGTGGTAGTTGCATGTTGAAAACTAACTTGTAGCGTTAGTAGTTGTTGAAAGAGTAGAGTACTAAACGTTGTTTCTGTGTATGTAGTAAGTTGACATAGAATGGCTGAGCGACGAGTTAATACTGAAGAGGCTCTTAAGCGCATGGAGGATGAAGCATCGAGGGTTCATCCCAAAGTAGAGGAAGGATCTGCCCCGCATAATGACAAGCCACTAAGGCAAGATCCAGATCAGACAGCACGTATTGTACGTCTGGAGGAAGAGCTCCGACTTACTAGGGAGCTGTTGTTAGCGGCAATGCAGGGTCAGAAGCAGAAGAAGTGTTCGTATAAGAAGTTTCGCTCTTGCGGTCCGAAGGAGTTCGAGGGCGGTGATGGTCCTTCAGATACCATGCGGTGGCTCCGGGAAACCGATCAGGTTTTTGGTTCTTGTGATTGTGAAGACGGGTATCGTGTCAAATACGCGGCACGGATGTTGAAAGGTAGTGCTTTGTTTTGGTGGGATTCTATGAAAGCGACGCTGAGTAAAGAGGTTGTTGCTGCCATGACATGGGAGCAGTTTGCTGAAAAGGTGACGAGACGATATTGTACTGATTATGATATGGAGAATATGGAAAGAGAGTTCAACGCTCTCCGTAAGGGAGACAAGTCCGTGGATGTTCTGATCCAAGCCTTTATTGATAAAGTGAGGGTTATTCCTCACTTGGCGACAGATGATGTGGCAAAGATGAGAAAGTTTGTGGCAATGTTGCCTACTGATTATCGCGCTCATGTTAGAGTGGCTGGGAGTTTGGATTGAGCGTTTGAGATAGCTCGAAAACTTGAAGATGATCGCACGTAGGGTAAGGGTGACCAAGCTGGTGAAGGTCATAAGAGAAAGTTTCAGTAGTCATCAAAGCCCCTGGTCCTTCTAAAGGACAATCTGTTGCAGGTGGGAAGTATGATTCCCAGAAGAAGCCGAAGGTGGATCGTCATTGGTGTGCAACTTGCCGCACTTATCACAGTGGTGATTGTTCTTAAGCCACTGCTCGATGCTTACGGTGTGGACAGAAGGGGCACGTGGTTGCCGAGTGTGAGTTTAAAGAAGATGTTTGTTACAAGTGCCACAAGCCAGGGCACAGAATATTCGACTGCCGGTCGAAGCAGAGTACCGGTGCTGGTGGATCTGCCTCTAGGCAGAAGAAATATGGTGCTCCTCGAGCCAAAGGGCGAGCATTTCAGATGACGGCCGAAGAGGCCAAAGGTGCTGGGGACGTGATAACTGGTACATTTCTTATTAATTCTGCCCCAGCATGTGTGTTGTTTGATTCTGGAGCTACGTATTCTTTTGTGTCTATATCTGTTGGTCCCTTGTGTGAGAGAGTAACAACAAGCAACAGTGTGTAGAAGGGGGGGGGGGGGGTGGGGTTGAATACACTTTCTGCGGAAATTGAACAATTCAAAGAAAAGTGTTACACACAGTAAATCAAACCACAATCAATCAAATGCTTTTATTAATTAGAAGATGATTACAATGATTTGAATAAGAAGATGATTACAATGACTATCAAGTAAGCAACTCTTGATATATAATCACCTAATATAAATCTCTCAATTCTCTCAAACTTAGATATCTATAATTAACATATAATTATAGATACTGACGACTCTCTAAATAGGATTTTCACAGATTGAATCAACACATGACTACTTACCAATATCACAACTGATGTGATTAATTCGAACACACGAACTTCTTTGGCAATCTGTGATTAAATCTTGATACTGAATCAAGACTCGTAACACATACGATGAGGTGAGGTTTGGCTTTGCAACACTTAGTTGTAATCGAATCAAAGTCATACCGAGTCGTACCGAGTCGTACCTCTAAACTTATCAGGAGATAAGTATTTATAATCCTGTTGCTACGGTTCCTAACAAACTAGACTTAGCCTAATTCGCTAACTAACTTTCGGATAAACCGGAATCTTGAATCTTGAATCTTCTTATCTTGAGTCTTCAATCTTCAATCTTGATTCTGGAGTCTTCTTATCCGCGCCGTAGATATAGAAAGAGATAAAGATGAATTTAAAACATATTTAAATTATCTTTAAACTGACTTCTTCACTCGGACTGAGTTACTCAGCTTGAAACTCATCAAGCTGAGTTCTTCGAGAACAAACCCGAATTCAAACATGAACTAACATGTATAATTATTAACTCATCCTTAGAAGTCCAAAGAGTTAAATAAAACATATTTGTTAACTCTGTCGAGCTGACTCTACTTCTGAGCTGAGTCACTCAGCTTGAATCACATCAAGCTGACTACTCGATATATACCTTATGTGACATACATAGATTATTAAACATATTAATAAACAAGCTAAGGTATAATATAAACTGATCAACATATGCTGAGCTTATATTCAGCTTATACTCAGTCTGAATCACTCGAAGTGTTCAGTCTGACTAAGCTTCATAATTCTGTTTAAGTTATATGTAGAACTCATCTTACAAACTTAACTTTGTCTCATCAAATTCAAACTGATGAGATCATTTTCCTAACAAACTCCCCCTATTTGATGATGACAAAACCATCAAACAGTTCTTAAGTTTGTTTAACAGAATTATGTTTTAAATCTTAAACTTATTAAGATTTTATTATTTGAACTGATCAAATATTTATTGAACATATCAATATTAATTGAACTTATCAATTTAAATTGGAACACACCAATTTTTAGTTGAACACACCAACTAATTATATTAATGTATAAGAACTTATCATTTATTCATTAAGCTAAACTTATCAGACTTATAGCTATGAACACATCATAATACAGTTGAACATATCAAACTTTATATTTGTATTAATAGAACTGATCATAATACAAAAGTTGTTGATCACATAGATCATGCACACATAGTGCTTACAAAAATATTAGAACTAATCTAATATTTACAACAGTAGAACTAATCTATTCTGGATGCAGCTCTTCAAACTCCTAAATCTCTTTATTTATTTCTTCAAGGATTTCTTGCAGATTAGGTATATGTTGAAGCTGATCCTTTTGTGATCTGATTGCTCTGTTGATTCTGTATCTGAACCTTGCAGTCTGTTCAGTTTTCTCAACTAGTTGTCTCAGAGCAAACACTTGAGATACCCCACAAGTATAAATGTTAGCATCAGCCTGGAAGCATTTTTCACCATTTCTGTCCAAGTACATAAACCCTTTCTGAGGCTTTTCAACATATGTATTTTCTTGAAACTCCATGCCTTCAGGAAGAGCAAGACTGTACTTATCTAAATTTGCTAGTCCAGCTGGCTTTGTTTGCCTCTTCTTTCCAACTTTATGAAAAGAAGTTAGTAGGGTAGCTATCTCGGACCTGGGTATGAGTTTCATTGAATCAACTCTTGCAAGTAGCCTTAACAACTCATCTTTAACTCGATTTCTTTCAGAAGACTTTTCCATCTGTTTAATGAGCACTGTTACTTGCTTCCATTCCTCATAACCCAGCTTATGAAGTTGATTCAGCTCTAGAGAAGGTGTTTCACCATTCTTTAAGACAAACTCCATGATAATGATCCCTTGAACTGAATTCAACTTGAGTGAATCAATCTGAGAAGAGAAGTACAATTTTTCATAACATTGAGTTATATCTTCTTCCTCAGTTTGATCTTGGATAGGAAGTTCCTCTTCTTCTTTCTTGGGCACGATAGGCAGTCTGAGTTTTGTCAATTCCTCATTCTGCTTTCTGATCAGCTCAGCCCAGTTTTGTTCTCTTATTTCTTTTTCTCTAGCTAACACAACTTGAGCATCTAATTGTCTTCTTCTTAGTTCTTCGACCGAGATCCCAAGTTGATCAGCATCCTCCCTTTCCATTCTCCTAGCAGCCATCAGTGAAACTCTTTCTTGAAGTGTCATTTTGTCAGCCGAGTCTTCATCTGAGGCTGATGATTCACTAAGAATCATTTTCCTTTTCTTCTGTTGAGGGGCTTCTGATTCATCTGAGCTGACCACTACTGGTCTTTTGCCTTTTGCTTTCTCAGTCAGCTCAGGTTCTTTCTTTGTTTCTTTCTCCCCTTCAATCTGATCTGCTCCCTCTGCCAATAATAGTAGAGCTTCAGCTTTGACTGACTCAGCTTCAGCTTCTTGAACCTTCTCCCCCTTTTTGTCATCATCAATAGGGGTTGAAGTCTTTTGTTTTTGTAAGGCAGCAACATCAGATTTTAACATCAACACCTCCTCATCCAGATTATCAAGGATCATCAGCATATCTTTCTTTGCTTTCTTCCTTTTGAGGTGCAATGTATCAAATTGACCTTTGAAGAATGTTAGCAGATCATCCAAGTCAGCTTGAGTAGGTTGGAATTTGGGTGCATCATCCAAAGGTTGGTGTATACCTTCAAACTCATTTGCACCAGAGTCTTGACCCTGTGAATCACCCTGGTCTGAAGATGAAACATTGACAGGTCGTGCACTAGAGTGTGAGAAATGAATAGAACGAATAGGGCTCGAGACGTGAAGTGTATGGGTTGGTTGTTGGCTTTTGGGTAAAGAGGGGGGTGATTGACCCTGGGGATTGGTCATATGTTCAATGTAACCTGAATGTGTCTGTTCAGGCACAGAAGTAGGCTCTCCTATGGCACGAGCAAGTGTGGGCTGAGTAGACACCACACCAGGTTTAGGCTGTTGGGTTTGAATGAGCCGTGAGGTCGACACCTTGAGAGTAGGCGTCTCCCCCTAAACTCCTGCCAGAGGGATCAATGTGATCTCAGCTCCAGTGATGCCTTTAGGAGTGGCACCACCTTTGGCAGTTTTTCTTTGGTAGGTTTGGATATTTTCCCTAGCAGCAGTGGGCATACTAGGGGTGGCTTCAGATTGGAATTGTAGATGGAATGAAGGTGGAGGAGACGGGTTAGACTGAGTTGGTTCTACTACAGTCTTATCTCCAAAAGTGGAAGGAGAAAAGTGGGAAGAAAGAGAAAGTGGAGAGGTTTTACCTGAAGCAGCTTCTGTATGTGCTGGTTCAGCTTGAGCAGAGAGCTCAGCCTGAACCTCGGTGTCAGCGTGAGAAGCTCCCCCTTGATTCGATCCCTCATCTCCACTTGCAGATGAAACTCCCTTAGCGACCAAGAGCATTGGACCACTTAGACCATCTTGCTCTGGGAAGATGTCATTGTTAAACATCTTCGGAATGAGAGTTGGAACAGGGAACACATCCCATCCAGCTTCATATAATTTCCCAACTCAGCTTCAAGCACCAAGGACAAATACCTTATGAATGGTACATGGAGGTCCCTGGTGGCCTTCGTTACTTGGACTTTGAGCTCGTTGAATATGAGCTGTGCATAATCGATACGCCTATCAAAGAACATGTTGTATAGCAGCTGCATTTCGAACTCGTTAACTTGGTCCAAGCCTCCAACCTTGGTTCCCAGTGAATGTACCACTATGGAAACCATAAAGCCCCAGCTGGTGGGAAAAGTGGCCTTCTTAATCACCCCTTCAGTTTGAGGGTGACCCATTTGAGGTAGAACTGACCTCGCCACTTGTCTAGTCACGGTTGGCTCGAACACATCTTGAACAGGGAGTTGAAGAACATCCCTTAGCCGTTGAACTGTGAGGGCCACTGTTCTATCGCCATTACGAACAGTGCCGGTTATCTCTCCTCTGTTCTGATTGAAGGTGCATGTAAACCAGAACTCCAACAGGTGCTGTGGAACGATGTGAACAGGCGCTCCAATGAAAGCAAATGCCAAAGGGCATTTCCGAATATAAGCAACCCATGCTTCATATCCTCTCCCTTGTTTCTGATTGTTGATTTTGATCAGCGGCAATCCGTTGTTTTTCAATGCAGCACCATGAACCATTCGATCACTGAGAATGAGAGTGGTTCTTTCCATCGATGAAATTGCAGATTACACTGAGTAACTACTTTACTTGCACTGAGCAATGAGCGTCGCACTGAGCGAGTTAGGGTTTCAAAATCGATGGAACTGAGAATCGCACGTAGCAAATTTGTTGAAAGGTATATAGGCAGATGAGAGGTGTAGAGATGAGAAGTTGAAGCGTAAACCTCTAAAATGATGTTAAGGTCAGTATATATACCTTTTCGAGGAGAGAGAAAAATTACCGTTGGAATCCCTTTTTAATCCGTTACGCCGAAAAAATTACGGTTTGACGTAACAGTTAGAGGGTAGAAACACATCATTCTCCAACCGATACAAGTGTAAAATAATAATATTAACAAATAATAAGATTACAAACACTTTGTAAATATATCAATACACAATTGATATACGATACGAATTGAAACAGATTCAAATGCGTATGGACAGAAAAATTAATAACACGTAGTAATTAATTCATAGATTGGACACACCAAGCTGAGTAAACATATTACTCAGTCTAAGTCAAGCACTCATCTTGATTCAAGCACTCAGCTTGAGTGGAGCACTCAACTTGAGATTGATACTCAGCTTGAGTAGAGCACACAGCTCAGGCTCAATGACACTTAGTCATTTATGTTTAAGACTGACTTAAACATGTAATTTTAGCCACACTAAGTAGGTAAAATATGTTTGGAACTTACCAAACGTGTGAACTCAGACTCAACAATCACACAGTGTGAGTTAGGCACATAGCTCAGACTCAATGACACTTAGTCAGTTCAACCACACTGAGTAGTTGAATTATGTTTGGAACTGACCAAACGTGTGAACTCATTATTCTGTTTGACATATAGATCAGTTTATGAAAACTTATTTATAAACTGTGCACCTAGCTTAAGACACTTAGTCTCTGTCAAACTGAGAACTCAAATTGTAGACACTTAGCTAGGGGTTGAGCATACTCAATTTACTTAGCAGATACATAAACCTCTTTTCATGAAGGGGCTTAGTAAAGATATCTGCTAATTGGTCATCAGTGGAGATAAATTTATTGTCAACTTTACCTTTTTCCACGATGTCCCTTATGAAGTGATGTCTAATTTCAATATGCTTGGTTCTTGAGTGAAATACTGGATTGTAAGTGATGGCTATTGCACTTTGGTTATCACAGAAGATAGGAGTTTCCTTGAAACTCATCCCAAAGTCCTGAAGCTGATGCTGCATCCACAATATTTGAGCACAACAGCTCCCTGCTGCAACATACTCAGCTTCAGCAGTCGAAGTAGCCACTGAGTTCTGTTTCTTACTAGTACAGCTTACTAATTTACCTCCAAGCAATTTACATCCTCCAGTGGTTGATTTTCTATCTAACTTGCACCCAGCATAGTCAGCATCAGAAAAACCAACTAACTCAAATCCAGAGTCCCTTAGATACCAAAGTCCAAGATTTGGTGTACCTTTTAGGTACCGAAAGATCATTTTCACAGCTTGAAGATGTGATTCTTTAGGATCAGCCTGATATCTTGCACAAACACATGTAGCAAACATGCTATCAGGTCTACTAGCTGTCAAATAGAGTAATGAACCTATCATTCCTCTATAGGTAGACTGACACACAGACTTACCATCTGAGTCTTTACTCAGCTTGACAGCTGGTGACATGGGTGTTTTCATGGTTGAACTTGAATCAAAACCATATTTCTTTATCAAATCCAAAACATATTTGCTTTGATTGATGAAAATTCCATCAGGCTTTTGTTGTCAACAAACTGATTATCACTGAGATTCTCAGTCTGAGTGACATCTGCTCCAAAGGGGTTGACGAACTTATCATCCTTCTCAGCTTGAGAATCCCTTGGAGTTTGTGATGATTTCTTTGATGAACACACATCATCATCACTATCATCTCCTATGACATACATAGGATTTGATAAGTTGGTTTCCTTAGGCCTTTCAAGCTCACTCAGACTAACCAAGTCAGCTTGACTCTTATCAGCTTGATCAAAACAGTCTTCATCAAAAGAGACATGAATTAATTCTTCTATTGCCTTTCTCCTTGTATTATATATTCTATAAGACTTGGAGATTGAGGAATAACCAACGAATATTCCAAGATCAGCTTTAGGTTCCAACTTATGGAGCTGATCTCTTTGATTCAGCACATAGTATTTTGAACCAAAGATATGGAAATAACCTATATTGAACTTTCTAGACTTATACATTTCATATGAAGTCTTTCCATGTCTTTTGACAATGATTGACCTATTCTGAGTATAGCAGGCTGTACTAACAACTTCATCCCATAAATAGAGTTTCAATCCTGCCTCACATAGCATTGTCCTTGCATCCTCAATTAAGGTTCTATTTCTCCTTTCAGCAACTCCATTTTGTTGTGGAGTTCTGACAGATGAGAAATTTTGTAATATTCCTTTTTGTTCACAGAAGCTTTCAAGGGTTGAGTTCCTGAACTCAGTCCCATGATCACTTCTTAGTTGCTTTACAGACAAACCTTTCTGCAACTTTTCCCTTTTGATGAAACTTATTATCTCCAGGGCAACCTCACTTTTGGCTTTTAGGAATATTACCCAGGTGAATCGTGAGAACTCATCTACTATCACCAGAGTGTACTTCTTGCCACTTAGGCTTGGAGTACTTATGGGTCCAAACAGATCCATATGCAACATATGCAATGGGTCTGTTATTGAAAAATTTTGCTTTGATTTAAAGGACCCTTTATGGTGTTTCCCTTGTTCACAGGCTGAACACAATTTGTCTTTGACAAATGTGATTTTTGGTAATCTAGAGACTAACTCTTTATTGGACAGCATATTTATATTTTTAAAGTTCAAATGAGACAAACGTTTATGCCATAACCAACTCAGCTCAGAAACAGAATGGGAATACAAGCAGGTTTTATTATTGGGATCAACAGAATTAAGATCAAGTAGATACACATCTCTTTCTCTTTTAGCTATTAATACAGGTTTTCCCTTAGCATTATAAATTGTTCCTTCTTTCTTCCTAAAAGTAACAACATTGTCCTCATCACACAATTGACTGATACTAATCAGGTTGTGTTTGAGGCCTTTGACATATGCAACTCTCTGGAAAGTGACTTTACCAGCTTGCATCTTCCCATAGCCTTTGGTTCTTCCATGGGAGTTGTCACCAAATGTTACTTTAGGACCTTCATCTTCCTGGAAATCACTGAGAAGTCCTTTCCACCCGGTCATGTGCCTTGAACATCCACTATCCAAGTACCATTTACTTGAACCCTGCACATGATATAAAAACTAAACACATTAGTTTTGCTTGGGAACCCACTTCTTGGTGGGTTCAGATTGTAACACCCGCGTTTAGGGCCTAGTTGTTTCGTGGCGGTGGTAAGTTATTTAATTGTTTATATTAGTATATTTGATTGTTAATAATTATTTGTTATTTATTTATATATTTATTTGATGCTTACTTGGTATTTAAATTGGACCGCGAGGTAAGAGGTAAAAAATATTAGTTTAATATTTTTATATGGTATTGGTATCATATGATTCGTTTTTATACGAGGGTCCCGAATAATACCTCGTTGCTTGTTGATGACTTGCGTAGGACTGCTTTATTTAAGTTTCTGTATCTCAGATATCAGTATTTGCACTGTGTAGTGTAATATGTTCAGTCTTGACCTATATATATAGCATTAGTTATGTTGTTCTCATTTGGTTTGGCTGCATAAGAGAAGAGAGAAAGAACCTTTAGCTCACACATTCACAACTTGAGTCTGTGTTTCTGTTTTCGAGTTCTAAGCGAGAGTTAACGTTTGGTTTTCGAGCAAGAGGTGTGTTTTGTTGTTTATGTCGAGTTTTGTTAAGAAAATTATTGAAAGTTGAGTTTTGGCCGTGCGAAGTGGAGTCCACTACGTGCGTAGTGACTCCATTACGTACGAAGTGCATGTTGAAGAAGATGAAGTCAATGAGTTTTGGTCGCACGAAGTGAGGTTCACTCCGTGCGTACCAGTGCCCATTGCGTGCGAAGTGGGTTAGCCACTTCGTAAGTTTGAAAGTTCAATACGTGCGAAGTGGAGTCCACTACGTGCGTAGTGACTCCATTACGTGCGTAGTGATTCAGACGTTAATTCTGTAATTTTATTGCTTGTAGCCAATGAAAGTTGATGTTTTGCAATTGGAATGTAATCCCAATTACTGACTAAGTTATGATGTGTTTCAGGAAACGAGAAGGCTCAGTGAAATTAGAATACTGAGTGTGGTGTTGGAGAACACAGGTGAGTGGACTTTAATGCACCAGTGGTTTTAGTTGTAACTGTTATGGTTACTTGGATTTTATACGATTAATCATGCGATAGACTGTTTAGTCTGATATGATTGTTTGATTGGTTATGTGATGATTATTGAAATTGTGTCCAAGATATGAGTATCAAGGCATGAAATTGTGCTCATGATGTTTGTGGCAGAGGTCAGCTAAGCGTGGTTTTGGGCTAGGTCAGTTGCTTCTGGTTAGGCAGTTTTAGATCCTCTGTTGCATTTGTTGTAGCAGAGGGGGTTTAACTGCGCCAGTTAGCAGATGGCTATCGGTAGATCATTGCTATGGCCATCATTGGTCGTATGCTCGGCAGAGCCGCCGGTCCTTTGATATTTGAGATAAACTGTTCTTGTGATTGTTGTGGTTCTGCTTTAATTGCTTGTGGCTTGATTTTCATTCACTTAGCTTTGTGCTAATTCCCCACCCTAACTCTCTGTTTCAGGTTTTGAGGGCACGGTAGGTTGCAGCTTTTGTTTACAGGGAAAGTTTGACCGTAGCTCTGATATTTTAGGTTTTAGAATGATGAGCCATACTTTATGAAATGTTTTGTAACACTAAAGGAAGTACTGTATGTTTGTACAGTGTTGGTTTTAACTTTTAATGTTATTTCCTTTTTAGTTTTATAACGTATTACTTCCGCTGTGATTTAAAAAAAAAATATGGCTTGTATTTTTGCGGTGTTACAATTTGGTATCAGAGCCCTGGTTTGGCATGCGAGCACGTTTAGAGTGTTCAATTACCAAATCTTGGCTCGAGGTTGGTCAAACCTTTCCTGTGGGGGAATTAGAGTGTTTGGATTTGTTGTGTGTGTGTACTAACGGTTGTCTAATAAGTTTGGAGGTGATGTGATTGTAATAGATAAGACAAGTCAAGAGATCCCAACAGAGATTCCGGTGACCCTTGCTCAGGCTGGAACTTCTACAATTCCAGTTTTAGAGAATCCAGTAATAGTCAACACTTCGGGTAGAGAAATAGATACAACTCAGAATGATTATATATTTCAACTTGAAAGTGAACTACAGGAGCTTCGAGAAACAGTTCACAACTTTGAGCAGCAGAGGTTGATACAGAATTCTCAAACACCGATTCCAACAGCAGCTGTTGCTACAGTGTCAACAACACCACCACTTTCAGTACAATTTTCTGTTCCATATTCTACTGTTGCTTCACAGGGTACACAACAGCCGATTATCTATCAATTTACTGCACCAGGAGCTTACCCCTACCCAGGATTTGGTCAACATAATAAATATAAGCAATTCATGGATTGTAGACCTTCAGAGTATAGCGGTAGTACGGACCCCAATAAAACTTTGAATTGGTTGAGGGAGATGACCAAGACCTTGGATACTGCGGAATGCGAGGAGAAAGTGCGAGTATTATATGCTACTCAAAGACTCAAAGGAGATGCCATGGTATGGTGGGATTCGATTACAGGTCATTTTACAAAGCAGCAGATGAGTAGTATTACTTGGGAGCAATTTGAGGGAAAGGTTTGTGAGCAATACTGTGGATCTTTTGAGATGGAACGAATCAAGAAGGAGTTCATGGATTTGCAGATGACCGATAATATGTCTGTGGATGAGTTGATTAGGCAATTCAATGAGAAATTACGATTTGCACAGCAGTGGGTTCCGGACGAAGCTTCAAGAGTTCAGCATTTTGTGAGAGCTTTGCATCCAGATTACAGGAGTGCTACCAGGTGGGCTAGCACTTTATCTCAAGCTTTTACCCTAGCTAAGTCAGCTGAGGGTGATGCTCAAGCTAAGGAGAAGTTGAATAAAGATAGAATCTCTCAACAGAAATCCCGGTTTGATTATTTTAATACCCAACATCGGCAGGGAAATCAAGGAGGTCAGGGAAGTCAACGTCAAGGACAGGGTCAGAGTCAGAGTAGTCAGAATCGTAGGCCTACATCTGGTGGGTCTACTCAGAGAGCCCAGTGGTGTAATAAATGTAAGTCTTTTCATCATGGACTTTGTACCCTACAGACAGCCAGATGTATTCGTTGTGGTCAGTTTGGGCATGAATTGAAGAATTGTAGATTTCCGAGGAGTGTTTGTTGGAATTGTCAAAAGGAGGGGCACAGAGCAGGTGAGTGCCGTGTGGGTAAGAAATCAGGGACTGGGTCGGTATCGGGATCGGTTGTGGGATCTTCGTCCGCTTCAGGACAGAAAAGGAAGAACCCTCCGTCAGCTGAGGGTAGAGCATTCCGGATGTCAGTAGATGATGCTGCTGCTACTGATGATGTCATCACGGGTATGTTTCTCATAAATTCTATACCTGCACGTGTGTTATTTGATTCTGGTGCCAATCGTTCATTTATTTCTGTGGCATTTTGTGATAAATTGAAATTGCCTACTTCAAATGTTGCTACTCCATTAGAAGTAGAGATAGCTGATGGTAAAACGGTTCCAGTCACAACGGCTGTGTCTGGGGCTGAAATTGATATTGATGGTACATGCTTTCCTGTTTCTTTTTTGTTAATGCCTATAGTTGGTTTTGATGCTGTTATGGGTATGGATTGGTTAAGTCAGAACCGAGCTGTTATAAAATGCCATAGAAAACTGATTTCATTTCCTTTACCTGATGGGTCATACGTAGTGGCTCGCGGGGAGAGGGTTAGACCTGCTTTTCCTATTATCTCGTATATGAAGGCTAGAAAATCTCTGGCCAAAGGGTGTGAATCCTACCTTGCTCATGTGGTTGATGTTTAAAAGGAGAAACAGATTGTTTCTGATATTCGGGTGGTTTCGGAATATCCGGAAGTGTTTCCCGATGAATTACCTGGGTTGCCTCCGGTTCGTGAGGTAGAATATAGGATTGATTTGATTCCAGGTTCGAGCCCAGTGGCTAAAGCTCCTTACCGGTTAGCTCCTTCTGAAATCCGTGAGATGATGACACAGATTCAGGATTTGTTAGACAGGGGTTTTATTCGTCCTAGTTCTTCTCAGTGGGGTGCACCGGTTTTATTTGTGAAAAAGAAAGACGGTACTTTGCGTATGTGTATTGACTACAGGGAACTGAATAAGAGAACGGTTAAAAATAAATACCCTTTACCCAGAATTGATGATTTGTTTGATCAGCTGCAGGGTGCTTCTTATTTTTCTAAAATTGATCTGCGCTTGGGTTATCACCAGGTACGTGTTTCTGATGCTGATGTTCCTAAAACCGCTTTCCGTACCAGATATTGTTCATTATGAGTTTTTAGTTATGCCTTTCGGTTTAACTAACGCCCCTGCTGTATTTATGGATTTAATGAATCGGGTCTGTCGGCCGTTTTTGGATAAATTCGTGATTGTATTTATCGATGACATCTTGGTTTATTCTAAAACTGAGTCCGAGCACGAGCTTCATTTGAGGCAAGTTTTAGAAACTTTAAAACGGGAGCATCTTTTTGCAAAATTTTCTAAATGTGAATTCTGGATGCGGGAGATTCAATTTTTGGGGCATGTTATCTGTAAAGATGGGGTTAAAGTTGATCCGGCTAAAGTTGAAGCAGTTATGAACTGGAGTGCTCCTAAAACATCATCTGAGATTAAAAGTTTTCTGGGATTGGCGGGTTATTATCGCAGATTTATTAAAGATTTTTCGAAAATTGCGAGTCCTATAACGAAATTAACCCGTAAAGATGTGCCATTTAAGTGGAATAATGAACAGGAGACACCTTTTCAGACGTTGAAACAACTATTATGTCAGGCTCCTATTCTCGCACTACCTGATGGTTCTGATGAATTTGTAGTGTACTGTGACGCTTCCTTTGCAGGTTTGGGTTGTGTTTTAATGCAGCATGATCGGGTTATTGCTTATGCTTCACGGCAATTGAAACCACACGAGAAGAATTATCCAACCCATGATTTAGAACTTGCAGCTGTAGTGTTTGCGTTGAAACTGTGGAGGCATTACTTATATGGTACGAAATGTGTTATTTGTACTGATCATAAGAGTCTGCGGCAGAGACGGTGGTTAGAACTCATTAAGGATTATGATTGTGAGATTCGATATCACCCGGGGAAAGCAAATGTTGTAGCAGATGCTTTGAGCCGCAAGGGAGCTGGTGATAGTATTCGATTTATGCGAGTTGAGATCGTTTCTGACTTAGTGGATAGGCTTAAATCTGCTCAGTTAGAAGCTTTAAAAGATGAAAATCTGAAGTTAGAGATTATGATGAAGAGAAAAGATGATTTGATTAATGATTCGCGCGGATTGAAGACTTATCAGTCTCGTGTGTGGGTGCCATTGCTTGGAGAGCTTCGGGGTTTGATTTTGGCAGAGGCTCACAAGTCAAGATTGTCTGTTCATCCTGGTAGCACAAAAATGTACAACGATCTTAAAGTGCTGTATTGGTGGCCTACTATGAAGACAGATGTTGCAAAGTTTGTGGGAACGTGTCATATTTGTGCTCAGGTCAAAGCAGAGCACCAGAAACCTTACGGGTCTTTGAAACAGTTGGAGATACCAGAGTGGAAATGGGAACACATCACGATGGATTTTGTATCCAAACTTCCATGTACTCAGCGGAAACATGATAAAATTTGGGTGATTGTTGACCGTTTGACGAAGAGTGCTCACTTTCTTGCCACCAGCGAGACAGCTTCACTCAGCAGATTAGCTCAGTTGTACATCGATGAGATTGTATCACGGCACGGTATTCCTCTTTCTATTGTTTCTGATCGAGATCCCAGATTTGTTTCTAATTTTTGGAGGAGTTTACATCATGCATTGGGGACGCGTGTTAATTTGAATACAGCTTATCATCCTCAGACAGACGGTCAGAGTGAGCGTACTATTCAGACACTTAAGGATATGTTACGCGCCTGTGTGTTAGAATATGGTGGATCTTGGGATTCACACTTGCCTTTGATTGAATTTGCGTATAATAATTCTTATCACTCGAGTATCGGTATGCCACCTTATGAGATGTTATACGGTCGTCGTTGTCGTACTCCTACTTGTTGGTTAGAGGCAGGTGAAAAACAGTTTGCGGGTCCCGATATTGTTCAGATGACGGCTGAGAAAGTTGCTATTGCTCGGGAAAAGTTGAAAGCTGCCAGAGACAGACAAAAGATGTACGCAGATCCACGCCGCAGACCAGTTACGTTTGTTGAAGGTGAGTTGGTTTATCTGAAAGTTTCTCCGTGGAAAGGGGTTATTCGCTTTGGGAAACGTGGGAAACTAGCTCCACGATACATTGGTCCGTTTCGCATACGACAGATAGTCAACGACCAGACTGTTACTCTTGATCTTCCACCAGAGTTAGCGGGTATTCATGATACTTTTAATGTCTGTTACTTACGTAAATGTAATGTTGAGGATGAAAGTCAGATTCTCCCGGTACATGATCTGAAAGTTGATTCGAAAAAGCGATTAATAGAAGAACCAGTTGAGATAGTTGATCGTAAAACAACGAAGATTCGGAGGAAAGAGATTCCTATGGTTTTGATTAAATGGAAGCATAGTTTGGGTTCAGATTTAACATGGGAGACCGAGGCAGACATGAGGAACCGCTACCCTAACCTATTTGAGCGCGATGAGATTCCGGGGACGGAATCTTCTTTAGGGGGAGAGATTTGTAACACCCGCGTTTAGGGCCTAGTTGTTTCGTGGCGGTGGTAAGTTATTTAATTGTTTATATTAGTATATTTGATTGTTAATAATTATTTGTTATTTATTTATATATTTATTTGATGCTTACTTGGTATTTAAATTGGACCGCGAGGTAAGAGGTAAAAAATATTAGTTTAATATTTTTATATGGTATTGGTATCATATGATTCGTTTTTATACGAGGGTCCCGAATAATACCTCGTTGCTTGTTGATGACTTGCGTAGGACCGCTTTATTTAAGTTTCTGTATCTCAGATATCAGTATTTGCACTGTGTAGTGTAATATGTTCAGTCTTGACCTATATATATAGCATTTGTTATGTTGTTCTCATTTGGTTTGGCTGCATAAGAGAAGAGAGAAAGAACCTTTAGCTCACACATTCACAACTTGAGTCTGTGTTTCTGTTTTCGAGTTCTAAGCGAGAGTTAACGTTTGGTTTTCGAGCAAGAGGTGTGTTTTGTTGTTTATGTCAAGTTTTGTTAAGAAAATTATTGAAAGTTGAGTTTTGGCCGTGCGAAGTGGAGTCCACTACGTGCGTAGTGACTCCATTACGTACGAAGTGCATGTTGAAGAAGATGAAGTCAATGAGTTTTGGTCGCACGAAGTGAGGTTCACTCCGTGCGTACCAGTGCCCATTGCGTGCGAAGTGGGTTAGCCACTTCGTAAGTTTGAAAGTTCAATACGTGCGAAGTGGAGTCCACTACGTGCGTAGTGACTCCATTACGTGCGTAGTGATTCAGACGTTAATTCTGTAATTTTATTGCTTGTAGCCAATGAAAGTTGATGTTTTGCAATTGGAATGTAATCCCAATTACTGACTAAGTTATGATGTGTTTCAGGAAACGAGAAGGCTCAGTGATATTAGAATACTGAGTGTGGTGTTGGAGAACACAGGTGAGTGGACTTTAATGCACCAGTGGTTTTAGTTGTAACTGTTATGGTTACTTGGATTTTATACGATTAATCATGCGATAGACTGTTTAGTCTGATATGATTGTTTGATTGGTTATGTGATGATTATTGAAATTGTGTCCAAGATATGAGTATCAAGGCATGAAATTGTGCTCATGATGTTTGTGGCAGAGGTCAGCTAAGCGTGGTTTTGGGCTGGGTCAGTTGCTTCTGGTTAGGCAGTTTTAGATCCTCTGTTGCATTTGTTGTAGCAGAGGGGGTTTAACTGTGCCAGTTAGCAGATGGCTATCGGTAGATCATTGCTATGGCCAGCATTGGTCGTAGGCTCGGCAGAGCCGCCGGTCCTTTGATATTTGAGATAAACTGTTCTTGTGATTGTTGTGGTTCTGCTTTAATTGCTTGTGGCTTGATTTTCATTCACTTAGCTTTGTGCTAATTCCCCACCCTAACTCTCTGTTTCAGGTTTTGAGGGCACGGTAGGTTGCAGCTTTTGTGTACAGGGAAAGTTTGACCGTAGCTCTGATATTTTAGGTTTTAGAATGATGAGCCATACTTTATGAAATGTTTTGTAACACTAAAGGAAGTACTGTATGTTTGTACAGTGTTGGTTTTAACTTTTAATGTTATTTCCTTTTTAGTTTTATAACGTATTACTTCCGCTGTGATTTAAAAAAAAATATGGCTAGTATTTTTGCGGTGTTACACAGATGAGGAGCACTTAGCAGCTTCATCTTGTTGAACTGACTGCTCAGCTTGAGCAGGAACTAAATCATGTGTAGGCTGATCAGTTTGTTCTTGCTCAGGCCTTGAGATTTTAGCATCACAGTCCTTAGCCTCATGACCTCTACTTCTGCATTTGTAGTATCTCCTTCTTCCAATGATGACAGGAGGTAGAGTGTCTAACAATCCTTGTGAGAATTTACTTTCAGTTTTAGGACTGTATATGGTGGATAACTTCTCAACTTTCTTTGTAAGCTGATTCACCTGGTGATCACTGACTTTGGACTTACCTTTGTCAGGTCTCTGTTTGTTATCCTGAGAAGATTGACTAACAACCTTCTTCTGCATGACTTTGTACTTACCTTTGTCATGCTTACTGGACTCACCAGTTTCAACAGGTTTGGACTTACCACTGTTGATCTTCTTGGACTTACCAAGATCAACAACTTTGGACTTACCATTGTTGTGATTTGACCTCTGACTTACAGTGGTCTTCCTGTTCTTATAACTTCTCTCCGAGCCAGATAGAGAATTTTATCTTTTGAAAGGATTTGGATTAAGCCTTTCTATGACTGAAGTTCTTTGAACAGGCTGAGTGGCTAATCTGTCCAACACAGACTTACCATGTTGTTTGGATGTTGAGCACTCATTACCATGATCTTTGGCCTTCACAAACATATTGAGTTTTAGGTTTGGATCATGTATTTTCTCTGAGGCTGACTTCTGAGGCTTAATCAGTTGTCTATCTTTCTCAGAATCTGTACTTGCTATCTCATCATCAGCTACGCAAGTTGCTGTTTGATAGTCACCTCCAAGTACAGCCTTCACCTGTTTAGGTATCTGTTGGTTTATGCATTGTTCAGCAAGCTTTGATGACTTACACCAAGACTCAGTAATCTTTTGGAGTTGATCAGCTTTGTCTTTAGCTTCCTGAAGTTCTTCACTAAGAAGTTTATTAATGTGCCTCTAACATTCAAGGTCACACTGTGCTTTCTTACCAACATCAATGAGAGATTTATTTTCCTTAATCTCGTCTTTAAGTTTAGGTATTTCAGCTTTGAGGTCAGTCTGAGACTTAAGGCTGGTCTTGAAATCATTCAACAAATAATCAAAAGCAAGACCTTTCTCCTCATCTGTATAAGAGTAGAAATTACTGACCTTGTACATGGAAGCAGGATCCCAACCACTCAGTTTGCTGTTTTCCTCAGCTTCCTTCATGTCAGCTTCAAAGATTGATTCGGACTGACCATAATCAACCTCATCCAATTCTAGCTCTTCATCTTCTTGAGCCATTAGACATACATTATCATCTGAGGTGGATGATTCTGTATCCCAGGTTTCAGCATATAAACCTTTTCCACTGGGTTTATCTTCAGGCTTTGATTTCTTGAGCTGAGTGTTATTCTTCTTGTACTTATCAGCTCTATAAGCATTCTTATCAACAACAGATGTTGATTCTACCTTCTTAGATCTGCACTCAGCAGCTATATGTCCCTTTTTCTGACAGTTGAAGCACACAACATTCTTGGGATCAAAGGAACTCTTCCCTTTGCTCCTGTCAGATCTTCCTCTTCCCCTTTGAGCTTTTCTCAAACGTCTGGCTAACATGGCTATTTGCTCAGTGATGGTCTGAACATCATCAGTATCACTTGAGTCTGAGTCTGAGTGGTCAGCTTGAGATTCTGACTCAGTCTCAGATTCAAGTGTTCTATGATCTGTTCATGATTCAGCAAGAACCCATAGATGGACTGTAAGTTATACATGTGTAATGTTCCTCCAGCCCTTAGTGCAGTGGTTACTTCATTGAACCTTTCTGGTAACACATCCAGAAATTTCAGCACGAGCTCAGCTTCATCTCTCTTTATACCCACACTAAGTAGCTCATTTATCAAGCAGTGAAACCTTGTGAACAAATCTGCCAAGGTTTCATTCTTCTTTGAAAAGAAGTTTTCATACGATCTATTCAAGTGATTTTTCTTTTGCTGCTTGACCAGATCTGTGCCTTCATAAGTGACACTCAGCGTATCCCATATATCCTTTGCAGTTTGACACCCAGTCACAGTGCGCAGGATTTCATTAGTTAGGGAATTTGCTAGAACACTCTTTGCCTTGTCATCTAGATTGAAGAGTTTCCGGTCTTCTTCAGTCCAGGATGCAGTAGGCTTTCTTGTTTCCTTTTCAGTTTTGCCAGGAGACGTATCACTGACAGTAGAAGGAATTTTGTGAATGATTGGTCCTTTTGTGATGACTTCCGACATACGGTTGTCAATGGACTTTAGGAATAGCATGGCTCTGAACTTCCACATAGGATAGTCAGATCCATCAAATACGGGACATCCTTTTGCAGACATCTGAGGAAAGTTAGATGGAGTATTGCTTGTTGACATTTTAATCTTTCTCATAATCTTGAACTATTCAACTGATGAAATCGTTTAGCCTGCTCTGATACCAGTTGTTGGTCCCTTGTGTGAGAGAGTAACAACAAGCAACAGTGTAGAAGGGAGGGTTGAATACACTTTCTGCGGAAATTGAACAAATCAAAGAAAAGTATTACACACAGTCAATCAAACCACAATCAATCAAATGCTTTTATTAATTAGAAGATGATTACAATGCTTTGAATAAGAAGATGATTACAATGACTATCAAGTAAACAACTCTAGATATATAATCACCTAATATAAATCTCTCAATTCTCTCAAACTTAGATATCTATAATTAACATATAATTATAGATACTGACGACTCTCTAAACAGGATTTTCACAGATTGAATCAACACATGATTACTTACCAATATCACAACTGATGTGATTAATTCGAACACACGAAGTTCTTTGGCAATCTGTGATTAAATCTTGATACTGAATCAAGACTCGTAACACATACGATGAGGTGAGGTTTGACTCTGCAACACTTAGTTGTAATCGAATCAAAGTCGTACCGAGTCGTACCTCTAAACTTATCAGGAGATAAGTATTTATAATCCTGTTGCTACGGTTCCTAACAAACTAGACTTAGCCTAATTCGCTAACTAACTTTCGGATAAACCGGAATCTTGAATCTTGAATCTTCTTATCTGGAGTCTTCAATCTTCAATCTTGATTCTGGAGTCTTCGTATCCGCGCCGTAGATATAGAGAGAGATAAAGATGAATTTAAAACATATTTAAATTATCTTTAAACTGACTTCTTCACTCGGACTGAGTTACTCAGCTTGAAACTCATCAAGCTAAGTTCTTCGAGAACAAACCCGAATTCAAACATGAACTAACATGTATAATTATTAACTCATCCTTAGAAGTCCAAAGAGTTAAATAAAACATATTTGTTAACTCTGTCGAGCTGACTCTGCTTCTGAGCTGAGTCACTCAGCTTGAAACACATCAAGCTGACTACTCGATATATACCTTATGTGACATACACAGATTATTAAACATATTAATAAACAAGCTAAGGTACATTATAAACTGATCAACATATGCTCAACTTATATTAAGCTTATACTCAGTCTAAATCACACGAAGTGTTCAGTCTGACTAAGCTTCATAATTCTGTTTAAGTTATATGTAGAACTTACAAACTTAACTTTGTCTCATCAAATTCAAACTGATGAGATCATTTTCCCAACAATATCTTTCTGTTATAAACTGCACATTTCTGTATCTTTATTATCTGAGCCATTAAGAGTAGAGACTGCTAGTGGTAAAGTAGTTCTAGTTGTTGATAATGTCCCTCAAGCGGTTATTGATATCGACGGGAGTAGTTTTCCTGTTTCTCTTCTTCTTATGCCGATTGCGGGATTCGATGTTGTAATCGGGATGGATTGGCTTAGCAAGCTGAACGCTTAGATTTTATGTTGCAAGAAGTTGATTAAAGTTCCTCTACCTAACTGGTCATATGCTGTGGCTCGCGGTGAAAGACGAAAATAAGATATTCCTGTTATTTCTCTAATGAAAGCAAGAAAGTCAGTTGCAAAAGGTTGCGAGTGTTATCTAGCACATGTGATTGATGCTAAATTGGAGAAATGTGTTGTTCGTGATATTCCGGTGGTGACCAATTATCCAGAAGTGTTTCCTGATGAGTTGCCTGGGTTATCGCCAGTTAGAGATGTTGAATATCGTATTGATCTTGTTCCGGGGGCTACCCCTGTGGCCAAAGCTCCACATCGTCTTGCTCCTTCCGAGGTTCACGAGATGATTACGCAGATTCAGGAGTTGCTAGACAAAGGCTTTATTCGCCCGAGTTCTTCTCCTTGGGGTGCACCAGTTTTATTCGTGAAAAAGAGAGATGGAACGATGAGAATGTGCATTGATTACCGGGAGCTGAATAAGCGAACGGTAAAGAACAAATATCCTTTGCCGCGGATAGATGATTTATTCGATCAATTGCAGGGAGCAACTTGCTTCTCTAAGATTGATCTTCGATCGGGATATCATCAAGTTTTAGTTGCTGACGAAGATGTTCCAAAGACGGCTTTCCGTACTCGTTATGGTCATTATGAGTTTTTTGTGATGCCTTTCGGCTTAACCAATGCTCCTGCTGTTTTCATGGACCTGATGAACCGGGTTTTTCGTCCTTTTCTTGATAAGTCGGTGATTGTATTTATTGACGATATTCTCATTTATTCTAAAACTGAAGCTGAACACGAGTCGCATCTGCGACAGGTTCTTGAAACTCTTAAATGAGATAGGCTTTATGCTAAATTCTCGAAGTGTGAATTCTTGTTGCGAGAGGTCCATTTTCTTGGTCACGTGATTTGCAGCGATGGCGTGAAAGTTGATCCGGCAAAAGTCGAGGCGGTTATGAATTGGGGAGTTCCCCGAACTCCTTTTGAAGTTAGAAGCTTTCTTGACTTAGCTGGTTATCATCTGCGGTTTATCCGCGAATTTTCTAAACTTGCAGGTCCCTTGACTAAGTTAACTCGCAAAGATGTTGTATTTGTTTTGGCAGAAGCTCATGAACAAGCGTTTCAATCTCTGAAACGGCTATTGTGCGAAGCTCCAATTCTTTCGTTGCCAGGCGGATCTGAAGATTTTATTGTTTATTGTGATGCTTCGTACTCTGGATTGGGGTGTGTGTTGATGCAACGTGATAAAGTGATTGCCTACGCTTCAAGGCAATTGAAACCTCATGAAGGCAACTATCCGACTCATGATCTTGAGATGGCAGCTGTGGTGTTCGCGTTGAAATTGTGAAGACACTATCTTTACGGTACCAAATGTGTGGTTTGCACAGATCACAAGAGCCTACAATATGTCTTCACGCAGAAATAGCTCAATATGAGACAACGCAGATGGCTCGAGTTGATAAAAGACTATGATTGTGAAATTCGCTACCATCCTGGTAAGGCCATCGTGGTGGCGGATGCCTTGAGTAGAAAAAGCTCTTCTGTAGATGCGAAGTTTATGAAACTTACTGTGGTTCCCGATATCATTGCCCGATTGAAGGAAGCACAGCAAGTGGCATTACAAGATGAAAATCTGAAAGCCGATTTGATGAGAAAGCTGAAAGACCAACTTGTTGATGATACCCGCGGGTTAAATACTTTTCAGTCACGTGTTTGGGTGCCGCTCGATGGTGGAAATCGTGAGTTGATACTGCAAGAAGCTCACAAGTTCAGGCTGTCGGTTCATCCGGGCAGCACGAAGATGTGTCACGACTTAAAAGCGTTGTATTGGTGGCCTACGTTGAAAAGAGACATTGCTTCATTCATGGAGAAATGTCAAATCTGCGCGCAAGTTAAGACAGAACATCAGAAGCCTTATGGTAATCTGAAGCAACTTGAGATCCCTGAGTGGAAGTGGGATCACATTACGATGGATTTTGTGACAAAGTTTCCGAGAACCCTCAGAGGTCATGATGCAATTTGGGTCATTGTCGATCGGTTGACAAAGAGCGCTCATTTTCTAGCTATCAGCGAGTCTACTTCGTTGGAAAAGCTAGCAAAGTTGTATAAAAATAAAGTGGTGTCATGCCATGGTTTGCCATGTTTGATTGTATCTGATCGTGATGCGCGATTTACTTCCCATTTTTGGCAGAGTTTGCAAAAAGAACTTGGTACTGATGGTCCCCAAGTATGGATGAAGCAATGCGATGGCAGAGAAGAACACACACAAACACCTTGGAATTTGTGAGAATATGAATGCAAAGCTTAATTCATTAATTGCACCAAGGCCTTTTATAGTCTTGGGAAAGTTACATTTTACACCCTCACTTTTTCAGGATCTAACCATCTCCCCCTAAGTGAGGAGTGTACCTATTACAAAATTTTGAATTACATAAGATAATAACAATTAAGAAACACTATTACGTAATCCAAAATAACTCTGCCACTTTCTAATAATCCTCCTGCTCTCCAGTGTTTTCTTGAATTTTTTGATATACGTTCCAATACGCTGTCTCTCTTGCTCATTGATAGAAGATCCAGAATCTGCATTTTTCATTTCAAGACTATTGTATAAGATTCTTAATGTGCCATCTAAATAAGACAAAACATCAAACATTCGTACGAATGTTTTCTCTTTCTTTGAATTTCGGAATATGACACCAGGTTCACCATTGAAGAATTTGTGGTCAACATCGACTATAGTTAACAAATCCATTTCATCCAAGTTAGGATGATTCTGTTGAGGTTTCAGCACATTAACTTTTTCACGATTATTTTTAGCTGCCAGTTGCATATCATGCTCTTCAATAAACTCCATTAACTTTCTCATATACTTCATCAGTGCAGAACGGCCAAACACCTCATTTGGTTTCTTTCCTTGTTTTTCCGACAGGTACAAATAGATGAAGTTGATGTCATGAAGTTGAATATATCTTATATCTGCCTCATTGAATGTAAACTTCTGACCATTTGCCCTTTCTACTTCGAACCAAACTATGGTATGACCAAATCCATCATCACTGTAGATATTGAGAAGATTAGTTATCGGATATTCCGAGATGATCTGCTCTTTTGGAGTTCTGAACCTTTCCAACATGTGTTGATATCTTATTACTTGACTTTCATTCAAATGTCTCAACTCTGGAGGAGTTCTCGTTTCAACCACATCCATATATATCTCTTGTATTCTGTCTTCTAATATGGACCATTAACTGAGTACTCCCTCCAGATTGGAATAAGTCTTGCTTGTCTTGTAAACATGTTGCTTCTATCGAGAGACGGTGTTCTAGTATACACTGGAGGAGCAGGAGGTACAACTATGTGAGGTGGCACTGGCTAATCTGTGTTTCTGACAAACTCTCTGGTTGTTTCCTTTTGTTTTTCCTGTTGTAATAAATCTGCAGCAGATGATTGAAATTGGCCAGTTGAAGGCGGAAAAGCTGAATGTACCTCAAAATTCACATTACTCAAGACCTTTGCTAGTTCAAATGTTTTCTTTGTAGCTTGAACCACTTTTCCTTTTCCTTTTCTTCTTTTCTCAATCTCTGCTGGCTCCAGATAATCTTCGAATCTTCTAACGACTTGTGTATATTGAGCTTCAGGATTTGTTACAGATGTAACATACTCATCAATTTCTTTATCCATCTCATCAGAACTTTCATTAAAATTCATATCATTTCCAGCATCATCATACCAATTTTGTACCTCCTCTGTGTCTTTCTCAAGATTCACCTCTTCGGTTTGTTCACTACTCTGTTCTATCTCCCCCTCTTTACTTGCACCAGGCCTCTGTTCAAAGATAGTTAATTGTTGGTTTAGAACATCATCAGCCGGAGTATCCCTACCTTGACTTCCGCTTCCCCCTTCTCCTGTAAAATTTCGACTCGACGGAGTGAATGGTACAATCTCACTCGTACCCATATACACCCTTCTTCGTTTCTACCCCTCGGGGCGATCATCAGGATCATGATCGTCACGTCTTCTCGTTCGGGTAACCGCTTGAGTTTTACAAGCAACATCAATAGCTCGCAGCCGTTCAGAGATCTCAGCAAATTTCGCATTGATGTCAGAGAACCAACTGTCAAGTTTTGAATCTATGGAATTTAGTTTTGCTTGCAATGGAGCCACATCTTTGTGAATGGCGTCGTGAAGCTCAGACTGTGTAACATACCGGGTATCACGTGAGATTCCCGTTGAGGTTCCGGCCACAGAGGCTGGACCACCTACAGGAGCTGTTGTGGGGTTGACTCCGGGTACTGATCAGGCACCTGATCTATGGTACCTGGACTCCGGGTGCACAAAGCACATGACAGGCGCAAAAGTCTTCTAAAAAATTATGTTTCTAAGTACTCCAGAAATGTAAGATTTGGGAATGACAATGTCGCACCAATTTTGGGGTACGGAGATATAGAAAGAAAGAACATCAAAATAAAGAAGGTTTCCTATGTAGAAGGACTGGGTCATAATCTCTTTAGCATCGGGCAATTATGTGATAAAGACTTAGAAATGGTGTTCAAAAGGAATTCATGTTCAGTATCTACCGAGTCTGGCGATACTCTTCTCTCGGGATCAAGAAAATCCAACTTATACTCCATAGATCTGAACAACTATAATACTCCCACTTCCATCTGTTTATTGTCTGAAGCGTCTTCTAACCTAACTTGGCAATGGCACAGAAAGTTGTCTCATCTGAATTTCAAGAATATCAACAAATTGATCACCAATGATCTGGTCAGAGGCATGCCAAAGTTAAAGTTCAACAAGACTAATCTGTGTGCAGACTGTGCTAAATGCAAATTGCGGAAGTCATCTCATCTCAGTAAACAGGAGATGAGTACCACTACGCCGCTTCAATTACTACACATGGATTTGTGTGGTCCGATGAAAATTCAGTCTTGGAATGGGGAGAAGTATATCTTAGTCATGGTGGATGACTATTCCAGATATACTTGGGTCAAATTCTTGCGCTCAAAAGATGAAGCTGCTTCGATTATCATCACCTTTCTCAAGCAGCAACAAAACAAGAACAATCAGAGTGTTGGTTCCATTAGATCTGATAATGGAACTGAATTCAAGAACAACACTCTGAAAAGTTACTTTGACCTTGTGGGAATCACATATCAATTTTCAGCCACATACACACCACAACAGAATGGTGTGGTGGAACGTCACAACAGAAGTCTGGTTGAGGCTGCTCGTACTATGCTGTCTTACTCTGGACTCCCACCTTCCTTCTGGGCTGAAGCGATCAGCACTGCCTGCTATACGCAGAATCGTTCTCTCATACATAAGTGTTTAAATAAAACTCCATATGAACTGACAAATGGGATTGTACATATTATCAAATATTTTCACATATTTGGTAATAGGTGCTTTGTGCTTAATGATAAAACTAACCTAGGAAAATTTGCACCAAAAGCAGATGAAGCAATTTTCCTTGGTTATTCACAAGAGTCAAAAGCATATAGAGTTTTCAATCAAAGAACTAAAACTGTACAAAAAATCATAAACGTTACATTTGATGATTCATTAAATGTCCTTTCAGTTCCACTTGTACATTCAAAAATCGCTTCTGAACATCCCCGTTCAGAACCAGGTCTTCGAATACAAGATACAAACATTGCAACCAGTTCAAATGATAATGATCTAGATTTTATGTTTGATATCTTTCACTCTGAATCTAATCATGTTCCAATTATTTCCAAGACTGAACCGGTTCCTCAAGAGAGTGTTACTCTTACTCCTCCAACAGTAACAGCATCAAATCCTTTTATTGATTTTCCTCTTGAAGATACAATTTCTGGTTCTGTTCCATGTCCTGCAGAAGCTACTCCAAATATGGAATTTGAGAGTCCGCCTATTTTCGATTTAGATCCAAATCTGTCTCCTGAAGCTGAGGCACAATTACCTTCATGGGAAATCTTCTTTCCTTCGGCTTCAACTCCCAACGACCCTAAATGGACGCGACACCATCCTATAGATCAAATTATTGGCAATCCCAATGATGGTGTTCTAACAAGATCTGCAACTGCAAATGAGTGTTTGTATTCCAATTTTCTGAGTATAATTGAACCCACAAAGGTCTCGGATGCACTAGATGATCCAGATTGGGTTATCGCCATGCAAGACGAACTGAATCAATTTGATAGACTTGCAGTCTAGCGATTAGTGCCACTTCCGTATGGGAAATCTGTTGTCGGGACAAAGTGGATATTCAAAAATAAACGGGATTCTGATGGTGTAGTTGTTCGAAACAAAGCTCGCCTTGTCGCCAAAGGATATAATCAACAGGAAGGCATCGACTATGATGAAACGTTTGCTCCAGTCGCGAGAATTGAAGCCATACGTCTTTTTCTAGCATATGCTACGAGTCGACGTTTCAAAGTTTATCAGATGGATGTGAAGACTGCTTTTCTAAATGGTGTACTTAAGGAAGAAGTGTATGTCTCACAACCTGAAGGCTTTGTTAACCCTTGACACCCAAATCATGTATATCTTCTGGATAAGGCATTATATGGTTTAAAACAAGCACCTCGTGCTTGGTATGATGTCCTGTCCGAATATCTTATTCAGGAGGGTTACACCAAAGGCACACCCGACACTACACTATTCATAAAGGCCAGAGGCAAGGATAAGATTTTAGTACAAATCTATGTTGACGACATTATCTTTGGCTCAACCAACCCCAAGTATAGTGATGAATTTGCCAAGACAATGGCGAATAGATTTCAGATGAGCATGATGGGGGAAATGTCCTTCTTCCTGGGTCTACAAGTAAAATAACTGAGCAATGGTATTTTTATCAGTCAATCAAAGTACATCAGAGACTTGCTTAAAAAGTATGACATGTTGGGATTTCGTGGGCTCACAGCGGAAGCAAGGTACAACAAAAATAGCCCATAGTACAAGCAAACAAAGCATAAAAACCGAAATCCCTCAAATGGACCAAACTCTATGTTCAAGAAATGCAACTTGGAAAGGAAGAAGGTGTTATACCTTTCTCCTTAGCTCCAGAAAACTTCTTGTCTCGTGGTGTTGATGCTCCAAAACCCGTAACACGGAACGACTATCAGGATATACCCCGGGAACTCGTCATACCACAAGTGCTAGCAAGCCGTTGTGGATCTTCACCATGAAATCCACTCCGGGACAGCCACTAAATCGAGACCAACAACCTGGAACTAACTCTCTCTTGTGTCTTCTCTCTTGGTCTTAGTAGCACCAAAGAGAATCAATATCTAAAACAATGCTTAGAGAGAGAAGAGAGAAAAAAAAACCCAAAAGATAAAGAATGAGTTCCATCTTCTCTCTTGGCTCCAGAATACGGGTTATGACCCCTCTCAACCGGCCCAACCTCGAGAAACAAAAGCTCCCATGCATTGGTCAGTTTTAGAGGTGGTTTTGATAAATGGCACTGGCAGGGTTTAGCGGCGCTAACCATAAGTTAGCGGCGCTAACTCCCAATAGTTAGCGGCGCTAACGCGCACTGTCAGTGATTTGACACAAAGTACATGCAGCCGTAGCGGCGCTAACCTCAAGGACTTAGCGGCGCTAACCCTTAAGAGTTAGCGGCGCTAACGCGGCCTGCGATGTCAACTTTTGTCTTTTGCCATATTTGGTCCCTTAACTTAAGTTGCTGTCAGGTTTGACCCCGGTGTATGACCCAATAGGCCCATACATCATCAGCAGTGGTCTATGGCGTACGTGCATTAGTGGGCATATCTCTAACAGACTCCCACTTGCACATAATGCACCGTACCCATGCAACCACAGACAAAGAGTGGCCTCTAGCAAAGCATCGATGCCCCCAAGTCAGTATGGGTTCCGCTTCCTTGCAAAAAACCATAACCTACATAAAATGTAGAGGTCCTATAGATAAGTGATCAAACATCCTTTTGTTCGCGATATCCTTGTGAACACGAGACATGGATTAATATGTCAATCTCCAGATCGTTCACGATTATGTTTCTCGATCAAGATTGGTGGTGACCAAAATTTAAGGACATATCTGATTCTCAATCAATATTCCTTTGCGCATGGCCATGCTTATTTTGGTGTCAGCGGCCAATCATCGAGGGGCCCAGGGATATCTCTCATACAGGAGGAACAAATTCCGTTGACTGTACAATCCCATAACATGAACCTTGTCTTACCCAGCTATTCCCTTTATAATAGCCAGTTACGAACTACGTTTTGAAATAACCAAAGTAAGAAAGTTTCATGCTATGGCAATTCATACATCTCGGGTCGAAGGACGTAATGATATTATCATCCCGAGTTACTTGTGACCATGATCCATGAAGTGAACTCAGGTGTGGGTCTTCCAGTCACTTGAAACCCCTTTCAAGCACAGGTTACTGTTGCGTTTCATGCATTCAATCCTTGATTAATGCATAACCAACATCTAACCTCAGCCTTATTTCAAACTTCCTTCCCTTGAAGAATGACTGACTGTGGAATTTTAGAATGTATAAACATTCTGGGAAGTGGTTAAACATGCTAAGATGGAACACAGTAAAGTCTTATGAATGTAACCGAATCACTCGCATATCGAAACAAGCATAAATTACAATACTGTCTGTATCGTTCCTAAAGCTTATAAGTAAATCAAACATATACTAAAACGATATTTAAGCCCGGTCATAAGCATGAACAATGCTTTTATACCTAGTATGAAAGTCATCACTAGTATTTGACAATGGCTTAATTATGGGATCATTTACCCGATATCCCTTTGTAATCTTTTGTATTCTCTTATTAAACCACTTGCGAAGTGTTTATTAAAGAGATCATTTACAAAGTTATCATAGTCATCATATCCTCAATGTTACAGAAGTCAACAATAGGATTAATGACACTTATGATTATCAGAGTCGACATACTCTCAATGTAACCGAAGTTCACAATAGAGTCATTGACACTCATGTTTATCAGAGTCGACATACCCTCAATGTGACCGAAGTCCACAATAGGGTCGATGACACTTATTTAGGTCTAAATGTCGTATCTATACCACTTACTTGATTAATCTAAACTTCGATAAAATCGACAGTCTCATAAGCATAGATCTGCTTGCAGTAATAACTTACTCAAGACAATTCTACTTTCGTCGAACATCAAGAACATACATCAGTACTTCTTGAATTAGAAAGTCCACTTGATTCCATATTTTCTATTTATACTCATAGAACAACAATTCCACCATTAGGTTGTAGAACAACCCTAAATTAGGACATTATTTTCATAGAGCATATTTGACTAGGAACACATGATGCTCCCACTAGCCCTGACAAGGGTATTTGGCTTAATCTACGCTTTCTAGAAAACTCATTCCTTTGACTTTCTCATAAAGCAGGATTACAGCCACAAGATGCAAGTTTTGCTGACCTTAGTCATGAACACAATTTGGACATAATGGATATATAAGGCCTCAGAACATGATTCAAACATTTCCTCAATTTAATCCTGCAAAGGATCTTGGCCTTTTTATTTCCATGCGAGATTACTTGTTTCCCCATAGTGACAACAATGTTTCGCTTAATCCAGACTTAATCTGGTTTTTATGGATGAATGAGACCCTCGGAAAATGCCTTAAGTATTTCCTCAACATGATCCTATGAAGGATTCAGATCTCTTTTGTCCATGTGAGCAAACTTGTTTCTACAAGGTGACAACAAAATTACACTTTATCCAAATTATCTTCAACATAACCACTAGAACTTGTTTCCATAAAATCAATATGAAACACTTTGTCTCTAGTCGGTATTTGAAGTTGTCCATTATGGCATATATGTTAGTCCCTTCACCCTTCTTGAATTACACCTTAGGTGTGGGATTAACCCAAGTCAAGTACTTGGATGCAGCAAATAGGTTACACCATTATCTTCTTCTATTCACTAGTGAACACAGGGTCCCACTATGTTTCCGATGAATGGTAACATCACAATGATTTACCATCAAGCTGCTGTTAGTAAAATATGACAACCTCATATCTAAACAACCTTCTTGATTTCCATCAGATATAAAGAAGCAATGGATATTGTCAGGTTTTACCAGCATCTCTATGCTGATTAAATGCTAGTGTCAACATTAGGTCTTTTATTTAAGTTTTACGTTCTTCCACTGGAATGCTTTTGTAAATTGTACTTTCCCTTTTGCGCAACCAGACATGGTTCCCAAAAGTTCAAGAAACAATTATCCAAAACTCAGATGAACTACTTAAATATGTAGGCATCAACTTATAATTCATCCATCTCCCACTGAATGTAGACTGGATAATTTAAGTTATGAGATTGACAAGCAAAGAACTCTTTCTAGTCAATATCTCATTCGATGCTTAAGTGACCACAATGCTGTGTTTTAGATCGAGGACTTGGTTCATAAAATTAATGTATACCAACCACATTGAATACATGTTTTAGGCCTGCCTTTTACCAGATCATCAACACACATATCCGGTTTTATTTAAAGTAACACCATGTGCAAATGTGTTTCTTCGGAAAAACGAATTATGGGTTAAACCCATGATTCATTTTATGTTTAAACCAATATAGATAAGAAAACTTAGCATCTATTCTAGATCTAAGAATTTATATCTATATGCCCTTATTGATTCTTAATTCTCTTTAGGTTAGTTCCGAACACCACTAGGTTTCAGACATAAGCCTTTTCTCTAGTAAACATTCTCTCAACTACTACCATAAAGATAGTGATGAAGAATTTCACTAGTGTCACTCTTTGTGGCATACTTGAACGGATTATCCACACAAATATGATCATATCCAACAAGTCACAATCCTTCCTTACCAATACTGGTGAAGGATTTCATTAATCATCCTATTCCAATAAACAAGATTTGTATCTTTTATTTAGCCCGAGGCTAAACTTTTACAAAGATCCTAACCTCATGGATCTAAGCGATGCAAATGTTGTTTACTTGGTCAAGTTTGATTATGCCATAGAGCTAATATATCCAAATCACTTTTGGATTTAAGAATCAATTGTTCATGATTGTCTTATTACTTATAACGAGCCTTTATGTATGCAATGATATGGATAAGTTTTGATAAAATCATCTCAAAATTTTTTTTTCAAAATTGTTTCAATTCTAAGTCATATCCATCGTCATCAAATGTGTATTTAAGCACTAAAATAGTCAAAATAACACAAAAGCATAGACATGGATCGAATTTGAAATGAAACTATTAAAATGAAAAATCTTTATAAAATACAAGATTCAAAAACATCCATCATCTCCAAAGGAGCATACACTAAAGTAGTTCTTGCCACGCAGGGCATACAAACAAAAGTAATAATAAATCCGGATTTAATGGCGAGACCAACACTCCCATTTCTCTTGTAGAATACAATTAACAAAATTTCTTCTTCAGAGATCCGGTTCTTCAAGCTTTTTCCTTTTTACAACGAATAAACCTACACTTTGCAACAAAAATAAATTTGTGACAAACGTGAGTCTTATAGCTCGGGTAAACATCCCAGCTTATAAGGAATAGCAATGAAGTATAATCATGAATGTACCTCAAGTAGGAAAATTAACTCTCTCTTGTCTGAGAAGTTTTATATCCTTTCGGCACAAAGGGCAGGCATGACGGCCCCAATCCCCAAATCTACCGCAGAAGTAGCAAACCACCCCTTGTTGAGTCTCTTTAGCCACATCATCAATGTCCATAGACTCAAAACTTGAAGCAAACTTGGAAACTCCAACTTCTTCTTTTAATGGGATCGATTTCTTCTTCTTCATGTTATGTTGTTCCTTAGAACCAAAAACAAGAGTGGATGAAGATGATGCATGCTTGGACATGTTAGATTCTACAACCTTCAACATTCCATGCAATTCATCTATAGACATTTCCTTTCCATGCATATGATAGTCCTTTATAAACTTTTCATATGTGGCGGGCAGAGACTAAAGTATGAAATTCACACCAAGCTCCCTCCCTATAGGAAAACCTAATCTCTCCATCTGGTCCATGTATGATTTCATCTTCAAAACATGGGCACTTACACTCCCGCCTTCCCGCATCTTACAATCGGTTAGACTTTTAACACACTCAAAATGTTCTTTTCTAACTTGCTGTCGGAAAACATCCTTCAGCTTGTTAATCATGTCATACACAGTCATGTGCTCAAATTGCTTTCGCAGTTCCGAGCTCATACTTGATAACATGAGACTAGCAACATCGTGTGTATCCCGAACACGCTTTTCATACGCATATCGGATAGCCCATTCCGCATTGATAGCAGGTGGTTCAGGAAGGGGTTCCTCAAGAATGTGCAACTTAGACTCAGCACGTAGGACAATTCTCAATTGCCTAAGCCAGTCAACAAAGTTCACTCCCGTGAGTTTTTCCCTTTGTAGAATCATACGAAGTGAAAATATCGACGTGTTGTGGTTTTGATTCGACATCCTATATTAAAGTAGAGTACATGAATTAGTTAGTTTGATTTGAATCCTCGTTAAAATAATTACCCTTATCGTCTCGAAAAATATTTTAACAAGGGCTAAGAACCATATTTCACTCCAATTCATGACGGGGTTGCCGCGGATCACTTCATGGAGCTATTTAGGCCGATAACCACTTTACCGATTGCAATCTCTATTGCAACTCTTAGACACTTGCGGGATCATACGACAACCATCGGTCGTTTGGCATGTTTGATCCCTACTAGCACCAATTCCAAATTAAAATTCTTGGTTGACTCGTGCTAAGCTCGACAATCACTCAAGGATTCTAATTTGTAATTGCAAATCGTCCAACAAGATACACGGTGATACCCCGACAACTACCGGCTCGTGCTAAGCTCGACAACCGATAATTTCAAGATCCCACACTCACCTTCCACACAGATCCACATGGAATAACTCGTGCTAAGCTCGACAATCACTCCATGCTTCACTAGATTTGGGTGGTGTCATCTTTTGGATGGTGCAAGATTTACGTTTTTATGAAAACGGGCTTTTGTTTTCGGCTTGGTTACTGATTAACTTGTTTAGTGACAAAACCTATTTTCACTAGGTGAGTTAATCTTGTATGTGAGCGCGCGAGAGAGTTGTAAACCATTTTTACCAAATCTCTTGTGATTTTATTAATTTCGAAAAAAAATTTCTAGCATGCGAATCCTAAGCAAACCATGCAAGAATAAAATAAAATCACATCACACGCATATATACGAAATAAATTGGTAACCCTTGCCAAAATCCTATGCGTTCTTCCCGTGAGCCAAAACGGGTAGAACGTGGTCAACTAAGGGACGGAAGGTCTTCAATGCAAGCTCCCACTAGAACCGCTATCACCAATGGACTTCACCGGCTTCTATGGACACGCTCCATCTCCTTCCGACTCCATCTTGTGTGTTTTCATCCAAATTGTACAAAAAATACAATAGAAATTTGAAATGGCGTACAAGCCACACTAATTTCCTATTTATCTAGTACAAATACACGGATGAATGAAATGGCATGCAAGCCACAATATTATTACAAATATAACAATTTTAATAAATATTACAGCCCATGTGATTAAAAATCACCAAATGCATCCAAACACACAAAGTCAACCACAAGGTCAAAGACAAGGTTACCAATTTCAAATCTATCACATACAACCAAACAAACAAGGTTGTAACAAAATTACCAAACACAAAACTGGAACAAATTTCCAGAATCACAAAAAGGCTAAAAATTCCCGAGACCAAAACTGATTTTAACTTTGAAAATTAAAACTGTTACAGCGCGTTAGCGCCGCTAACATTTATGAGTTAGCGCCGCTAACCCGAGGTTTGCGCCGCTAACCCTGTTCGAACAGAAAACAACCATTTTGATTTCGGGATTTTTCAAGTCACAAAGTGCAGATCTAACATAGAGGTGGCTCTGATACCACTGTTGGGATTTCGTGGGCTCACAGCGGAAGCAAGGTACAACAAAAATAGCCCATAGTACAAGCAAACAAAGCATAAAAACCGAAATCCCTCATATGGACCAAACTCTATGTTCAAGAAATGCAACTTGGAAAGGAAGAAGGTGTTATACCTTTCTCCTTAGCTCCAGAAAACTTCTTGTCTCGTGGTGTTGATGCTCCAAAACCCGTAACACGGAACGACTATCAGGATATACCCCGGGAACTCGTCATACCACAAGTGCTAGCAAGCCATTGTGGATCTTCACCATGAAATCCACTCCGGGACAGCCACTAAATCGAGACCAACAACCTGGAACTAACTCTCTCTTGTGTCTTCTCTCTTGGTCTTAGTAGCACCAAAGAGAATCAATATCTAAAACAATGCTTAGAGAGAGAAGAGAGAAAAAAAAACCCAAAAGATAAAGAATGAGTTCCATCTTCTCTCTTGGCTCCAGAATACGGGTTATGACCCCTCTCAACCGGCCCAACCTCGAGAAACAAAAGCTCCCATGCATTGGTCAGTTTTAGAGGTGGTTTTGATAAATGGCACTGGCAGGGTTTAGCGGCGCTAACCATAAGTTAGCGGCGCTAACTCCCAATAGTTAGCGGCGCTAACGCGCACTGTCAGTGATTTGACACAAAGTACATGCAGCCGTAGCGGCGCTAACCTCAAGGACTTAGCGGCGCTAACCCTTAAGAGTTAGCGGCGCTAACGCGGCCTGCGATGTCAACTTTTGTCTTTTGCCATATTTAGTCCCTTAACTTAAGTTGCTGTCAGGTTTGACCCCGGTGTATGACCCAATAGGCCCATACATCATCAGTAGTGGTCTATGGCGTACGTGCATTAGTGGGCATATCTCTAACATGACATGCTCACCTGCTCAGCAATGTAAACTCCTATGGCTGCTAAAACAAAGTTATCTGCTGATCTAGCTGGTCCATCTGCAGATCAGAAGACATATAGGGGAATGATAGGCTCATTACTGTACTTGACTGCGAGCAGACCCGACATTATGTTTTCAACTTGCTTATGTGCTCGATTCCAGGCCAATCCCAGAGAGTCGCATCTACTAGCGGTCAAGCGGATTTTTCGGTATCTCAAAGGAACTATGGACCTAGGTTTGTGGTATCCTCGAGACTCAAATCTTGACTTGCATGCGTACTCTGATTCCGACTATGGCGGATGCATGATAGATAGAAAGAGTACCTCTGGCAGTGCGCATTTCTTGGGGGATCACTTAGTCTGCTGGGCTTCGAAGATACAAAACTGTGTCTCTACATCCACTGCTGAAGCTGAATATGTTGCAGCTGCAATGTGTTGTTCGCAGAGTTTGTGGATCCGGACACAATTATCAGATTTTGGCCTGTAGTATGACAAGATTCCACTGTTCTGTGACTCGCAATCTGCCATTACCATTTCATGCAATCCGGTACACCATTCTAAAACGAAACACATTGACATCAGATTCACTTTATTAAAGATAATGTGGAAAAAGGAATCATTGAACTTCAGTATGTTCATACCGATAATCAGTTGGCTGACTTATTTACTAAACCATTGGACGAATCTCGTTTCAATGATTTAGTCTCTAAGCTTGGCATGCTTAATATGCATGTATGACATACTCCTTTTGCTTTTTCCTTATCTTTGTTTTTGGTTTTTGAATTGGTATTACACAGTTTGTTCGTTTTGCAGGTCTTTATTCCAGAAAATAAGGGGGAGTATCTATATCTTTACACATACGGGCTATGTGTAGGGGGAGAAATATAGATGTTTGTTTTTTCAAAACTGGTCTTTCTCTCAATCAAAATTTTTTGAAAAATCTTGAAAATTTTGATGTACAGATTGAGAGGGAGTTCTTTACTTTGCATTCAAAAAAAAATAGAAGGAAAATCGAATCGCACTCGAATTTTGATAAATATAATTCGCATGCGATTAGATTAAAGTTTAAGTGCAAATTCGCATGTGATTCAATCAACATGAACCATTCACATTCGATCATTCACATGCTATTCTTTCATGTGAAGCGGGTTCTACTCACTCGGCTAGTCGATCGCATGCGATTGTGACACAGGATTTCAAATGCCTTAATTCCCTTTTTGGTTAACACGATCGAATGCAATTCCACTAACTCAATACAATCCACATGCTCATCTACTGCCACGTGGCCACATTCGCATGCGAATTCTTCACTGGGCACATTCGCATATGATTCCTTCACACAGATACATTCGCATGCGAATTCCCTCACAGTTACCAAGGGGACTCTATCACCGCCTTAAAGGACCAATCAGAGGATGCCACGTGTCTTGTACTTAACATCTTTTTCCTTATCCCCACGATTTGGTCTTCTTCTTCGATTACTTTACGTAGAAAACTTGAATTTTCTCTCAAACCGCCATTGTTACACAATTCTCAAACTACTTCGAACCTCTGTCAAAATTTATAATTTTTATATCATTCGATTCGTACAAACAAGGTAAACAATCCGTACGGTGGAAATTTCTTTATTTCAATTTTTGAGTGGTGTTTAGAGGCAAGAACAGTTTCGAATCTTCAAGGGTTTTCACGAATTGTTTTCCGATTTTTGACCAATTCTTTCACCTCGATTGCTACAGTTGCTTTGGTCAATGTTTCTTAGATTTTCACGAGGATTTTGGATCTACAAACAGAATTTTAAAATTCTAACTTTTGTTCTTCGTGTTCTTCGCAGTTATAAGTATTCACTACAATTTTGAATTTTGGTCTTTTACTAGGTGTTAGGGACACTTTTTGCCTATACCTCAGTGTAATAAAATTGTTCGTATGCATTAAATCATTGTATATTGAAGATCAAAATTCATTTTTCACTCATTGAGACATAAGTTACACAATGGATATCTCAGAGTTGAGGTTTTTTCATGAAAATTTCACAAGTTAATAACTAAGTGTCTTTGGTCAAACTATATCAACTTAGCATCAAAAGAATGAGTTTGATCTAAGTTTGATCATTTTTCCATGAGTACTTCAGCTTATTACTGTTTAATTGTATTACAGATTTAACCTGCTTGAGTGTTTTGTGCAGATAGATGGCTAACATGGAAGGTGACTCCACATCACCTGTTCATTCTGTGGCTCCAAGCCAGCCTGCCCAAAACCCAAAACCCGATGAGCTTTTAATGCCTAGGGCAGAATTTTTATCAGTAACATCTCATGAAAACAATCAGTTTATAGACCTAACCACTTTGAAAAATCCTAACCACCCAATCCTAACTGAAATCCTTCGGGTCCATCCCCTGAATCATGCCCTTACATATAATCCTGCTACAACTAGTACTCATGTTCCAGAGGTGTATGCACAACAATTCTGGAAAACTTGCTATATACACACAAATCGTTCTGAAAATCTTTCCATTAGGGCAGAAGTTGATGAGTTTCGACTTGTAATCACAGTAGACAGACTGAGGGAAATTTTTCACTTTCCTACTGCTGATAGCCGACCACCGGCAACTGATTTTGATCCACCTCCTGAAGATGAATTGTGTCTAGCTGCTATTCAATCCTTTGGTTACTCTGGTCCATTGGAAAAGAAAAGCCAATTCAGGAGAAACAATCTGCACCCAATGTATAACAAGTTCATGACCATCTTGCAGAAGTGCTTAACTGCCAAACACACGGGATATGAGTTTCTAACAGAAAATCAAATGAGGACTTTTGTTGTAGCCGGCAATCACCTCCGTGTGGATTATGCTCAATTACTTTTCAATGATCTTGACACAATTACACAGAAAAACAGTTTGAAGAAGGTAGCAGCAAAATTCTTACCTTATCTGAGATTCATTCCAATGATCATTCAACACGTCATGGATGAAAATCCTAAAATTCCTCGACGAGTAGGTTCGCCTTCTATAGCCCCTAAAGCTTTTAATATTATTAAACCTACTATTCCTGATCTACTGCCTGTTCCTCAACCCTTTCCCGTGTCACTGCTGGATCTGTGTGAGCAGAATGACTTAGTAGTCAACTATAGGACGAGTGTAGGGATTCCTCCCCTGGTTCGATCAGAGCCGATCTTACCTACCCAGGGAGGAGTAGTACCTCGTGAGGAAGTAGAGGATAGGATTCAGCCATCTATGGGAGATGCTGAGTGGGATGTGCTGAGAGAAAATCCTGAGAGGGGTGGTGAAGTTGGTGAGGTAGATACACATAGAAAGGGAGCAGCTACATTTGATCCAGCTGATATTCTTGACTATGTTGAGTCTCTGAGCGTTCCAGCTACTGATCAATCTGATGCATCCACTGAACAAGTAAATCTTTCTAGCTCAGATTCAGATTGTACGGATTCCATCTCAAACACTGTCACCATACCTCCAGTTCGAATTCTGTCATCTCCTGTTCGCACCCCCGAAATACCAATTGCTCATACATCAGAAAGTACCCCTTTCTATATGAGATTGACTGATCCTTCTGAACAATCACCCGTCGTTAGTACTCCAGTGTCAACTGCTGATGTGATTCCCACTGTTCAACCTTTTGTCAATCAGGAAAATCTTAACATCATTCTGACTCCAACTCCATCAAGAGTAATAGTTCCTCAGTACACTCCAATCATTCAAATTGCTCCTGAGCATGATCCTGTACCATCTTTTGAAATTGCTTCTGTTTCCACTGACACTTCACTATTATTTCCAAATCAGTATGCTGGATATGTTAATGAAGAAGAAAATGATGTGAGTAGTAGTTATGTGAGAAAATAAAATGAGAGAGTTGAGATTTCACCACACCAAGAAAGCCGGGCAACTACATCTGCTATTAGACCTGACACTGTTAGGTCTGATATTGAAATAGACACGGCTATCCCAACCGTGCACATTCAAGCCCCACCCAGCCACTTAGCAGGTCCTCAAAGACCTTCTATTTCAATGCACATGGACTTTACACATAATCTACGACAATCTCCCTCGGAGATGGGACGTATTGAAACTAGAAGACAGCCTCCCTCGTCCTCGCCCAGTCTTTCAGAGCACATCGATTATCCGCGGATATCCGCATTTCTTGATAAACACAAAGACACAATTGAGGCACTGGTTACACTGAACAAAAGTGTTCCCGGAACATCCCTAGGTAATACTATTGATAGTATTATTTGAGGATGGGATGGAAATCCTACTAGTGCTAACATCACGCCAACACTGAAAGTAGGTCACACAGTTTGTAACTGTTGTGTAAACGAGAATCTATGTGATCTCGGTGTTTTTCACGGGAACTTTGAGACAGTGCCCTAAAGACTGTCTCTGATACTTTCATTGCCATATCATTGTGGTGACACCTTCGAATACAATTTAACTGATTTTCATGATACGGGTTCAAAGCTTCAAGTGTTCATATATTCCGGCCAAAATCAAGCCGAATACAGAGTTCATGTACATGATGTTCATGAAGAATCCTAATCATCATGAGGGGGAGAAATTATAATACTAAATCAGTTGATTTTGAGCTTATTGATCAAGAAGAGATTCATGTGTTGAGGGGGAGACAAAGAGAGCTAATATTTCAAAATTCGTATGTCAAGTCAACGGAGAGACAACGAAAAGAACAACAGAAGAAAAGAATTCAAGTTCAGAACAGTAAAAGTGGTTAACTGAAAATTCAAGAAGTTCTGAAGAAATAAACCAGATCTAGAGCTACATTCAAGGGGAGGAGAACAAATATTCTTCCTAAATCGTTTTGTTTGAAGGCTCGAGATCGCGTTTGCTGAAAACCACTACATGCTAAACAGTTAATACAACCAGAGGTTGGAAAACCTTAGGTTACTGGTGCAAATCTAAAAATCAGTAGAAAAAGGATGTTACTGTGTATTTTCAAGATTCAAGTTTTCATCAAGACTTTAAAGTGAAGATTTTGCAAGATGAGAAGACATTCTGAAGACATCCAATCAAACACTAAACATTCAAAAAGAAATCGTTCAAGTCTTATCTCTTAAAGCTTTTAAAGAATGCAACAAAAATCTGCAGATTTGTGAAAGGAGATTGTTAGAACTCGTATGATGCTGAAAAGACAAACATCTTCTATTTTCTATACAAAGGGGGAGATTGTTAGGACACAAATTTTGTATAGAATAGAAGATTACATTTTAGGTGAAGTTCGTATTAAAATACGAACTTAGAGGGTCAAATATGTAAATACCCTTATGGGTATAAATACTAATGACTAATTGTCATTAGTAAGGTCTTTGGCACTAATACAAGCTTAAGTGTGTGTTTTTCATGGTGTTTATACATATTCTCTCATCTTATGATTAGTTTGCCTTTGATTCTTCATTAGATCTTTGATACCTGAATCACTTGGGTCCTAACAAGTACTCGTGTTCACCTGAGCACGGCGTATCATCCACAGACAGATGGCCAGTCAGAGAGAACGATTCAGACATTGGAGGACATGCTTCACGCATGTGTCCTCGAATTCGGTGGTGCGTGGGATTCTCACTTGCCTTTGATCGAGTTTGCTTATAACAACTCGTATCACTCTAGTATTGGGATACCTCCATATGAGATGTTGTACGGGAGGCATTGTCGCACACCAACATGTTGGCTCGAACCTGGTGAGAAATAGTTTGCCGGACCCGAGATTGTTCAGATCGCAGCTGATAAAGTAAAAGTCGCTCGTGAAAAGTTGAAAGCCGCACGGGATAGAAATAAGGTATACGCAAATCCAAAACGTAGACCTGTTGAATTCAATGAGGGCGATCGGGTATTCTTAAAAGTCTCTCCTTGGAAAGGTGTTATTCGATTTGGTTGGAAAGGTAAGTTGAGTCCGAGGTATATTGGTCCGTTTAAAATCCTTCGTAAGGTTAACGACCAGACGGTGTCGCTTGAATTGCCACCAGAGCTTTCTGGAATTCATAACACGTTCAACGTGTATTATCTGCGTAAGTGCAAAGTGGAGGAGAACCAGATTCAGCCTCTGCAAGAGTTGAAAGTGGACACTTCAAAACGTCTTGTTGAAGAACCTATCGAAATACTTGGTTCAAAGACCAAGAAGTTGCGCAAAAAGATGATAAAGCTGGTTTTAGTCAAGTGGAAATACAACCTAGGTTCGAGTATTACCTGGGAGACCGAAGACGACATGCGAGCTAGATACCCTCACTTGTTTGTGGACGATCAGATTCCAAGGACGGAATCTTCTTAAGGGGGATAGATTTGTAACACCCTGAAATAGGGCTTAGTTGTAAGAAGTTGTACCCTATGTTTGTATAGTTGTACGTTGACATTAACCAAGTTGTTTAAGTTGTTTTGTTGATTAATTGTTGTTATTTGTTGGTACACGTGGTTATGTGGCTTAAGTTGGAAATGTGTCGTTAATAGATAGAGTTAGTTAATAATTGAACGGTTTCAATTAATGATTCTGAAAATATCTCCGTTAGTTGAAACGGATAAACCTAAGTCGTGTTTTAAGTTGAATAGGAGAACGAAATACCCTCGTGGGGTATTAAACCCACTTGGGTCAGTTTATAGCCTTTCTTATCCCCTACCTTAGCTTTCAAAGCACACAAACATATAACACATACATATGTACATACCAAGCTATACACACACACATACTTGGAGATTTGGAAAAAGAAATCAAAAGGCAATCAAGTTGAGGTGATTTCAGTAGTTGATTCAGAACCGTAAGCTGTGTCAATCCATCTTCTTGGTATGAATTCTTGTGTATTAAACCTAGTTGTGTTCTTGAAGAGAAAACACCCAATTGAAGGGTTAAATTGATCAATAATTGTTGTATAAGTTAAGAAACCTATAGGCAATGATGTATGAATGTTAAAAGACATGTAGGAACGTTTAAAACGCGATTTCAGTCAATAAAAAGGTGGAAAACATCGAGTTGCAGGTCTGAGTTCGAACAGGGACGAAGCCTGCTGTAATAGAGGCTCCTACGGGCGTAGGAAATACTCCCTGCGGCCATAGGGGTTGTTGTGGTCTCTGCGGCCGTAGGCAGGGTTCTCTACGGCCGTAGTAATGCATTTTGTATGGTTTACCACCTACGGGTGAAGGAAAGAAGCCTACGGGCGTGGGTACATAACCTACGACCGTTGGCACCCAAAGAATCACTCCGGCGGGCTTAAAGTATGGTCCTTACGGCCGTAGGGTATTGTTTCTTGGAAAGGAACTCTTGCGGGCGTAGGGCATGTTCCTACGGCCGTAGGAGGTGTCTGGAAGGTGTCCTGCGGCCGTAGGACACATCCTCTGCGGCCGTAGGAGCTGTTCCATGTTACTTGTTGCTTGTTGTTCGTTGTACGTTTGCATAGAAGCAATGATAGTGCTTTTAGACGTTGACTGAACCTGCACGTGATGTGTTAGGTGATTCGGACGACTCTGTGTGCTCTTGGGATTCCCGAATTCATATCTGCCTCCTGTAATCTCGAGGTGAGTACATGTTTCCCATGAGTCTCGGTAAGTAGCTTTGTCTGTTGTTTATTTAAATGTGTTGTCGATGTCGCACACGTGCGTATATGAGGTATGTTTTGCTATGTTGTTATATACTGTTGCCATGCTAAGTTGCTTTACATGTTGGTTATGAATCGCATGCGTATAGTTGAACCCGAAACGGGTTGTTGTTGTGTGTTGTATTGGTCCGGACTGTTGATGGCATGGTTAAGGTCAGCTTTCTTCCCGAAGGCTGGATCCCTTTGATGGAATAACGGGGATCAACAGTACTCGGTGTGCAACACACCAGGGTAGTCTTGCAAACCGCCGCTCCTTAACGTGAGTTGGGATCTTAACTTCCGTTGAGATCCGTGTTGATGAGCTTTGAGCTTTATAACGCGTTTGGTGGACTGCTCTTCGCTCCCCCTCCATTGCGGATAGTTGTTGCTGATGGTCCCCAATTTGAATCGTTCAGCGGGGTTTCCCACCCTGCAAGATATGATTCCTACTGACTCGTTGGTGCGACACAATGTGTTAGGATAGCCTCATGTGCTGTCCCGTAGTTGGGATAACCTGGTTGTTGAAGCTTATGTGTAAATCTGTGCTCACTAGCTAGTTGTAGCTAACGGTGCCTGATTTCCCTTTTTGCAGATGCGAGGTAGTTAGCCTATGTGAGGCGCGACTTGTTGGTGGAGGTTGTAAATATCTTTTGCGGAACCCTGCTCGTTGTATTTATTTGTGATCCGATGGTCGGTAATTTGTCGGTTTAGTTGGTAACACCTGACAGTTGAACTTGGCATAATCTTTTGTTGTATTATAACTGCCAAGTCAGTTAATACTTATAATATTTTGTAAATGACGTTTACTTCCGCTATGCGTTTGATTTAAAAAGCTTAAATTTTCCTTAACTTTAAGCGTGTGAAAACCGGTGTTACACCAAAACTTTAAATTGTCATACTTTTTAAGTTTTATGAATTTAAGCAAAAAAATGATACTAATCTTTTAGTTTTTTAATTCTCTTTCAATTAAGGCCACTCTTTCTATATTTTTTTTAACTTTTTTTTTGAAAATGCAAATTTTATTTACATTTTGGGCTGTATTTTCATTTAATCATTTTGGGTTTGTATTTTGCATTTTCATATTTTTCATTTTCGGAAGCATCTCAATGACGTGCATGTTCATATTTTGCATTTTTCGATTTTTTGCATTTTGCATTTTAGAATGAAACCCAACTCATAACGCAAACTTTGCATTTAAAAAAAAAACTTCAGAAATATATCAAGTCTGGTCTTATTTGAAAGAGAACGAAAAAATGAATCTAACGATATACTTTTTTGCTAAAATTATTAAAAACAAATGAGTTATGATTATTTAAAAATTGAGGGTTTTTTCTCTAAAAAAAGTGTTGGCCAGCGGAAGGGCCGTGAGTTTTTTTTCTTTTTTTATTTTCCATTTTTACCCCTAAACAATATGCAACGTGTTTAAGGGAGGTTCTATATGGAACATTACCCTTTATATATAAATAACTCGGTTCAAACGAGAAATGTTTTTCGTACGAGAACTGCGAGAATCATTTCTGGGCAATCATTTAATTTCTTTTTTTTATTTAATTTAAATAGGAAAGTGTAGTGTAGATAATCTTACATTACCCCACTTTTTTTAAACTAATATATCCATCAAACTAAAATGTTTTCAATTACGAAAAATATATCAAATTAACGATAAAATTATGCTCTTTCATTTTAGACCGATCTTGCTATATTTTTTTAATTAAAATGTCGTGTTTGCTGGGTTTTTTTCCAGCTCGACAAATGTACTAGTGCAATTTTTGCAAAATTTGCACAAGTGCAAAATTTTACACTAGTGCATATCTATACCTGACAAGAAAAAAAACCCAGCAAACACAATTTATTTTTGAAAAAAACTATATCAAGACCGGTCTTAAATTTAGGAGCATAATTTTTTCGTTAATTAGGTATAATTTTCATAATTTAACATCTTTCGGTTTCATATATATATATATATATATAAATTGGATCAATAAAGAACCATGTGTTAAAAAATAACATAAATAACCAATATGGACCTTTAGATCATCAAAATCAATTAATGAGATTGATCGATGGCAAAACTGTAATTATTATGTTTTAATTTAGGAAGAATAGGGCAAAAATGTAATTATTCTTAACCCCCAAACCCACAAATTTAAAAAAAAAACCACCAAAAACTTTAAATCGCCATAACTTTTAAATTTTATGAATTTAATCTAAAAAATTATACCATTCTTTTAGTTTTTTAATCCTCTTTCAAACAAGATCACTCTTCCCATACTTTTATAAATTTTTTTGAAAATGATTTTTTTTTTTGCATTTTGGCAGCTGTAGTCACTACAGGAAAAACACCCTTTTGCGACGACAAAAGTCATCGCTAAGACCTGAATGTCGTCGCTAAATTGTACCTTGAGACGACATGTCGTCGCAGAGCAGTCGTCGCAAAAGGTTCGTCTCAGATCAGAAATTAGCGTTGATGAAGTTAAATCTGTCGTCGCAAATAAGCAAAGTCTTCACAAAGAGTGTCGTCGCAAAAAGTCTATTTTCTTGTAGTGAGTGTTTTCTGTGTACATATTTTGCATTTTGGCACCGTGTAGTGTTTCTGTGTACAAATTTTGCATTTTGGGAGCATGTAGTGTTTCTGTGTACAGATTTTGCCTTTTGGCAGCATATATTCTATGGTTTTTTGCATTCTGCATGTTTATATTTTGCGTTTTTCGTTTTTTGCATTTTGCATGTCTATACGGATTTACGTTCTGCATTCTACATGTTTTTTGCATTCTGCATTTTGCATTTTTTTTTGCATTCTGCATGTTTTTTGCTTTCTGCATTCTTCATTCTTCATTCTGCATGTTTTTTGCATTTCTGCATTCTGCATGTTTTTTGCATTCTGCATTCTTTCATTCTGCATTCTTCATTCTACATGGTTTGAATTACCCAGCTCAAAATGCAAATTACGGATTTTGCATTTTGCATTTAGGCTTGAATGAATCCAACATCTACGGATTTTGTATTTTGGGCGTGAATGAAACTAGCTCAAAATGCAAACTACGGATTTTGCATTTTGGGTTTGAATGAACCCAGCTCAAAATGCAAACTTTGCATTTCAAAAAAAAAATTTCAGAAATATATCAAGTCCGGTCTTGTTTGAAAGAGGACGAAAAACTGAAACTAATGATATAATTTTTTTGTTAAAATTCTTAAAAACGAACGAGTTATGATCATTTAAAGTAAGTGAGTTTTTTTTTTAATTTGGGGGGGGGGGGGACGTTGGGAGGGCTGTGTATCAATGAGATTTTTCTTTTTTTTTAATTTTCCTTTTTTGCCCATAAACAATGTGTCACGTGTCATCACCAGGGGGTTCTTTAGGTTCTATGTTTAAGAGAGGTTCTTTGTTTAACCACACCCTATATATATATATATATATATATATATATATATATATATATATATATATATATATATATATATATATATATATATTAGTTTATAAAATATGTGTAACACCCCAAAATAGGGCCTAGTTGTAGGTAGTTGTACTATGTGCTGATAGGGTTGTACTTTGATTTTAATTAGTATTTGTTAATAATATGTGTTATCTGTGATTGAAAAGGTGTTACGAGAAAATGTTATGTTAATATGTAAAATGGGTAAGTTAGTAACCGGTTTTAGATAATGGTTCCAAAAATATCCTCGTTAGGTGAAACGGATAAACGAGAAATAAGTTGTAAGTTAAAAAGGGGAATAAAATACCTTGTTTATTTAATTTGACCATAAGGGTCGGTCATGGGGTTCTTATCACCTGGGACTTCACAAAGCCCACGCTAACACATACACAAACATACGTATCATACACATACCACTCTTTTGAAATTGGAAGAAGAAAACTTGAAGGAAAAACTCTCAACTTCTGATTTAGCAAATAATCCAAGATCCTACAGCTTGTAGTCATCTTTCTTTGTAAGTATTCTTATTGTTAAACCTAGTTTTTGTATCTTGAAGAAGGTGACCTCTTTTGATGGTGTAAATTGTGTTTTAGTTGTTAGTTTGTGTTAAGTATGTGTTAGCAAGCTTCAATTGATGTCAAATAATGTTTATGAACAATTGGAATTGAGTTTTGGTCGAATTCCATGCCAAAAACGCAAGTTACAGCCGCTGTGTTCGAACAGGGAAGAAGGTCTACTGTGCAGACCCTTCCTGCGGCCGTAGGGGAAAGTTCATGCGGCCGTAGGAGCAGTTTCTTTCCTGCGGCCGTAGTGAAAAGTTCTTGCGGCCGTAGGAGGGTGTTTTTCAGAATTTTTGTAATTAAGCCTTCTGTGGCCGTAGGAAAAGGTTTCTGCGGCCATAGGAGGGTATTTTGTATGGTTTACCGTCTACGGACGAAGGAGCAAGGTCTACGGGTGTAGGTACGTAACCTACGGTCGTAGCCATAGAACAGCTCCTGTGGGCATAGGGATAAGTTCCTACGGCCATTGGGCTCGGTTTAATGGAGAGAAACTCTGCGGGCGTAGGGGGTTGCCTCTACGGCCGTAGGAGGAGTTTGTTATGCCTTCTGCGGCCGTAGGACATGACCTCTGCGGCCGTAGGACCTTGTCCAGTATGAATAGCTTGTAATTTGTATTATGTGATAAGTGTTAAGGTGTTAACAAGCTTGTATATGATGTGTTAGGCACTTCTGAGGAACCAGAAGATACTGAGCACTATATTTTCTTGTTGTAGCTGTTAAGGTGAGTACCGGTTAACCTTATGTTTCGTGATAAACATGTTATAACAAGCTTAAGGTAAGTTATGGCTTATGTGTCGTTAATTTACTATGGTATACGCTGTTATGCACTTATGTTAGGCTTGAGTAGGCCAATCATGTTGTAAACTTGGTATATGATGGTATTATGGCTTTTTGTGGGCCAATATGATATGTTATGGCTTGAGTAGGCCAATTATGTTATGATGCGGCCAGAGTCGGCCAATACGTGTTCGTACCGGCACTTTGATGCTGTTGAGGTACGGTGATTCGTGGCCGCGGATCGGGTTCTTGCAAAAACCCCGTGCCTCAACCAGGGGCTCTCATAGACTTCCCCGCTCGTTAATTAAATAAGGGCTCTCACTGATTTCCCCACTCGTTAATGCAATGGTGGGCTGCTACCCGCTCCCCTACCGGCACGATATGATAGATGTATTCGGTTTCCCCCAGTTTGGATCATTGAGCCGGGCTTACTACTCTACAAGAAGTGACTCCTCCTGGGCACCAGAACATCGCTAGCTGTTTGGATAGACTTGTTTGTTATTCTGTGATATCTTCTGCACGCTATAATATCTTTGTTACGATGCTTATGTTTAATCGTTGCTCACTAGCTATTTATAGCTAACCCCTCCATGTATATATCCTGTGTACAGGTAATTAGATGATGGTGAGAACGGGTGCCATGTTTTGGTTTATAATGCCGAAGATTTTTGGGGAACACTACTTTTGCGGTTGTTTTGTTAACTCTGATTTACTGGTTAATGGTCGGCAGATATTTGGTTACTCCGTTGGGTTGTTTTGTTTAAACACTGATACAGTTTGTGTAAATAACTAACTTTTAGCTTCCGCTGTATTTAGTAAATATATCTTTTGGTTAAACGGTTAATGTATTACTTAATGTTTTTTTTAAATTAAGCTTGTGAAACCCTAGCGTTACAATATGGGTATAATGTAAAAATGTCCAAATTACTCTTAATTAATTAATGATAAGTTTAATTAGTTTAAGGTTATCCATTAACAACTCTTTAATCTCAACCCTCCATCTCTTTGATCAATGCTTGTAATTGTTTATCGCAGTTCTCGTACGAAAAACGGTTCTCATTTGAACCGTCCCATATATATAATATATATATATATACAGGAAGAAGTTCCATTGAGAACCATTTTTAATGCGAGAACCGCGATAACAAATCTAAGCCATCCAATTCCCCCTCTTTTAATGTCATTGCCCACCCATGAATTCCTCACATACACCTTGCCACACTTGATCCCCCCACGCTTGTGACAACTGTCACTAAAAATCATAAAAGGTTTGCCTTAAAAACACTATATTAGAATTCGATAAAATTTCGATAATTTAGAAATACTTTTCGTAGCTTTATTAAATAAATAAAAGTCCTAGTCCTTGCAAAAATCCCGACGTTTCACCTAGATATCCTATTACGCGTCAAAATGTCCGAAATATTTTATATACGAAAAACTTAGATAAGTAACATAGTACATTTTTATACGTACTTTATAAAAATAAAAATGTAAGGTAAATAATAAACATAGAAAATATGTTTATCTTATAATAATAATAATAATTATTATTATTATTATTATTATTATTATTATTATATTAAAAAAACAGAGAAGTCAAACTTCATTATTTTAACCACATTTACACACAACCACCACAATCATTATCACCACACCCCCCCCCCCTCCATTTCATTTTTGCCTATAAATACTACCTTCATCCCTTCACAATTGCATCCCCTCCATACTTACTACCATACATACACTCTAAAACATTTCCAAATCAATTCAAGAAGTTGAAGAAGGAACCATTCTCTTTTATTCAAGTAAGGGCAATCTTGAAGGTAAAAATCACTAACCCTTAGTACTAGTTCTTGTACACTTGTTATTCTTAACAAAAACCCACCATCTCCATTTTTTTCCTTCATATCTTCTTAAATACTAGAACCAAAAAAATTCAAGAAGATAAGATTATAAATACAAGCATGAATTAATCCGAATAAAGGACTTTATCCCGCTTTTTTATGTATGGACTTGATCGTACCAAATGTTGTGTGGCATTATAATACATGCTTGTAACAATCCAATTAAAGAACTTTGTCATACCTTTTGATGTATGGATTTAATCCTACCAAATGTTGTAGTGCAAGAAAAAGATTGGTGGAAATGATGGGTAATAAACAAGAATCTCAAATGTACAAAGACTAAAAGTACATTAACTAGCATAAACTTATCTTGAACCTTTTATACTTTTGTTAAAAATAATAAAGTTGTTAAGTCCTATTTAAGAATACAAAGAAATACAAGATGTTAGTATATAAATATAAGATGATGTAAAAAAAACTATTCTAATATTTAAATAAGATGGTAAAATATATGTACTTTAAAACATGTATACAAGTGTTACCTACTATATGTATGTAAAAATACTTAGTAGTTTCAAGAACAATATATATAAATAAATAAATAAATAAATAAATAAATATATATATATATATATATATATATATATATATATATATATATATATATGATTTATATATATATGTGTGTGTATGATTTTTCAAAAATTATAAAATATAGTATCACATAGTATTGTGTAGAAACTAAATGTATATTAATATTATATGTATACGTAATTATAAAATATATATATATATATATATATATATATATATATGTTATAATAATAAATAATGTTATGATACACCCTTATCATAAGTAAATATAATAAGGTTGTGTGTCTATCTCTTAAAACAATTATGTATAATATAGCATGTTGCATGTGCACCTACTTATACTTTAAAACGATATATATATAAAAGATATATATAAATATATACATATTTACACATGTGTGTGTTTGCTTGTTTAAAACAACTATATTTTCATAAATACGTTACCTATATGTATAAGATAAAAATAAAAATATAAAGAAAAGAAATTAATAATAATAACTATATACGGTTATAAAAAGGAAATACTCTAAAAAGACCTTACGGTGGATATTAAACGTAATAGGAAAAGGAGCGTCGGCGAGTTAATGAACTAATAGGACTAACAACTACTTGCAAAGCTACAACGCAAGGTGAGTATTCACAGCTCCACTTTTAAATACATTTGTCAAATATTGGGGTGAAAGCATGAATATAAATGTTTTTAAGTTTTATTGTCATGACAATTACTAGCAAAAGAATTGTGAAAATTTAAATTACGTATTATGGTATATTATACTTGATGTACTTGAGTTCTTATTCAAAGTATCCGTTATGGTTGGAAATTGTCTATTACCTTGTGCTATGAGACCTTTTGCTATGACACTTCGTGTTTCCTCTTTAGCGGGGTGTGACAGAATTGGTATCAGTGCCAAAGGTTATAGAGAATGTAGTTTTTCTTATGGGGGGGGGGGGGGGGGACTCAAACTATAACCAAAGGTTTTCAAAAGATAAAAAAATTTCTAAAATAAATTTTAAACTTGAAGCATTTTACTAATCCGACTAAGTTGAGTTTTCCATTAGCTTACTTTAATTAAACAAAGTTTGATCACCTATGTTTAATTCAAGTAAGTGTGATGGAATACTCAAGTTATTTGTAATAGGACTACGCTTGTAAAATATATATATATATATATCTGATGAGGAACCAGAGATGTCTAATGGAAGAAGCTCACCGATTCCCTATGCACCATTAGGATCCGGTCGGCATCTGGAGGCTCAACAATCCAAGGACATACCATCTGGCTCCTTGGAACCCCAGAACAAACCGCAAGGACCACGCATCAGACTTACTGCTAGGAAGACAACCGGGTTACCCCCGCGCATTGCACCTCCACAAACAGTATCGGCTACTGGCTGCAGAAGGATAGTGGAGGGCGCCCCGGTGCTGCCGGGTATTCCAGTCATATCCCAGATGGAAGCTCACACCCGACACCTGAGGCAGCTTACCTCCCAAATCGATTATCTTGATGGACGGTTAGATTGCCAGCGCCACTCAATTGATGCTCTCTCAGAAATGGTGGAGGCTCAGTACCAGCACACATCAAGGGTGGAGGCTAATGCACAAGAGGGCATACGGAGGATCTATGAGCGTGTGAAGGCCATAGCAGTGCTAACATTGGTGGTCGGAATCATGATGGGAGTAGTGTTAGGAAAGAACCTCTGAGACGATCATTCCAAGATTTCTAAATATGCTACTATTAACCTAAGGAACTATTAATTAGGAAAAATATATATAGTACGATTGGGAAATTTTGTCTATAACATATGTACCCAATCCTATTAATGGTATGTAAACCCAATCAAAATGACTTATGTATTACCATGTATTGGGAATTTTGACCCTAACATATGTACCCAATTTTGGGAATTTTGTATTCAACATATGTACCCAAATTTATCAATGGTATTTATAATATTTTAAGAGATTTCCTGTCCTTATAATGTTATCTAGAGCTTGAAAAATGTTGCATGATCATACTTAGCCACCTTAAGAATAAAACTTTACAAGGATCATCTTATCTTCACATCTTAGAACCATGCCTCTAAGAAGAGAAAATGACATAAACCAAATGGTGATGGATCGAGTGATAGCTACACTGCCCAACATCGTTAGCCAAGTGGCAGCGGGCTTATAAGCTGGACAAAATGCGAATACGGCAAACAGAGACTGCAACCACAAAACCTTTAGGGCCTACAACCCTAAGGAGTTTTATGGCACTAAGGGAGTTGTAGGATTGCTAAATTGGGTTGAAGGTGTAGAATCGGTCCTTAGTATCAGCAAGTGTACGGAAGCCAACAAGGTGGAATACGCCGCTTGCCTACTACAAGGTCGAGCCTTGTCATGGTGGAACATCCAAGTGCAGATCCGAGGAAGGGAGACCGCTCATCAACTCACCTGGGCAGAATTCGTAAAATTGCTGAGAGAAGAGTTCTGCTCCAAGAGTGAAACACAGAAACTAGAAGCCGAGCTGTGGAACCACGAAATGGTGGGAAGTAACATCAGCACTTACACTACCCGCTTCCATGAGCTGTCTAAAATGGTCCCACACTTGGTAACCCCTGAGGAAAACCATATAGATAGGTATATCTGGGGTCTAGCTCCTGAGATACGGGCGAATGTCTCCTCGGCAAACCTCACCACACTCCAGAACGCAGTGAATTTGGCCACCAGTCTCACCAACAATGCCATACGATCTGGAATGTTTTCCAATGATAAGAGTAAAGGAAAGAGGAAGGTGGAGGAACCTTCAAGGAAGCAATCGAATGAGAGGTTTGGGAAAAACCATAAGGTTAGCAGGAACTATGGAGTTCAGGCACAGACAACATGAGGAAGAAGGACCTACCCTAGGTGTGACAAGTGCGGTAAGCTTCATGAGGGCAAGTGCATCATCTGTCTTAGGTGTAAAAGAGGAGGCCATTATGCAAATGATTGTAAGGCACGACCATGCAACAAATGTGGAAGTTTGGAACATCATCCACGTATATGCCCACGTCCCAACCAGGGACAGGATGCTAATCAGAACCGCCAGGTGAACCAGCAGGGTCAAGGAGGCCAAGCTCGAGGACGAGTGTTCGAGATCGGAATGAATGAAGCTAGACAGAATGCGGATGTTGTCGCAGGTACCTTCCTTCTAAATGATAATTATGCATCAGTGTTATTTGATTCCGGAGCAGATAGGAGTTTTGTATCTTTGGGGTTTAGGACAACGCTTAACTTAAAAACTGAAAAGATGAAAGAAGCATATACCATAGAGTTTGCTAATGGCCAGGAAGCTAGGGTTAAGGATATAATTATTGGTTGTACATTGAACTTAGCTGGTAAGATATTTAGTATAGACTTAATCCCAATTAAGTTAGGAAGTTTCGATGTAATTATCGGCATGGATTGGCTTACTAAATATCGAGCGGAGATATGTTGTTTCGAGAAAATCATACGTATCCCAATGCCTAGAGGCGAAAAACTCGTCATATACGGACAGAAGTCAGAAAGAAATTTGAGAATAGTATCCTGCATGAAGATACAAAAATACTTGAGAAAGGGAAATGAGGCATTCTTAGCTCACGTCACTAATAAGGATATAGAAGAGCAGCGCACCCAGGATATCCCCGTAGTTCGAGATTACCCTGAGGTTTTCCGCGAGGAATTACTAGGGTTACCTCCGAATCGTCAAGTTGAGTTTCATATCGACTTAGTTCCTGGAGCAGCGCCTGTGGCTAAGGCACCATATCGATTAGCGCCGTCAGAAATGCAAGAATTGTCAGCACAACTCCAAGAATTGCTTGACAAAGGATTCATCCGACCAAGCTCATCCCCTTGGGGAGCTCCGGTCCTTTTCGTTAAAAAGAAGGACGGATCGTTACGGATGTGTATAGATTATAGGGAACTTAATAAGTTGACAATCAAAAATCGATATCCACTTCCCAGGATTGATGATTTGTTTGATCAACTTCAAGGAGCCACATATTTTTCAAAGATCGATCTCCGGTCGGGATATCACCAGTTACGAGTATGTGAGGCGGATGTTCCTAAAACAACATTTAGGACTCGTTACGGATATTACGAGTTCTTAGTTATGCCTTTTGGGTTGACAAATGCTCCAGCTATCGTCATGGATCTGATGAATAGGGTATGTAGACCATATTTGGATACGTTTGTTATCGTGTTTATCGATGATATACTCATTTATTCACAAAACAAGGAAGATCACGAAAACACCTGAAGATGATGTTAACACTACTTAAGGATCAAAAGTTGTACGCAAAATTTCCTAAGTGCGAATTATGGATTCGCGAAGTACACTTTGTTGGTCATGTGGTTAACAAGAATGGGATTCACGTAGATCCGGCAAAGATCGAGGTAATCAAGCAGTGAGAAGCACCAAAAACACCAACCGAAGTTCGCCAATTTCTTGGTTTGGCAAGTTACTACAGGCGATTCATAGCAAACTTTTCAAGGATTGCACAACCACTAATCACACTAACCCAGAAAGATAAGAAATTTATCTAGGGAGAGAAACAGGAAGAAGCATTTCAAACTCTCAAACACAAATTGTGTAATGCACCTGTCCTAACTCTACCTGAAGGAACAGATAACTTCGTGGTTTACTGCGATGCTTCACATGAAGGACTGGGTGTGTATTGATGCAAAAGGATAAGGTCATCGCTTATGCATCAAGACAACTAAAAGTACACGAGAAAAACTATACTACCCATGACTTGGAACTGGGAGCAGTGGTGTTTGCTCTTAAGATCTGGAGGCACTACCTGTATGGTACTAAGTGTATTATCTATACCGACCACAAAAGTCTTCAACACATTCTAGATCAGAAAATGCTCAATATGAGACAAAGGAGATGGGTTGAGTTACTCAATGATTATGACTGCGAAATCAAATACCACCCTGGTAAAGAAAATGTGGTAGCAGATGGTAGGAAGGAAAGAGTGAAGCCTTCTAGGGCTAGAGCTATGGGAGCATTGTTTCAAACTAGTTTGAAGAGTCGGATTATGGAAAGCCAGGAAAAGGCGTTACAGGAGGAGAATCTAAAGGACGAAGCTTTATACCATCTAGAGTCCAAATTCGTAACTAAGACTGATGGAGTGCGCTATTTCGAGAACAGAGTATGGGTCCCGAAATACAACAACACATGGCTGATGATTTTGGATGAAGCACATCAGTCAAAATACTCCATACACCCCAGAGCTGACAAGATGTACAAGGATCTTAAGGAGTACTATTGGTGGCCGGGTATGAAAAAGGACATTGCCCTGTACGTAGGAAAGTGCTAACATGTGCAAGGGTAAAAGCTGAACACCAGAAACCGTCTGGGTTATTGCAACAGCCTGAAATCCCACAATGGAAATGGGAACAAATCACAATAGATTTTATCACCAAGCTGCCGAGAACGGCAAGAGCTCACGATGCCATATGGGTCATAGTAGATAGACTCACAAAATCAACACATTTTCTCCTCATCCGGGAAGATTATAAAATGGAAAAACTTGCCCAGATGTATATCAATGAGGTTGTGGCATGACATGGTGTGCCTATTTCAATCATTTCAGATAGAGACAGTCGGTTTACATCAAGGTTATGGCAATCATTGCAAAAAGCATTAGGTACTCGAATCAATCTAAGTACAGCTTACCACCCACAAACCGACGGGAAAACAGAAAGAACTATACAAACTTTAGAGGACATGCTACGTGCTTGTGTGATAGACTTCGGAGGGATTTGGGATTCTCACCTATCATTGGTTGAGTTTTCGTACAATAACAGTTATCACACTAGCATACAGTGTGCTCCGTATGAAGCTTTGTATGGGCGTAAATGCATATCTCTTTTGAGCTGGGTAGTAGTTGGTGATCGACATTTAATCAAACCCGATATTATTCAGGAAACCACTGATAAGATCTCTATCATCAAAGAAAGACTCAAAACGGCAAGAGACTGCCAGAAGAGTTATGCGGATAATAGGAGAAAACCCCTAGAATTTCAAGTTGGGGACAAAGTACTTTTGAAAGTATCCCCATGGAAAGGCATTATTCGCTTTGGGAAGAAAGGAAAATTAAGTCCTCGATATATTGGACCCTTTGAAATTACCGAGAAGGTTGGTCCCGTAGCATATAAAGTCAATCTACCATCGGAGTTGAGCGCTATTCATAATACCTTCCACGTATCGAATCTCAAGAAATGCCTGTCCGACAACTCATCAGTTGTACCAGTAGAAGAAGTTCAAGTATACTTAGGGATGAAATTTAGGGATGACGTCGGCGCAAAGTAAATATCCACATCTCTTTAATGACGTCGGCGCAAAGTAAATTTAGGGATGAAATTTCTCTAACTAGGGGAGACTGTGACAACTGTCACTAAAAATCATAAAAGGTTTGCCTTAAAAACTCTAGATTAGAATTCGATAAAATTTCGATAATTTAGAAATACTTTTCGTAGCTTTATTAAATAAATAAAAGTCCTAGTCCTTGCAAAAATCCCGATATTTCACCTAGATATCCTATTACACGTCAAAATGTCCGAAATATTTTATATACGAAAAACTAAGATAATTAACATAGTACATTTTTATATGTACTTTATAAAAATAAAAATGTAAGGTAAATAATAAACATAGAAAATATGTTTATCTTATAATAATAATAATTATTATTATTATTATTATTATTATAATAAATAAAAAAAGAGAAGTCAAACTTTATTATTTTAACCAAACTTACACACAACCACCACAATTATTATCACCTCACCACCACAACCCCCCCCCCCCCCCCCCCTTCCATTTCTTTTTTGCCTATAAATACTACCTTCATCCCTTCACAATTGCATCCCCTCCATACTTACTACCATATATACATTCTAAAACATTTCCAAATCAACTCAAGAAGTTCAAGAAGGAATCATTCTCTTTTCTTCAAGTAAGGGCAATCTTAAAGGTAAAAATCACTAACCCTTAGTACTAGTTCTTGTACAATTGTTATTCTTAACAAAAACCCACTATCTCCATCATCTTTTTCCTTCATATCTTCTTGAATACTAGAATCAAAAAGATTCAAGAAGATAAGATTATATATACATGCATGAATTAATCCGATTAAAGGACTTTATCCCGCCTTTTGATGTATGGACTTGATCCTACCAAATGTTATGTGACATTATAATACATGCATGTAACAATCCAATTAAAGGACTTTATCCTACCTTTTGATGTATGGATTTAATCCTACCAAATGTTGTAGTGCAAGAAAAAGATTGATGGAAATGATGGGTAATAAACAAGAATCTCAAATGTACAAAGACTAAAAGTACATGAACTAGCATAAACTTATCTTGAACCTTTTATACTTTTTTTAAAAATAATGAAGTTGTTAAGTCCTAATTAAGAATACAAAGAAATACAAGATGTTAGTATATAAATATAAGATGATGTAAAAAAAACTATTCTAATATTTAAATAAGATGGCAAAATATATGTACTTTAAAACAAGTATACAAGTGTTACCTACTATATGCATGTAAAGATACTTAGTAGTTTCAAGAACAATATATATATATATATATATATATATATATATATATATATATATATATATGTATGATTTATATATATATGTGTGTGTATGATTTTTCAAAAACTATAAAATATAGTATCATATAGTATTGTGTAGAAACTAAATGTATATTAATATTATATGTATACGTAATTATAATATATATATATATATATATATATATATATATATATATATGTTATAATAATAAATAATGTTATGATACACCCTTATCATAAGTAAATATAATAATGTTGTGTGTCTATATCTTAAAACAATTATGTATAATATAACATGTTTCATGTGCACCTACTTATACTTTAAAACGATATATATATATATATATATATATATATATATATATATATATATATATATATATATATATATATATATATATATATATATATATATATATATATATAAGATATATATAAATATATACATATTTACACATGTGTGTGTTTGCTTGTTTAAAACAACTATATTTTCATAAATACGTTACCTATATGTATAAGATAAAAATATAAATATAAAGAAAAGAAATTAATAATAATAACTATATACGTAATAGGAAATACTCTAAAAAGACCTTACGGTGGACATTAAACGTAATAGGAAAAGGTGCGTCTGCGAGTTAAGGAACTAATAGGACTAACAACTACTTGCAAAGCTACAACGCAAGGTGAGTGCTCACAGCCCACTTTTAAATACATTTGTCAAATATTGGGGTGAAAGCATGAATATAAATGATTTTAAGTTTTATTGCCATGACAATTACTAGCAAAAGTATTGTGAAAATTTAAATTACACATTATGGTATATTATACTTGATGTACTTGAGTTCTTATTAATAAAAAGTCCCTCAACTAAACATTATCCATTAACCTCACTAAAGGGGCCTATGGTACTTGTAGGTAGCGCTATTTGGGGTCGACATCCCCCACTTATGGTTGACGAACCTAGGTGTACTTTACCATCTACTAACGTCATTTAACATAGGCGTTGGGGTATATTCGGGCATAGTATGTCGATAGGATTGGAAATGGCTCAAACATAGTAAAACATCATTGTATACATAAAAACTCTGCGTAATAAAGGAGGCAATGAACTATAGTACGCAAAAAATTTTGGTTGCACTTAAAGTTTCCATCCTTACAAAAATTTGTTCGGCTCAAAGCTCCCAACACTATTTTCTTCTTGGCATTAACGTTTTATTTTATATAAAACCTGTGTCCTCACCAACTCTCGTAGTTGACCTTTCTTTTATTCATGCCTTTCAGGTAAACATTGATAGGTCTTAAAGCACGTAAGAAACATGCCTTGTGTGGACGCCTTAAAAAGAATTTCCTCATTTTATTTTCATGCAAAAGACATTTTAAATTCCTATGTTGTAATCCGGATGATTGTAATTTTATTCGAAGTTCAAAGTATCCGTTATGGTTGGAAATTGTCTATTACCTTGTGCTATGAGACCTTTTGCTGTGACACTTCGTGTTTCCGCTTTAGCGGGGTGTGACAACGCTTTCCATCCATGAATTCCAATTATCAAATCAACGGCTAAGATTGGTTCTCGCAGTTCTTGCATTAAAATCGGTTCTCAATGGAACCCTCCCCTATGTATGTGTGTGTGTTGTGTGTGTATATATATATATCTATATGCAAAAGTTCAAACGAGAACCGTTTTTCGTACGAGAACTGCGAGAACCAATCTGAGCCGTCAAATTCCCCCTCCTTCAATGTCATTGCCCACCCATGAATTCCTCACATGTACCCTGCCACACTTGATCCCCTCATGCGCTACATCCATGAGTTCCACTTTATCAAATCAACGGCTAAAATTGGTTCTCGCAGTTCTCGTACGAAAAAAGTTCTCGTTTGAACTGTCCCATATATATATATATATATATATATATATATATATATATATATATATATATATAGAGAGAGAGAGAGAGAGAGAGTAAATTATATATTTGGTCCCTGAACTATGTCACTTATTTCACTTTGAGTCCCTGAACTACGTTTATTACACTGTGAGTCCCTGAACTACGTACTTTGTAACACCGGTGGTCCTTACCACAAACGGACGTTACTTTGTAACGTGAAAGCTACATGTGAGAATTAACGGGACAACCTAATGTCCGTTTGTGGTAAGGACCACCGGTGTTACAAAGTATGAAGTTCAGGGACTCACAGTGTAATAAACGTAGTTCATGGACTCATAGTGAAATAAGTGACATAGTTCAGGGACCAAATTTGTAATTTACACACACACACATATATATATATATATATATATATATATATATATATATATATATATATATATATATATATATATATATATATATATATATATATATATATATATAACGAAAGAAACAAACTAAAAAAGAGGTACACGTTTGTGACTTTTTTGTTGGATTAAATGTCACATTGCGATTTTAAACCTTGTAAACATAGACAAACCAGGAGTCAACGATGGGGTGTAGTTATTACTAATTAAATAACTAAAATAAATGTAATGTTTTTCCTTTTTGTGGGGTATTTCATATTTGTTCAACCTTGCGTAAGCGAACTTGTGTCAAAAAATGCTGGTTTCTTCACGATAAAAATGACAATTATATATAAAGTGACGAACAAGGAAGGTAATTTATTATCCTAAGACATGCAAATGTAATATTCTTTTTGAAAATTTTGTGAAATTAATTATATTATTAGTTTGAACCAAAATTCATGTCATACATGCGATCAGTAATTGCGTAACATTAAGAGAGTACTTTAAATAATTGTACATTTCTAATTAATTACTACTTTTCATATTTTTAATATAATTAGTTATTATTTTTATTACATCTTTTATAAGTTTAATTATGTACAAACATAAGACTTATAATTAATAACATCGTGACTGATTCAACCTAGCTTGTATTCACTATTTTAAATTATGTATTTATTTTGTTCATAAGCGATTATTTTAGAACGAAGCTAGAGAGTAGTTAAATTTAGTTAAATTCATCATACAACTTTTCCTTTTTTTTTTCTTTTTATGAAACTATGTTTGAACATTCAAAAAACTGGAGACATTCATTGAATAAAATTATAATTTAAACATTATATTGATTAGTCAATTAAGAATCACGACGCTTAGGAGTTAGGACCCATATCTTATGAATAAACTAGTTATTATTTAGGACTTTTGCACATGTTATAATTATGCATGCAATAAGCAAGAAAAAGAAAAAAACTTAAGTATAACCATAAGGATAAATTATAGGACGGCACTCGACACCATGAGAATTGGAAATAAAAAAAAAATCATCATGCGCTGATTAGAATAGACGGTTTACAATTTTTACATAATTTTATACTTAAATTGCATATAAATACAATAAACGTTGGCTAAGGTAGCGTTTGATTATAACTTAATTGTTGAGTAATGTCCTACATAGGACGGGAAGTGACTTTGTAATCTGTTTTATAAGTGTTCTGGGCTACTCCTCTCATAACCAATTGGTTTTGAGTTGGAACCCCACAAACTTACATGGTATTAGAGCAAGGTTCACTCACTCCACGTAACCCATAAGTATCCACGTGTTAGGCGCGAGAAAAAAAAGAACGCCATACGTGAGGGGGCGTGTTGAGTAATGTCCCACATAGGACGAGAAGTGACTTTGTAATCTGCTTTATAAGTGTCATGGGCTACTCCTCTCATAACCAATTGGTTTTGAGTTGGAACCCCACAAACTTACATTAATGAGCTTAATATGAAAATAACTTAACTCACTAAGTAATAATAGCGGTGTTTGTTTTTCACTTAGTTAATAAGTTGACTGAATATAAAAAGCCATTAAAAGTGAGATTTCTGTATTAAGTTATTTATAACTTATTTAAGACATAATTTATTTACACATTCCGACATCTTTATACATTCATCACTTAATATAAAAACAATACAAACAAGCCCTAAGTTTCTATTGTCTATTGTATAGAAAGAACTTTTTATTTAAATGGATATAATGAATCTATTAAAATCTACCATTATATGCAATCTTTAACCTCAACTCCTCAAGTGTAGGTAACCATTCATTTGTATATTTATTACATTTTTTATTTTAAATTCATTCTTTTTTCAAGATTTTCATGTGTGTTCTTCAACTTTATGAACAATTCACATGTATGTGAGATGAACACGCATGGTGTTCTTTCTCTTGACCAGACCCAAATGGGCCATGGTGTTCTTCGATCATTCTTCGCTTCTCGCTTTTGGCAGGGTGCCACAAGATCGATCAATGATAGGTTCTTCATTGCTATATTTTGTGTGTCTATGGCATTCACTGTCTTAAGCATATCAAAACAATTGGTTATATTTTTTTTTCTCGATTTTAGGTATGGGTTTACTACACAAACAATCGGGTTTCAAAAGATGAGATTATGCTACTAGAACTCGCGGGGGCTTTCAACATGTGAGATTAGAACAAATAGATAGATCCTAACTGTAACACCGTAAAAAAAAAATTTAAATCACGGCGGAAGTATTACGATATAAAATAATAAAGAAAGCAACACCCACAACTTAAAAGGCCAACACTGTACAACAACACAATATCTCGTTTCGTGTTACAAAATATATTTCATAAAGATGGCTCATCGTTTCAAAACTCTAATCACTACTTCATGTCCTTCACAGTTCATATTGTGACAAGGTGTGACCTAGTCAATATCATAGCGACTGTCAAACTTCCCTTGTACACAAAAGCAGCAACCTACCATGCGCTCAAAAACATGAAACAGAGAGTTAGGATGAGGAATCAGCACAAAGCTAAGTGAATGGAAGTCAAGCCACAAGGAACAATTAGCAGAACCACAACGACCACAAGAACAGGTAACCACAAATATTAGAGGACCGACGGTTCTGCCGAACCTATGACCAAATGCATGTCAAAGCAATGATCTACCGATAGCCTTATGCTAACTGGTACAGCTAAACCCCTTCTGCTACAACAAATGCAACAGAGGATCTAAAATTGCACAACCAGGAGCAAATCAGCCCAGCCTAATACACACGCTTAGCAGACCTCTGTCACAAACATCATGAGCACAATTTCATACCTTGATACTCATATCTTGGACTCGAATGCATAGTCAAATATCCAGTCAAACAAATCATATCAGACTAAACAGTTTATCACATGATTAATCATACAAATTCAAGTAACCAAAATAGTTACAACTAATACCATCACTTAGTTAAAGTCCACTCACCTCGTTTCCAAACCGCAGTATACTCAGTTGACTAATCACTGAGCCTTTGTTGTTCCTGAGAACACGATAACATCAAAAATTAGTTCTTGATTCATAATTATATAAACGAATATAATTATATAACTTTTGATCACTAACACCAGCTTTAATCATGTATAAAAATTAAACATGGCATATTTTACGAACAGATAATAAACGAAGATCAAAAACTCAAAAACACGCAATCGCGACGTGATCGAAACCCCTTGACGCGCCGCGTCGGGTGATCCAATTCTAATTGGGCCAAACTGGTTTTGGACTTCGAACTTGGGCTTATTCGAATAACCTCATAATCGAACCACACTTAGTCATTTTCCTCTGCAGACATTCGAGCTTGGCACCCCCCTTGTTTGAGCTTGCCTCCATTCGAACTCGAATCAGGTCCCTTTTCCAAGCCACACTTCGAGCGTGACCCACCTCCTTGTTCGATCTTGCCTTCGAGCTCCTCTTTTCTTTCTCCCATTCGAGCGTGGTCCTTCGAGCTTGCCCCTTCCTCCTTCCCATTTGAGCGTGAAACAACATATATATATATATATATATATATATATATATATATATATATCCATTCGGTTTCAACTAGCAGATCACACAACAAATAATTAAGTATGCATCTTTCTAACACCATTAGAGCTTCTTTTCTATTCAATCTTACCCTTAGAGTTCAGCCCCTAACTAATATATTTGCTAACTCTCCTTCAATCTCAACTGATGAGATTTCAGTGTTCAACCAGTGTACTCAGCATAAATTGATGTACTCAGCATGGATTCATGCTCGAGTATATATAGAAGGATGGTGTCCGGATGGTGGTAAGTGAAGGAGACAAGAAAGTATAAGAATAATAATATTATAATAGATAAAGTTAGTAAGTAGAAAACAAATTCATTTTATACACGGAAAGGGGTAAAATGAATGTACTATCTGATAAAGTAAAACCCACTATCTATTATTATATTATTAAACTCATACATTTTTCCTTGGAAGTGCAAGTTTCTCTTTCCATGCTTGTACTTTATACAACACCATGATTTCTTCAGATTTGACTTTACCAAGTATGGAGTTACCAGTCATACTTAGTTGTTGTAAACAAATCTTCGAGATCTTCTTCTTGAAAAGCAGCTATCACCTTTTCCCGGGGGGGCAAACTCTATCATTTGTGTCTCTTTACAGATTCAAAAAGTGCTATTACTTTTACAAAGAAATCTCTAAGGCAAAATAGAATAACACATGTTCTGCCTTGACTTAAGAATAAAATCAGCTAAGTGTTTAAACTGAAAGCGACTCAACTGATGAAACTAACTCTAAGCTATAGTGATATTTTTGCTCAGATGAGGAATATTAATAAGGACTCAGAAACATAAGATAATCAACCTAAATGATCAGTGGACCAAGAATATGCAACTGATCATTCATAGTGATAATCTTATAAAAATTACTTTGACAAAAAGTAAACTTCTTATATAATGAAAGAAAACTTCAGCTGATGTTCTTTGATCCTTCAGCTGATGCTTTTGAAGACTCAGCTGATCATTTTGTTTCTCAGTTGATGGTTTTGAGGCTTCAGCTGATGCTTTGATAACCCTCAGCTGATGGTTGTAAGTCCTCAGCTGATGCTTTGTAAATCCTCAGTTGATGTCCTTTCTCCTTGTCTAATCCTTTGAAGCTGATCCGTCATCTGATGCTTTAGAGTTCAGTTGATGCTTTTGTTTCTCAGTTGATGTTTCTTACTTAGAAAATTCTTTAAGTCTAACTTGAAAAACAACACATGTTTTTCATTGATGTAAGTCCAAAACTGAAGATGTGGTTTTGTTAGCATCAAATCCTATTTTGATTAATAGATAGGTTTGATTATGGTTTGATATTGCTATCTCCCCAACATATACTAGCATGTTACTTGCACGCCGCATTACTCGATAACATGTCCGCTTTAAGATGTAGAGGTAAGGTATTTACGTAATAAGGTGACAACGAATATTTTTCTTTTGGTAACAATGTTACATGTCTATTTTCTTTATTTTGTTTTATTTTCTTTATTTTTCCGCTCTCCGTAAACTCTGTCTATACTTAAAAGATAAGGTAAATTGTATGAAAATACATGGAAAAATTATTTATAAATAGAGTAAAATAGTGGATAATTATTTTATTTTATTTTAATATATGACTATTTTAAAATGTTTATAAATTCCGGTTATAGGTTATTTAAGTTTATGAGTTCTACTTATACATAATTTATATTAATTAAGTTATAATGTTTACTTGTTTAGTATATGATAAAATATTTAAAATGAAAGGTTTGCCTAAGAAATTATATTTTAATAATAAAGTTCATTTGTATCATGGTTATCAAAATCGCGATCTTGATCATAGGATCGTACGATCCTACGATCCTACCAACCGAAAATGCGCCGAATCGTATTTAGGATCGTAAATAGGTAGGATCGTAGTCAGGATCGTAGGATCGTAAGATCGTAGGATCGTAAGATCGTAGGATCGTATAAGATTCTATGATCCCACGATCCCACCTTTTTTTTGTTTTTTTACATTTCTTAATACTACTATTATCTTACATGTTTATATTTTACATTTTTTTATTATAACTTTTATTTTACTTTATTATTTTATTAATTTTTAAGTGGTCAACCTTGTGTTAAAAATAATTGTTCGAAGTTTTGTACTTTACATACGTCACAGATTTATTTTTCTTTATTATAAGAAAGAGAAGTTCACGAGAAGAAGATATTTTATAAAATAAGGAATTAATGTTGTGCATAGTGTGCTCTAGATTTATTGATTGTGTTTAAGAGTCACCTATTAAATTTTGTTATGATATGTAAATCAATAAATTGTGGTGAATTTTCATCTATTCTCATAATATTTATTATTTGGACGGTTTAATGTATGCTATTTTAAAATTTAATGATTAATTCTCTCGTAAAAATGTTACATAATTGGTTTTTGATAAAAAATTATAGCATATAAAAAAACTAAAAAAAATCTAGTGACTTATGGTAGGATCTTAAGATCCCGATCTCGATCTTACGATCCGATCTTGCAAAGACAAAAATGATCTTAGGTAAGATCCCGATCTTGATAACCTTGATTTGTATTGAGTTGATTTTTCTTAATATGGAAGGTTTATTTAATAAATGAAATATAAGAATAATTTTAACTCTATTTAATACTTACTTTATTTAGTAGTTTCCATTTAGCTTATGTGAGGGATAATTTAGTAATTTCAACACACTTAAAATTTAGTAGTTTAAGCAAAAGACCTAAATGCTTTATAATATAGTATATATTATATATATATATATATATATATATATAACACTAATGGAAAAAGTAATGTTATTTCTATTTTATTTACAACTTATTATTTTTAATTATATATTTATGTCAAAGCCACTCATCCTATTAGTTATTATAACTTGGACAACTATATTTTAATCTCTAATAATATATATCAAATCTAGTGTTTAAAATATCTCGACTCTTTAAATATGTAATTTATATAAGCATGAAAACTGAATCGTAAAAACCGATCCAACCGAATTGTAATTTGGATGATTTGGTTAGGATCTTAATATTGTTTGGATGGATAGGATCTCACTTTTCAAAACCGAAATCCAATTGGATTTACTCAATCGCATCGGTTAAACCAATCCATCCAAACGTACACCCCTATCAATGACTGGGATTATTTGGTAGATTTTAATTAAGTTTGTGTTTTATTAATATTATAAGTTATAAGAATGTTTTCATGTGTGTGTGTGTGTCTATATATATATATATATATATATATATATATATATATATATAGGCAAAAGTTCAAACGAGAATTGTTTTTCGTACGAGAACTGCGAGAACCAATCTGAGCAACCTATGAATTCCTCACATACACCCTGCCACACTTGATCCCCCACACGCTTCACATCCATGAATTCCACTTTATCAAATCAACAGCTAAGATTGGTTCTCACAGTTCTCGTTCGAAAAACAGTTCTCGTTTGAACTCTCCCATATATATATATATATATATATATATATATATATATATATATATGAAGAAGTTAATTTGAGAACCATTCTTGGTGTGAGAACCACGAGAAACAATCTAAGCCGTCCAATTCCCCCTACTTTAATGTCATTGCGTACCCATGAATTTCTCACATGCACCCTACCACACTTAATCACTCCACGCTCTCCATCCATGAACTTCCCATATCCAAGGAATAGCTGAGATTGGTTCTCGCGCTAACAACGGTTCTCGAATGAACTCTCATATATATATATATATATATATATATATATATATATATATATACATATATATACATATGTATACATATATATACATATGTATATATATATATATACATATGTATATATATATATATACATATGTATATATATGTATACATATGTATATATATGTATATATATATATATATATATATATATATATATACATATGTATATATATACATATGTATATATATATATATATAGGGGAGTGTTCAAAGAGAACCGTTTTTCGTACGAGAACTACGAGAACCAATTATAGCCATTGATCAAAGAGATTGAGGGTTGAGATTAAAGAGTTGTTAATTGATAACTTTAAACTAATCAAACTTATCCTTAATTAATTACGGGTAGTTTGGATATTTTTACATTACCGCCACATTTTTTAAACTAATATATATATATATATGTGTGTGTGTGTGTGTGTGTGTATTAAACGGAGAGGTGTTAAATTACGAAAATTATACCAAATTAACAAGAAAATTATGCTCTTTAATTTAAGACCGGTGTTGATATATTTTTAAAAAATAAAATAAAATTGTACTGATTGGGTTTTCTTTCTGCTACAGCTCGACATTTGCACTAGTGCATATGCACAGATTAGTGCAAATTTTGTACTTATGCAAATTTTATAAAATTTGCACTAGTGCATATGTTGAGCTGGTGCTGAAAAATAAAACACAGCAAACGTGACATTTTTTTCCCACAAAAATATAGCAAGATCGGTCTCAAATTAAAGTGCATAATTTTGTCGTTAATTTGGTATATTTTTTCTAACATAACAACATTTCATTTGATGTATATATATTGTTTTAAAAAAATGGGGGAAATGTACAAATGTCCATACTACTCTTTCTTATTTAAATAAATAAAAAGGACAAGACATTAAATGATTGCCCAGAAATGGTTCCCTCAGTTCTCGTATGAAAAACAATTCTCTTTTGAACCACATCTTAAAGGATATTATCTAGATAATATATATATATATATATATATATATATATATATATATATATATATATATATATATATATATATAGGGGAGGGTTCATGCGAGAACTGTTGTTAATGCGAGAATCGCGAGAACCAATCTCGGCCGTTCCTTGGATATGAGAAGTTTCATGGATGGTGAGCGTGGAGGGATAGAGTGTGGCAGGGTGCATGTGAGGAATTCATGGGTGAGCAATGACATTGAAAGAGGGGAAATTAGACGGCTCAGATTGGTTCTCGCGGTTCTCGAACTAAGAATGGTTCTCGCATGAACTTTTTCCTATATATATATATATATATATATATATATTTCTAAAACCATATTAATTTTATAAATATAAAAAAAGTTGGTTGCTATTATAAAGGATATTATCTAGATATTTTTTATTAAAGGCGTAAAGCTTTTTTTTTGTTTTAGTCAAGATAAACAAGGAAACCAATCTTAAATGAAAAAGTTTGAATCTCATGAATTAGTTTAAATTTGTTTATTAATTTAGTTTGATCTTGAAAAGTTAAAATTAAATTTTCAATTTTAAATAAATAGATGGTTAAGATTATATAATTAAAATTAATTTCTTAAATAAAGGGTTATAATCTTTCAATAGAGTTTACTTCTATTAGTCTTTTATTTATATTTATTAAAAGATTGCTTAAACTTTTTGTATAATAAAGATTGTTTTAGTTTACTACTAACAAGGTAAACAAATAGTAACAAAAATAGCATCTTCTATAATCCTCCAAATATCATACATTTAAGGAGGAATACAAACAAAATAAATAAAATCGACAAAACGTTTTGGTCGTGAAGGATTGAGAGCTGCAACTCGTGTTTCATATGAAAAGTCATGCTTCACGTTTAGTAGCGTCTCAAATTTACACATTTTCAATGGATTGTACATAGAATTTTTTTGAAAGGAGTTTTTTCTCATTTAGGTTTCTTTCAAGATGTCGAGCTAAAAGCTCAGATACACGCAGTCTAGTTAATGCTACATGTGGCCGTTTCACAAGCAACCTCATAATCATTCCTTAATTAAAACCCCTCTAGATTTAAACCTTTGACATTTTCTATGAGGGACAAGAGTACTAACCGATTCGCCATCAAGATGATAGTTAGATTGTACATTAAAATTTAATATGATCAAATTTTGTACTTGGTAATGAGAATAAAACACGATCACAGGAAATGCTTGTACGCATATATGAGACATCCAAAACCATTTCACTACAATAAATATGAGTTTTATTCATGTTTTATCAAAAGCATGTATAATTATAAAAAAATATATACTTAAAAGTGTGACCAATAGTTTAAACAAAATGTAGCTAAAAGCAAAAAAAAAAAAAAAACACACTTTTAAATGTATGATATTGATCATAAAAAATTCACACTATTAAATGTGTAGAAATAATAATCAATAGATATTAAAAAGTTCATATTTATAAGCGTAAACTTTTATAACGTAGAGATGTTTTCAACATTTTCACACTTAATAATGTAAAAACTTAAATTATCAATTTAAACTAATAAATGAGATACTTTAATTATATTTATCACATTTTAATATATGAGCTTTACAAAAAAAAATTGTCACACCATATTTTTTTCATACTTATTTATAATTTTTTATATTTTAAAGTGTGAAAATATTATTAGAAAAATAAGAAAAATCAACATATTTGTTGTAGTGTTTTTAAATGTCATGTGTATTGACCTCCAATATGTAAAACAATTATCACAATTTGAAGCCCAATTTCATATAGTTGCTGACTTATTTGAGCTAGAGATGTACAAAATCGGTCCTGGACCACTGCCGGTCCGGTCCGGACCTTGGCGGTCCTTGGTCGTTCCGGTCCTCGCGTAAGAGGTAAGACCATTCGGTTTTTGAGCAGTCCGGTCTTTTTCGGACCGGTCCGACTTCGGTCCAGACCCGTCCGGTTTTCATTCGGATATCTTTCGGTTGGGTTTTGAATTTTAAGTTTCAGTTAAAATTTCCGGTTTTTGGTTTTCCTTTTCGAATTTTTTTGACAACCTAAAAAGTTGAGAGAATAATATAAAGAGAATATGTAAAAAGAAGTTTTGTGTAAAGAAAAAAAGAAGAGGTAGTGAGGAATTTCTGGTTTGGACTCTTGGATCGGCTCGGTCCGGACCGACTCTCGGACCGTTTCGGACCGGTCCTTGACGGTCTTCCAGTCCGGTCCAGACTGAGGAGTGACATGACGGTCCTGGACCGGTCCGGTCTTGGCGGTCTTTGTCGGACCGGTCGGACCAGTCCCATTTGTTCACCTCTAATTTGAGCCATTCAAAAATAGGTTAATTAACCTAGAGTTTAATTTTGATTGTGCTACTAACATACGAGTAGCTTCTGTCTAGTAGTAAAGACAAATTCAATATTCTAATAAACAACTATTTTATTTGGTCAATCTCATTATTGAAAAAGAACAAAATGATAGTCAGTATAAACTATCGGATATATAGAAGAACTAAAAGTTTTTCATATTTAGAAAATGGAATTCAAGTTTACATAACTAATAACTAAATGACGATTTAAGCGTACATGTTTAAGAGAATAAAATATATATACAGATTTGTATACACGAGCATTACATTACTAAACCTGAAATACAACATAATCCAATAGAGAATCGTTTGATAATTTAGTGAATCAAACTAGTTGATATAGAGGCTCATTTCTATGCTTAAATCCACTACTAATGACCACATGTCTTACCTTTTGAACAAGCTTAATTGCATTTCCACTTATAAACCCGAATTTCTGTAAACCTTGCAAGTAAAAGAAAAAAAAATGACTCACGTTTTAAATGTTAAAAAAAAATCAAGAATGGGAAGTACAGATCTGGGTTCATACGATGGATGTTGCATCATCGGGTCACCACCATCTCCGGTGACTTACTGTAATCGATTGTTCTTCATCTTCATTCAACTTCATCTGCTTCCAAGTAAGTTTCGAGTTAGGGTTTCGGCGATTAGGGTTCAAGTTGGGGTTCTATTTCATCTTCTACTTCTTCTATTTGATTATCAGATATAGGGTTCATCGTATTCCAGATCTGTTGGTTCATACGATGGATGTTGTTTATGTTTATATTAGGGGCTTTCGTTCATTTGATTACTACATTTGTTGTTTGCCTAGATCTGTTGGTTTTGTTGATTAAATGTGTATGTGTTTTGATTTTGATTTACAAATGGGTTCCGGATCTGTGATTGCATCTTTGTTCTTCACAAATCGATTCAAGTTTGTTTATGGGTTCCGGATCTGGATTGCTTCTTTTTTGTTAAAAGAATGAAGATGTTCCATTCAAGATGTTTGAAACAATAAATGTTCCATATGAATGTTGTGTTCAGATTTGTTCATCATGGACATTCCCTATGAATGTTCTTCATAATCTGATGTTTCATTTTTTATTAATTATATCTGATGTGGCAACCCAAATAATGAAATGTCATGAAAAAAATAAAATAAATAAATAAATGACTGGTTACTTGATAATTAGGTAACCAAATACACACAATGGTAGTTTTAGGAACGTTGAGTACATTAAACAATAGTTTTGAAAGATAATACACAATAGCAAAAAATGACAAGTTTAGTACACTTTTTGAAACTAAACCCTTTATAAAATCCCTTCACATTTTTCATCCAACCCCCTCCCATTTAACCTTTGTAAAATTGTTTTTGAGAATTGAATAATTTTGATATTGAAAGTTGTGATTGGTTGATTAAAGCTCAATTTATAGTTATTTTAGGAAAAACGGTAAGCCTTATAAGTTATTCAAATTCATAAGTTCAACTTATACTAGTATATATATATATATATATATATATATATATATATATATATATATATATATATATATATATATATATATATATATATAGTACCCGCGCTAATGCTACAGCGGCATCAAATAGTTTTGTTTGGCAACTTATCCGTTTTTATTATTAAGTCATTTAAATTTCATAAATATTTATGAATTTAGGTTATAAGTTATTCAAATTCATAAGTTCTACTTATATGTATTTTCCAATAATTAAGTTAAAATATTTTTTAAGTGATAAAATGTTCATAATGAAATATATATATATATATATTTAGTTGTTAATTTTTTTTAATATTTAAGTTAATTGACATTGACTTTATATTTTAGATATTTTCTTGTTATGGAAGGTTTAGTTACTAAAATGGTATGTATAAATCTCATTAACTCAATGCAATAGTTACTTCATTTAATAATTTACATTTAGTTTGATATGAGCGTAAATTAATAATTTCAAATTACTTAAAATTGAGAAATTAAGACAAATGCCTAAATGCTTTATAAGATTATATATATATATATATATATATATATATAGAGAGAGAGAGAGAGAGAGAGAGAGAGAGAGAGAGAGAGAGAGAGAGAGAGGAGGGATCCTGTGAGAACACGATTTATTTGGAGAACGGTGAGAACACTTTTAGGCCAATCATTTGGTTTAATTAAGGTATATTGAGTTTATATTCCTTACTTAATTAAACCAAATAATTAAAATTCAACATTCCTTAATTACACAAATTTAATATCAATCATTAAATTAAGATAATCCAAGGGCTATAAATTGTTCTCACCGTGCTCCAAATAAAAGGTGTTCTCATTTGATCCTGCCTCTATATATATATATATAGAGGCAGGATCAATATATATATATAGGAAGAAGTTCCATTGAGAACCATTTTTAGTGCGATAAACTGTGAGAACCAATTTGAGCCGTCCAATTCCCTCTCTTTCAATGTCATTTCTCACCCCATGAATTCCTTACATATATCATGCCACACTTGATCCCCCCACGCTCTCCATCCATGAATTTCACTTATCAAATCAACGGCTAAGACCGGTTCTCGCGGTTCTCAGTGGAACCCTCATATATATATATATAGAAAGGTTCAAATGAGAACATTAAATTAAATGAGAATGGAAGACTTAATCCCAACCGTCTAATTTTCCATCTTTCAATGTCATTGCCAACTCATTAATTTACACATACACCCTGCCACACTAAACTCTCCATACTCTCCATCTATGTATTCTATTTACAAAATGAACGGCTAAGATTGAGTCTCTCATTCTTATCTAATTTTTTATTTTTATTTCAACCTTCCGGTGTATATATCATACTTTTAGTAAACTATTAAAATATCGTAAACAAATAATGTTTGAAAAGATGGTATTGTTTCTTTTTATTGGCATAGATGGAGTGGTTAGGGAGGGTACTGTGCAAGGAACAATAATTAATGAGATTGGTTTTAAAGTTCCTCTCATGAGTATATGTTTCCTGTTTCTTTAACTATACTCTATTGAAACATGGTTTTTATTTTCTATGTTGAGGTTTCATTTTATATTATTGTTTATATTCAAAATTGATTGTTTTCTATACCCGATGAGTTATCAAACTTTTCTTGTTTGACCAATACAATTTAGATGAATTAAGTTTTATCATTAAAAGTAATTCATTCACTAGGGAGCATATTTATTTTATATATATTAAAATAATAAGATTATAATTTCACCATTTATTTTTAAAATATTTATTTATTTTTTAAATGTCTTTAAACTATTTATTTTTACGTCAAAAACTAAAGTCCTACATATTATTTAAGAGTTTCATTTTTACCTAATTTAGTTTATTAACATTAAAACATTTTAATAAAAAATTATCCAAATCATTTAATAGATAAAATTTTTATAGTTATTTATTTAAACACGAAGACCAATTTGATTAAATTAAAATATTTAATTTTCATTATTGGATTTATGATAGTATTTTATTTTGGAAATTAATATTCGAAATGGCTTCATAATATATTATTTTCAGTGTCTTCTTTCTTTGTTATATTAGTTTTGTCATGGAGATTGATGGAGACGATCACTATTCAACCTGCTACGATTCACATATAGCAGCTATCTTCTACGGTTTTTTCTTCACGTATACATTGCTAAGCAACACATCTTCTTCATTGTTTATTTTTCTATTATGAAGATTAAAAACAATATTCATTAGCTCGAAAAAGAACTTCAATAAGATAGTCTACAAGAAAAACAAGAAAAGATGGTTCACCGGAACAACTTTGAGAGCTTAGTAGTATCAATTGCAAATAATGGAATAACTCAATGGATGCCTTTAAGAGATAAATTTAATCATAAATTTCATATTAATTCATAAAATTATTCCATAATAATATATTATCTGTTTTATATTTTATTATCGGGTTCACTAAATCTAATTAAAAACATTTTTCGTTTATTCATATATACTATAAAAAAAATATCGGTAGATAATACAAATAATGTTCGTGACATTTATTAGTGCAATACCTTTTGTATAAGAGTTAATTACACAATTCGTCCTTTTAGATAGGGCCCTTTTGCAGGTTTGTTCCTTTAAGCAAAATTCTTGCATTTTTAGTCCTTTAAATGAGAATTTGTTAAAAAAATGGTCCTTTAGGCTAACAACATTAGTTTTGACTGTTAGTCAAAGGACAATTTGGTCTTTTTACATGTAAAGGACCAATTTTGTAATTAAATCTTGATTTTATAATTTCTTTTACAATTTTTAATTATTAATTCACTGTTTTATAATTATTAATTTCTTGATATTTAGCATTAATTACAAATCAATTACAAAACAAACACCCCCACCCCCATTTGAAAGGGTTCCCCTCGTCGGCCCTTGCAACACCGCCACCATGGCAGCACCACCAGCTGCAACTCCGTCATGGGTCACCACCACTGCCGCTGTAAGTCGTAACCACCCCCACCGCGGGTAACCACCTTGCAAAGCACAAACAACCATCTCTCTGCGTTCGGATCTTTTTTGCAGGTCACCACCACACACACACACCAGCTGACTTGTAACACCGTATTTTCTAACACTACTTTGGAATACGCGCGGAAGCTTAATTACATACTATAATAATATAATAATTAAAATACAACTTTAACTTGTTTGATTTACAAAATGCATCTACAGTGTTACTAAAAAATAGGCTCTTTATAAAAACAAACAGATATCAGAGTTATGATCGGTCCACAATTCCAGTTTCCCCTCTATCTTCCACATACCAGGAATATCCTGTAAAAGAGTTCAACAGTGGGGGATTAGCACAAAGCTAAGTGAGAGAATAGATATAAAAAACATAAAAGGCATAAAGCCCAAACAACCAAGCTCAAGCAACAAGAGAACCGGCGGTCTTGCGGGACCTTCAACCAAATGCCGGCCAAAGCATAGGTTTACCGATAGCCCAGTTATCACAGATAACAGTACTAGCACCTCTTGATTTACAACAAATGCTTATCAAGACGATTACTATTACTGTATATCCATAAACAAAGGCCCAGCTGAAAAACAACCGCCAAGCTGATCTCCACAACAACATGTATATATACAGTAAACAAGAGATAACATCTCAAAGAGCAACCAATCAGGAGTTATATCTTATACATCCAAGATATTTATCCACTCACCGATATCTTTAACAGTCAGGCAACTCAGTCTTTACTTATCTACTGAGTTTTGTCTCCACCTGAACAAACAACTAACAATCAGTATTTGCTTAATCAATACACAATAAGCACAATACTATAATCAACCACATATGTACATACAATCACAAGTACATATTAAATTCATGTATATTCACATCAATATACCGTAATTCACTATTACCCTTTGCAATCTGTAATTCTGTGAATTTATCCATCTCCTTAGCTTAGACAATACATACATTCCTTTCATAAACCAAGGCCATACTGAATGTACAATTCATGTTCATCTTCAAATCATCAAAGAGTTGATCTTTAATCGGATTCCTCATAACAATTCAAATTCTGAGCAAAGGTAAGATTAGAATTCCGACCAAATCTCAAATTCCGAGTAAGGGTCAATTCCGATCAAACCAATTCCGATTGAATTTCCAAATTCCGATCAAAGTCAATTCCGAGTAATTATTACATTCCGACTAACTCATACATTCCGAGTAATTATATAGATTCCGAGTAAAGGCAAACTGTTAAATTCCGAGTAATGTCCAATACCGAGTGAATCCAAATCCGACTACATCAAATCCGAGTAATGAAGTTTACTCGGATTCTAAGTCCAATTCCGAGTAAATTTGTCGGAATCACCAAATCCGACAGACTCATCACTTGAATTCCGAGTCATTCATGACATGAATTCCGAGTGCTTCATAACTTGAATTCCGACTAAATCAAAATCATTCATAACTTCAATTCTAATCTGATTTTAAGCATGCAACATCATCCAGGTTTCCAGAATTGATTTCTAAACATGTTTGATCATAACTAACATCAATTCCTAACATGCATTCATCCTAAATCAACAATTAATCATACAAAGCAATCAATCGGAATTTCATACATATACACATACGAAACCGAAATTAAACAACAATTAACAATCAATTCAGTAATCTAACCTCTAATTGATGTTAAACACCTCAAGATCTAACAGATTTGAACAATTGAATTTCGATTTCTTCCTTCTTCTTTCTTGCTCTCGGCCGAGAATACACAAACACACACTTACACCTTTTGGTTTACAAGAAATGAGGTATGGGGTGTGGTTGACCAACTATATCACCCACCATACCACTTTTTCTTTTTAAATATCATTTCTAATTAAAATAATAAACTAAAACAAGTAATACAATCAATTTCACATTTAAATCAAATATAAAAATGCAAACTAATTAATCACATAATTATCACATATTTAAATAAATAATAATACCTCTTATTTAAATAAATCAAGGGTAATCACTTAATTACCTTAATCATACTAGGCCGGTAAGGAGGGTGTTACATGACTCCATCCCTTACCACAGCCACACAGGCACCACTACCACCACCATCTGACTCCATCCCTTACCGTAATGTTTGTCGCCACCGCCATGTGTTACAAATCTTGTTTCCAGATCTAGGATGTTTTTCGCCACCGCCGACAGATTTCATTTGCAATTAGGTTTTAGGGTTTTTTCTTGATTAGCGATTAGGGTTTTGGATCTGATTTCTTCTTGATTTGTTCTTGATTTAGAGCTGATTAGCGATTAGGGTTTGGGTTGTGCTTGTTCTTGATTTAGATCTGAGTAGCGATTTAGCGATTTAGGGTTTTGTTTGTTGATATTGTTTACAGATCTTGTTTCCAGATCTAGGATGATAGTGGTGGTGGTATGGTGGTGGTCTTCACGACGGTGGCGGTGGTCCTTCGTGGTTGTCGACTTCTCCGGCAAGGTCCTTCGTGGTTTCCAGATCTGGGATGATGGTGGTGGTGTCATTGTGGGTTTGGGAGTGAGAAACAGAGGGAGGGGAGCCGACAGGGTGGTGGTGGTGGTGCAGTGGTAGAGGGCATCCGACAGGGAGGTGGTGGTCATGGTGGGTGGTGGTGTACAGGCACATGGAGGTGTCTGTTGTGTTTGTGAAGAGAGAGAGAAACCAATAATTTCTAATTAACTCAATATCAAGAAATTAATAATTATAAAACAGTGAATTAATAATTAAAAATTGTAAAGAAATTATAAAATCAAGATTTAATTACAAAGTTGGTCCTTTAATTACAAAGTTGGTCCTTTAAATGCAAAAAGGGCCCTATCTAAAAGGACGAATTGTGTAATTAACTCTTTGTATAATTTATAATTGTTTTACTATACATATTAGTAATATTCGATACATAAAATATTCAAAATTTATTTTAATCATCCCTCATATTTATACATGAGATGTTAAGCGAGTACTAATATATAAGTACATCATGTTTATGGGATGGAGTTAATAAAACCCTTAGTTTCTTATAAACTTTATTTTTCGAGATACATTGCATTATTATCATACACTCACATAAAATCAAATAGTCCATGTGCTAACCTATAAAACCATCCGTATGGCATGTAATACGGGTTATCCAACCTTAATGCCACATTACTCCCTACCCTCCCTCTTTCTCCAAAGCTAGCATAGTTTAACCAAATCTTACCCCTACTTTTCATTTTATTTTATTAATAAATATATATGAAAGATAAACATAGAAAAGTGAAGAGAGAGCCAAGAGATATAGAGAGAAGAGGAGTGAATGCTTCGTGTTCCCAAACTAGAATTACTTACCTGATCGGTTTTATAATAGGAGGTGTATTGGTGTTCATGTGGAACCGGAGAAGCCTGATTGCCGACTGAGTGAGCCGAAAGGGCCATAGGCAAAGGGGGATGCATATAACCTTTTCCATAAACTTAGGGTTGGAATACCCACTTTTCATTTTTACAATATCAACACCACGTCAAGATTTCTATCATCCTTTTTCATCTTTCTATCCTCGTAAAACTAGTCCAATACTCATTTTTCTATGTCATCATTCATTAATTAATAATCCTTTTTTATTAAGATATACAAAAAATAAAATTGATAACAATTAAATCAATTAATTAGATAACCGGAAAAAATACAAGATCAAATATTAATTAATAGTTTATTAAAACTAAAAAATTACTATGATAATTAAAATAGTTCATTAAAATTACATGATATGAAGTACTCCTAGCCCCATTGTTTTCATATTTGCTCCTCGTCTTGGTTTAAACCCGAAACTTTTGCCTTGTCCTGGATTGACAATTTCGTGTCAAGAAAATAAGTGAAACTAGGAGGATGTAAATAGGTTATTATTACAAATGACATAAGATTGGTGAGGAAAAAATTGCACAAGATAGTTGGATAATTTATGCGATGAAAATACAAATATTTATTTCTCCAAAATGTATTAAACTGTATTCTAATTGTTAATATGTATACATCTTCCAAAAATGTTATGTGTATTGACATTTTAATTTGTTGTTATTGTACATATTTTGATTACATAAAAAATCAAAAAAACATAAGCTTTTCTATTTAACAGCAAAAAAAAAAACATAAGCTTAATACATACAACAGTAAGTTTAATTCACACAATAACATATTTTTTGAAAGTTTTATACACACAATAATATTTTTGAAAGTTATATACATATATTAACAATTATCCTATAGCTAATACATTTGAATAAGTAAAGCAAAATATCTAACACAAAATTTAATGTTGGGCAACAGCTAGGAGACTGTAGCCAACAATCACAATATTGTGAGGAAGGAATTAGCTTCACTATTCTTCAGAACGACAATGTTGAGAGGATTTATACAAGAACATGCGTATGGTCTATGGGTTGTTCCTCGGGCTCCTCGGGTTGAACATGAAACACCCCTACGGGGGTTTGGGTTGGCTTCGTGTTCAAGACCTCTCGGGCCAGCCAAACCGACAGAGGAGGGGAGGGTTGTTAGCTTTGTTGTCAGTTTTTTTAATTTTTTCAAATTTTTTATTTTTTGTTTTATTTTGTGGGTGGGCAAGGAGAGAAAATATTTTGGGTTGATTTGGGTTGAATGTTGGGTGCTACTAGTGTTTTGGGTTGAGTTTGAGTGAGAAAGAGAAAGTAAGAAAAGCTGATATGGCATTGGGTTGGTTTGGGTTGAGTTCATACCATACGCATGGCCTAAGTGGCACTGATGGGCATTGTGGTTGCCTGCCCGACAGCCCAATGGCCATTTCGACCTACCCCGTCGAGTATGGCAGCTACTTCACTCACCCTATAATTGTCCTTGTTGTAGTTCGGTTGAAGGTTTTGATCCTGGTTATACTTTCGGTTGACAAGTTTCTTATATTCATGTAACATATTAAGAAAAGGATACACACACACACACACACACACACACACACACACACACACACACATATATATATATATATATATATATATATATATATATATATATATATATATATATATATATATATATTATAAAACATTTAAGTCTTTTGATTAAACTCTTAAATTTTAAATATTTTAAAATTACTAAGTTGCCCCTCATATAAACTAAATTAGTAACTATTAGATATAATTAAGAAGATTCTTATATTCCATTTTAATAACTAAATTTTACATATTTAAGAAAATCAAAGTTAATATAATTAATATAATTTCTGAAAGTAAAAGGCAATACAAATTAACTTAATTATTAAAGAATATTTTCATAACTTTTTTTTAATTATGGAGAAGAGAAAAGTAAAGAAAGTGCAAAAAAAAGATAAAGAAAATAAATATCATACTTGTTACGTCTCGAAACTGGACATGCTAAGGAGTAGAAATTATCGTTGCCGCCGCATTGCGTGAGTATCATGCTAGTATATATATATATATATAAAGAAGTTCAATTGAGAACCACTTTTATTGAGAAAACCGTGAGAACCAATCTGAGCCGTCCAATTCGTCCTTCTTCAATGTCATCACCCACCCATGAATTCAACACATGCACCCTACCACACTTGATCCCCACGCTCTACATCCGTGAATTTCACTTATCAAATCAACGACTAAGATTGGTTATCGCGGTACTTAGGTTAAAATTGTTTCTTAAATGAATCTTTCACACTTGATCCTCCCACGCTCTACATCCATGAATTCCACTTATCAAATCAACGGCTAAGATTGGTTCTCACAATTCTCGTACGAAAAACAATTCTCTTTTGAGCCGTCCCATATATATGAGAACCGACTTTAGTGTGAGTACCGCGGGAATCAATCTATTCCGTTGATTTGATAAGTGAAATTCACGGATGTAGAGCATGGGAGAATCAAGTGTGACAGGGTGCAGGGTGCAGGGTGCATGTGATGAATTCATGGGTGGGTAATGATATTGGTGGAGAGGAAATTGAACGGTTCAGATTGGATAATGAATATTAGATGGGCGAAATGTAGACCCTCTCATCAAATCAAATCAAGAGCACAATTAAGTCTTCAATTCTCACTTAAATATATATTCTCATTTAGACATCCGTCTATATATATATATATATACAATGATGCGCTGGATGTAAGCTACCTCATGCTTGCAACTATGAGTCCAGAGTTACAAACGAGCATGATGGATACATTAGCCTATCACATGATCCGTCTACTGAGGGATATGTTTTAAGAGCAGACTCGTTCAGAACGTTTCGATGTCACGAAAGCTCTTAATACTTGCAAGATGGCCAAGGGAACTTCGGTTAGCACCAATATAATGAAAATGAAAGGGTATATGGACCACCTCGAAAGGCTCGGACACCCGGTTCCATTGCAGCTAGCAACATACCTGATTCTTAACTCGCTGTCTGATGACTACCTATCTTGGTGGGAACCTCGATTAGGGTGATAATAACGTCATTGTAATCCTTGGTAGAGATTCATAGCGATTGAAGATAGCTACCAGAAGTGTAGGCCAAGGATGTACGGGTATTCACCAGGGGTGTGGATATCGGATAGTGACATCGTGAAGAATACCGCGTGGTTAACGAGTCAAAGGTATTCGTCACATATGTTGTCCTCAAGCCTAAGATATTTGGTTTGGGATGCGTGGACTTCTGGCATTTGGGTCACATCTAACGCTACGCCGTAACTGGGTAGCAATAACGGGCGTATCTGGTGTCAGCGGAAAGCGTTATGCCAAATGCAAGTATGCGAGAGGCATTCTGCACCTCCTTTTTCAGGAGAGATGTTTCCAGGCCCCTTGACTGATGTAGACCGTAGAAGTGCATGGCCATGCCCAAACGAACTGATTTGTTCTTTGCCATTTATCACTCAATCGAAATCGGATAGTCGAGAAATGGTTCTGAGTGTTCAGAGTTGACTCACACCATGCTCACACTCACAATCAAAACATCGTGATGCAGAGGGAAAAGCCTAAAGTATACCCGATCATACGACAGGGGAATCTTATGAAGCTTTATTATAAAACAGTTGGTTTAATAAATTATGAAATAGTTTGTTTTATAAGGATTTAAATATCACACCTGGGTATAAGAGTTCTTATTGCTTGTTAACCTAAGGACTTGTCTAGAAGCACCCTTAGGCCTGTATCATCAAGATCACGGGTTGATGCTAAGCACAAGTGGGAGTCTGATAGGATTTGTGTGCAATGTCATCGAACCCTGATGATACGCCCAACGCCATGAGACACTCAAAGGTCACACCTGTGAGGGTACATAATTCAAGAACATAATTCACACTGTGGGAAATAGGTATTATGACAGTTAGTCATAAACCAGTGTAGAGAGTTGAAAAATAACCAGGTTAAATTAATTAAAAAGAATATGTATATTTATTAGTTAATAAATATATATTGTTAATTATTGGATTAATATCTTGAATATTATCCAAAAAGGTTATTATTATTACTAATTGTTATTATTAAAGAAATAAAATATATTAAGGTATATATATATATATATATATATATATATATATATATATATATATATATATATATATATATATATATATATATATATATATATATATATATATATCGGCGCAAATATTTATATATGTTATTATATATTTTATGCTAATAATAAATGGTTTAAATAATGATGCCTAATTAAGATAACTAGAAAGTTATCTATAAATAGGGACTAAAACCTTGGCAATTAGCGTTAACCCATAATTTGAAAAAGCAAAACAAACTCTCTCTCCCCTCTCTTTGGTGATCGACGGCCGAAACCCCCCTCCCAAGGGGGTTGTCGATTTTGGTGATTCAAGATAACAAGAAAGATCAACAAACTTTCAAGTGTGAATCAAGCCTAGTGTGAATCAAGTCTTTCTAGCAGGATCTTGGTGTACCTCATTACGGGTGGACTATCTTTGAGCAGTTCAGGTATAACCTTCATCTAAACATGTTCTTGATGTCTATGGTGAAATCGATGGGTATATGTATGTATATACATATTTCGATTTCCAGTGTTGTGTATTGGATTGGTTGCATGTTTTGTTCTAAGTTTAATCCAATCCTGTTTCTCATGGATGAGTATTTTCGATAATGGCTATGTGGATATACACATGATTTTCGAAAACCATAAACATGGCATACACACTTGTGATAAGCCAAGATCTTTAATCCTTTAGGGTTTTAGGATTATGTTTATTATTTTGTTTCCGCTTTAATGAATAATAACTGTATTATATCTGTGCAATTCTGAGTTGGTTCAAACCAGTTTGGTTGTGAATCAGGACAACTTAAGTATGAATTGTGACCTGTAAAACCCAACACTTCTCATAGCCCAGGGACCCAATCTCGTGCAACTGGTCTCACGCCATGTAGACCCCAGATCTATGTCAAATCATATCATCTGTCCATATAAGTAGTCTTACAATAGACCCATGTAATACGATTTAGAGAGAAAAGTATTTGATGGAAGAATTGTATCTTCTATTATTGAGATAGAACAGAAGCAATAACATCCTTATATACAAAAAGTAGAGAAGCTAACTAACTAATTGAAAATCTATAAAAGAACTTAACTAATTAACTACATGACATTGCAGTTAGTTAAACTGTTATTGTGAAGAGTTCTGAGACTATGTGAACCATTCCTTTGAGTGCAATTTATCGATGATGTTGTAACTTTGTGTGTTCCATTACCCCCTCCCCGCAAGTTGGTATATAGTAAGGATTACTTATGCTCTACTTGGATAAACACATGTAATAGAGAGGTTTATGAAGGCTCTCTGTCAAGATGTCCACCGGTTGTAACTTTGTAGGAATGAATGTTGGCATTATTTCTCCAGCCTTGATCTTGTCACGGACAAAGTGACAATCAATTTCTATATGCTTGGTCCTGTCATGTTGAACAGGGTTAGATGCCAATGCTATAGCTGATGCATTGTCACACATGAGTGTGACAGGAGTAGAAACATGGATGTCAAGATCTTTAAGGAGAGAACAAATCCATGTAATTTCACAAGTGTTGTCAGCTAAGGTACCGTATTCTACTTTAGTTGATGAACGAGATGTGACTTTTTGTTTCTTTGATTGCCAAGATATGAAGTTTTTGCCGAAGAATATGCCATAGCCAGTGACTGATCTCCTTGAATCAGGACAACTTGCCTAATCACTATCACAATAAGCTTTGAGATTAAGATCATTAGAGGCTGGAAAATGTAAGCTTTGTCCTGGACATAGCTTTATGTACCTTAAGGTTCTGAGTAGAGCCTTCGTATGAGTTGTACGTGGAGCTTGTAGAAACTGACTTAGTGTTTAAGCTGCATATGATATGTCTGGTCTTGTGAGAGTGAGGTACAACAATTTCCCAACAAGTATTTTGTAGGTTGATGGATCTTGTTGTAAATCACCATTCATGTAAGTGAGTTTGGCGTTTGGATCTAGGGGTGTGGCTGTTGGTTTTGAATCAAGAACATTCGCTTGTTGTAAAAGATCAACAACATATTTGCGTTGTGACATTGTAATTCCAATGGAGTTCCTTAGTATCTCAATACCCAGGTAATAGTGCAATGAACGTAAGTCCTTAATACTTAAGGTATCATGAAGTTGGGATTTGACAGAATTGATATGGGATTGATTATTACCTGCTATGATGATATCATCAACATAGACAAGTAAGGTGGTAAAGGTGTTGTTTTCTTTGCAGGTGAAGAGAGATGTATTCATATAACTCTGTTTAAAGCCAATGGATTTTAGAAAACAGGTGAGCTTTTCAAACCACTGCCGATTGGCCTGTTTGAGTCGATATAAGAATTTTTCAAGTTTGCAGACAAGGTTTGGTGCGAGGGGTTTAGGATATCCTTGAGGTAGAGACATGTAGACCTCTTCACTTAAGTCTCCATGCATAAATGCATTATTGATATGCAATTGTTCAATGATCCAGCCTTTGTGTACCCCAATGGTGAGAAGAGCTCTTATAGTTACCATTTTGGCCACTGGTGCAAATGTCTCCTTGAAATCAATTCCTTCCTTTTGGTTGAAGCCTTTTGCCACTAGTCTTGCTTTGAACCTTTCCATAGAGCCATCCACATGATATTTAACTCTATATACCCATTTACAGCCAATGGGTTGTTAACATGCTGGCAATTCAGTTAGACTTCAAGTTTTATTTTGTTCAAGAGCATGTATTTCTTTGTTCATTGCTTCAATCTACCTTATATCCTTTGATGCTTGAGTAAAAGTTTGTGGTTCCATGATTTTATCCACAAAATTAATAAATGTGTGTGCTGGTGGAGAAAGATGATCATAAGATAGAAAATTGGAGTGATGATGTTTGGTGGAAAAGAAGTTGGTAGATGAATGAGTGAGTGGACACTCAAAGTCTTTGAATTTAGAAGGCATGGTTTTGGTTCTTTTGGACCTACGAAGTGGTGAGATATTTGATGGATTTGAAGAATCTGTTTCAAGTAAAGTGGAAGTGGTGGGAATTGATGTTGTAGCTTGTGTAGGTGGTGTAGCTAGAGTGGTTGATTGGAATGGTGGCATGTAAGGATTGGTGAGGTTGTCTTCTGGATAATGCAATGGTGGTGTAGGAGTAGGTGAGGTGTTGACTTTAAATGGAAAAAGGTGTTCATTGAATGTGACATTTCTAGTGATAAAGACCTTTTATGTGGAAAAGTTGTAAAGCAGATAACCTTTACTGGTTGTAGGATAACCAAGTAATACACTAGGTATTGCTCTTGGTTTGAATTTGTCAGATGGATGGTCATAGGCATAGGCTTGACATCCTATAGCTTTCAAATGGTCTATGTTTGGAGGTACTTGATATAACATCTCATAATGACTTTTGTACTCCAAGGTTTTAGATGGTAATCGATTGATCAAGTAAGTGGATGTGAGAATGCAATAGCCCCACAAGTGTTTAGGAAAATTTGATTGAAATTGTAGAGACTTTGCCATTTCTGACAGTTGCCTATGTTTTTTCTCAACTCTTGCATTCTGTTGTGGTGTATATGGACATGAAGTTTGATGTATGATTCCATGGGAATTAAAAAATTTAGACAAAGATGAATTTAAAAATTCTATCCCATTATCACTTCTTATGGCTTTGATGTGGGTGTTGAATTGAGTTTGAACATATTTAAAGAAAGTCTTTATGGTTGATGGTGTATGATGTTTGCTGGGAAGTAAATATGTCCAAACAGCCCTTGAGAAATCATCCACAATGGTTAAGAAATAATTGCATTTGTTAACAGTTTAATATCTGTAAGGTCCCTATATGTCAACATGCACAAGATCAAACATATGTTTTGCATGAGAGTGACTGAGATTGTAAGGAAGAGTATGTTGTTTGGAAAGTGGATAAACATTACAATTGAATTCAGAATTACATGAAAGAAAAGGAGTAAGAGACTTGATCTTTTTGAGAACTTGAGTAGATGGATGACCAAGTTTGATGTGCCAGAGTTGAGAATAACTTGTGGTTGTGAGAATTGTGCAATCTTGAAGAGTGTAAAGACCACCACAAAGGTTACCTGTAGCGGTGCAGCCATTATGGTCCTGAAATAAGCATTTGTCACGAGTGAATGTTATAGAACAATGAGTGGAATTAAGGAATCTGCTTATGGAAATTAAATTGAATACAAAAGAGGGGACATATAAAACTTCATGAATTGTGAAGTTATGTGTGATATGAACAGACCCACTTATGTGAACTTCAATTTTATGACCATTTGGAAGAGAAACAAGAATTGGTGGATGGTATCATTTTGTGTTGTGTAACATGGAAAATGATGTGCAAATGTGATCTATGGCTCCAATATCAATTACCCAAGTATCTCTAGATTTAGATGTATAAGATGCAATAAACGAAGATTTACCTGCCATTTGAACTTTTGAAATGTCACTTTGGGTCTTTGTTCTGTAACATCAAGAGAACATGATTTAACTGGTTTTGCAATTGATCCATTCTTGAATGTACAGATGACTCCTCATTAGTATTCATTGTAGTGTCATTTTCTTGTCCACCTAAAGGAGTGTCATCATCACCCATTGCCATGTTTACTGTTCTGATTTTGTTTGTTTGTGATTGTCTTTGAGTGAGAGGAGTATATTTGTTGTGAAGTGGGTGGCTTGGTGGATAACCCACCACTTTGTAGCACTCATTCCTTGTGTGGCCTTCTCTGTAACAATATGATAATACTGTACCTTTCTTAAATGATGGTTTCCTTTCTTTTTGCTATGTGTCAGTCACCTTTTGGTTGTAGTTTCCAAAGCCACCTCGTTTGTAATTGTTAGAAGTGGTGTTGAGTGCTATTGGTACTGTTACAAATTGCTTTTGGAAGTGGTGTTGAGTGTTATCTATAAGCTTTTGAAACATTGGGCAATGGTCGTGTAAGGATTATTTGACCCCTAATGTTTGTATAACTCTCATCCAATCCCAATCCCTATGAGAAATTGGATGATTCGTTTTCTCTGTTCTCTTTCTCCATTCAGCTTGCCATTTTCACAATTACATTTGAAGGTACATGCTTAGGGTACTTCCACTCCCATAACCCCTTTAACCTGTGATAATATGATTCAACATTTCCATTTACTTGCTGTAACTAAAATATTTCATTTGTAACTTGGTAAATTCCGTGTCCGTCTAATTGAGAATAATGTTCATGTAACTCATTCCACAAATCAATTGCAAAGTTAACAAAACTTATGTTGTTCCCAATTTGATCCGAAACAGTGTTGAGTATCCATGATATCAACATATCATTTGCCCTCTCCCAATGTCCCCTTAGGTTTGAATCCAACACATGTTCTTCATATTCTCCATTGACAATTTTCAATTTATTTTTGGCATTAAGAGCTATTGTCATGGATCTTTTCCATGTGATGTAATTCTCAGATCCAGTGAGTTTCTTAGAGATTAGAATTATAGCTGGATGATCGTTGTTATGGAAGAACAATGGATGATTGATCGAACTTATTTCTTTGATAGTTTCTGTTGTAGGCATGATCTTGTGATTTCTTTATCGATCTTTAGCTTCCAGATCTGATCAAAGTTGAATCTTCAAATCTCAGTAGTATGTGTGTTAGATATGTAAAAGTGAGGGTGCAAATATGTAATGTGTGTAACTTAGGCAAAGCCTGTTTAAGGCTTTGCTTTCCTTAATGAAACTAAGCTTTGCACTACATTTGTTATTTTACCTTAAGTGTGTGTTTCTCTCAAGCTCTCGGCTCTCTCACTCTAAACCCGAACACACACTCATACATTCACAAGTAGCATTGCTTCATCTGTTAATTACGGGACCATCAATTGGTATTAGAGGCAAACTCGTGTTTTTGGCTCTTGATTGTTCGAAGATACAAGCTCAAGATCGAGAAAAACAACCTCGGTTACTGTTTCATTGAAGAACAAAAGTGTTCTTCACGTCGAGGGTGATTCCAAGGTACTTTCAAGGTCTTAGCTGTCGATAATCAAAGGTAGAACTCGTTCAAGGTATAAACACTCCCCTAATCTACTGTTTCTCGAGTTCTTCAAAGTCATTTTACTGTTTCATCAAAATTTCTTGAAGATAAAAGTGGTTTTGAAGTGAAAACAATCTTCTACCAACCTATCGAATCGGTTTTATAAGGTTGAGATATTTAAATTTTGATTTGTTGGCACTTTAATGGAGGTTTGAAGTTCTTACAAATTCAGTCAAGAAGAAGATAGAACTTGATTACGGCATGTTTTAAACTTTAAAAATCAAAAACACCAAAGTTAGGGTGTTTGTGTGGGTAATCAAGTACAAATAAATCCAGGTGGTACAACTTGCAAAGTCACTAATCAGGGAAACAATCAGATTTGACTTTTTGTGTTAGATTCGATAGCTATCCACCGCATTTTTATAAGTCCCTTCGATAAAAGCTTTTGAAAATTGGACGGTCGATAGAAGAAACAAATCCTTAAGTTGTGGTTTGATAAGCCTATCGACCGTGCTATACTAGATCAGTTCAATAGAAGGCTACAAGTTTCCAAGTCTTGGTTCGATAAGTACTACTAATCTTGTTTCTAGTGTTGGCTCGACAGGTGATCTAAGGTTATCGATTGGTTATTAATACTATCGATCCAAGTTGTTACTCTGCTAAATTTTGTACAAAGGCCGCTACTTCGATCAAGTTTCTATCGATCCAGTTACTAATTAGATTCTAAGTGTTGGGATCTAGTGAGGTCGACAAGGAAACCTATCTAACCTGGTTAATTGACAAGTGTGAGCTTCAAAACTTGCAGTATCGAATTCACGACTGAACTCATCGAACAGAGGACATTGGACTTTAAAATTTAAAAAAAATCTATCTAATTCAATGTTGAATTTAATATAAATTGATCTAATTCAATATTGAATTAAATTAACATAACTCCTCAAATCACTTGAAAGTTTAACCAATTTAACTTTATCTTGAAAGAATCTTTCGAACAATCAATTTCTACTCAAACGAGTCAACGATCATTACTCACTCATCTATCAACATGTCTGGCTCAAATGAAACGATGTCCATTGGTACGGATACAAAACCCCTAGTTCTTTTTAGAAATGAGTATCTCGTCTGGAAAGGAAAGTTCATGGACTTCCTTGAGCACGATGAACTTTACGGGGAAGATATTATTGACTTTATCTTTAAGGGAAATAAAAGATACACAAAAGTCATTGAAGTAGATCCAAACAACAATCCTCCCATTCCCCGTCAAGAGAGAGAAAAGACCAATGATGAACTCACCACTGCTGAAAAGGAACGAAAGAAAGCTGAGCGTCTAACCAACTACTATCTCAAACAAGGACTCTCGTCTGAGATGTACAACAAATTTGATAGCTTGGCCACTGCTAAAGAGATGTAGGATGAAATCAAGAAACAACTTCAGGGTACTGAACAAGGGGAGTACATCAAACGTACTCAACTAGTAAACAGTTTTCATGACTTCAGTGCTCGTGAAAATGAACTCCTCTCCGAAACTTACGGAAGGTTTTGCAAGCTGCAAAATGAACTGAGATCAAACAAGATAGTCAGAATAGTTCTTGACCTTAATTGTGTCTTCCTGAAATCTTTAGGTTAGGAGTGGAAGGAACATGCTAGATTGTATAAACATCTCAAAAAAGACTTAACCACAGTCACCTTCCACGACATCTTTGAAGATCTCAATCAATACCAAGAGGAGGTTTCCAAATCCCTACCCAGACAAGCAAGTGCTGATCCTCTAGCTTTGGTTGCTGCTAACCGACGTCCACGAGAATCGTCATCCTAACAAATGAAGTACAAACAAGTGGTCGTCAGTGATTCTGAACCAGATGATGATGACGAAGATGCGGTCGAAGCAGCAATTCAAGCTCTTTCCTTTGTCGGCAACACTTTCAGAAACCGCTTTGCTAAAACAAACAACAAGTTGCGGTTTACTTCTTGGTCTCGACGTCTTGAACGATTCACCTCTGTTGATAAGCCAAGATTTCCTATGGAAGAGAAGAAGGATCAAAAGAAATCTGAGTCCAAGTGCTACAACTATGGTTGCTCAGGGCATATGATCAGGAACTGCCCACAGAAGAAAACAAAGGATGCAGAGTACTATCGTCAAAATTAACGCCTTTCCAAGCAAAAGAAGGCTAGGAACGCACTGATGGTAGATGAAGATCAGTTCCTAGAAGACACCGACTCAGATAGTGATTTGGAAGCAGAGGATCAAGCTCAGTTCTGTTTAATGGCAAATGTGGAAGGAGCTGACGATGGTGATTGTGATACTGGTGAACACTCCAATGCTGAGCAAGAGCATCAAGACAACGGGAAGGTACATTCTAACTCTGACTCATGTGCATCATTTAATTTCGAACATGTTCAAACTATTCTAAATCGCATGAAAAAGTTAGAATGTAAAGTAAGCAAATTAACGGGTAAAAATCAAGTTCTAAAAGAAGTTCTTCACAATCAAGATAAAGAAGCACATAGTCTAATTGCACAATTGGAAAATGACATCAATGAATCTAAGTTTCAATTAGCTATCAACGAATCTGAATTTCTAGATCTAACCAATAAAACCAATGTCATTATTCACGATCTCAAAGTAGAACGTGTAACTGCTGAAAAAGGATTCATAGATTCTTCGTAATGAACAAGGTGCACTTTATTCTAAAATTAAAGAGCTTGAAGATTTGTTAATTAAATGTGGGAAAAGTGAACAAACCATTTTCTATACAAAGAAAAAGAGCTTGAATTTTGTAGATGGACATTCGAAGGACTCGGTTTTGAAAATCCGAGTGTCTTGAGCAAAGTTACCGCCAAAGAATTCTACAATGCAAATATTTTTGGAGAGGGTCTTACTCAACGAATGGTGTTTGTGGGCCAAGAGGAAGAAAGGCTTGAAGAGGACATCAAAAGAACTCTACACCTTAAAACCGATATCCCTTTCGATTACTCTGACCTAAACGACACATATTTTGTTCAACCCCTGACAAAGATAACTACCAAAACCATCTCTCTGGTCTACACTGATGAGGAAGTATATGCTCCTGATGTACCAAAACCTCAATGTGAATACATTCCCCACAAGGAACTACAACGTAGGTTCCATATCTTGCAGGAGTTTTTCTATACCACTCAAGTATTGAGAGATCTACTTCTAGCTTCCCAACCTGTCACTACCCCAGTTTCTTATTCACGCACATCACCCAAACTTGCACAACTAAAACAAGACACCAGTTCCACAACAACAGGTTGATGTTCCAAGGTCGCAATCCATTCCTAAACATACTTCACAACCCTGGATTCGCAAACACAACGCTTCTGCAACTTGTTCGAATCCACAACCTCATCCTCAATCAACCAAACCGCAAGTTGTGGTACCTAAACCTCCTACGACACATATTCCTTCTTCAAAACGGATAATCCCTACATGGTTACCAAAGAATAGATTTCTAGGAATATCACCACTGCCACAGTTAACTAACAAGACTGGCCCTCTAGAAACTAACAGTCAAGGACCCATTCATACATGGGGACTTGAACTTGCTATGTTCTTGTTTTGCAGGCACCTAACATCTGGTACCTGGACTCTGGCTGCACGAAACATATGACCGACAACAAGAGTCTTCTCAATAACTACGTTTCTAAGTACTCCGGAAATGTACGTTTTGGGAATGACAATGTTGTACCAATACTGGGGTAAGGGGATATCGAACAAAAGCAACTCAAAATAAAGAAAGTTTCATATGTAGAGGGTTTGGGACATAATCTACAGTTCCGCGACAAAGATCTAGATGTGGTATTCAAGAATAATACTTGTTCAGTATTTGCAGAGCATGGAGACGTGCTACTCTCTGGATCAAGGAAATCAAACTTATACTCCATTGATCTGAACAACTAGAACTCCCCTACATCTGTCTGTCTACTGTCCGAAGCCTCATCAGATCTCACATGGCAATGGCATCGTAAATTCTGTCACCTGAATTTTCAAAATATTAACAAACTTGTCACAGGTGACTTGGTGAGAGGAATACAAATGCTGAGATTCAGTAAAGACCACCTATGTGTAGACTGCAAAAAGGGAAAGATGAAGAAGGATTCTCAAATCGAAGCAAATGTTTAGCACTACAAAGCCTTTGGAACTTCTGCACATGGATCTGTGTGGTTCGATGAGGATTCAATCACGAAATGGGAAGAAGTATATCTTGGTCATAGAGGATGACTACTCTTGGTATACTTTGGTCAAGTTTCTACATACCAAAGATGAAGCTACTTCAAGCAGCAGTAGAACAAACACAATCAGAGTGTTGTTTCAATTCGAACAGACAATGGCATGGAATTCAAGAACAACACTTTGAGAAACTACTTTGACCTCATGGGGATCAGCCATCAGTTCTCAGCCGCATAGACACCATAACAAAATGGAGTGGTAGAAAGACGCAACCGAACTCTGGTTGAGGCTGCCAGCACCATGCTATCATACTCAGGGCTCCCACCTTCCTACTGGGCTGAAGCCATCAGCACTGCCTGCTATACGTAGAATCGTTCTTTCATTCATAAGAGCTTTAATAAAACTCCCTATGAACTGGAAAACGGCATAGTACCTAATATCAAATACTTTCACGTCTTTGGTAATAGGTGCTTTGTGCTGAATGACAAAGATAACTTGGGAAAATTTGCTCCTAAAGCAGATGAAGCTATTTTCCTATGTTACTTTCAAGAGTCAAAAAGCATACAGAGTTTTAAATAAAAGAACAAAGTGCATAATAGAGAGTATAAATGTAACATTTGATGACTTACTGAATGTTGCACTTTTTCCACCAAAACAATCAAAAAACGTTTATGAACAAACCTGTTCAGGACCGGTTCTTCAAAATAAAGAAACAAACAAAGCATCCAATTTTAATACAAATTTAGATTTCTTGTTTGATTTCTTTCAATCTGAATCTCATCCTGTGTTGTCTGATAACATGATACATACAGATGTTCAAGAGAGTGTAACCATTACACCTCCTACAGTGACAGAGACGAATCCATTTGCTGATCTCTATCATGAGGATTCCACATCTGATTATGTCCATTGTCCCCTAGTGGTATCTCATGTTCCAGAACCTAAGAGTCCACCTGTATTTGATTCAGATCCAAATTTTACACAAGAAGATGAGGAGGTAGCACAACAACTAGACAATTTCACTCCTCAGTCTTCTGCCCCCATGAGACAAGATGGATCAGACATCACCTTTAGTCTAACATCATAGGAAACCTCACTGATGATGTTTGCACTCGCTCAGCTACCACCAACGAGTGTCCATTCTCAAGTTTATTCAGCATCCTAGAACCCACCAAAGTCTCCGAGGCTCTTGATGATCCAGACTAGGTGATCGCCATGCAAGAAGAACTACATCAGTTTGATCGCCTAAAGGTTTGGAGATTACCAACTTGTTAGATTATGTGCACAGATAATTAATGAGTACATTGTGTCCAATGTTATAAGAGACTAAAGGGTCACACTGCTACACACCGAATTAGAACAGTTTGGAATTTACCAGTTTTTATGTGGAGATAATTAATCAGTTGAATTAATTATTTAAAGAGAAATAAATAATAAATAGTTATCTATTATTTAAAGGGAAATTAAATATTTAGTTTATAATATTTAACGGACCAATTAATTAATAGTTAATTAATTAACTAGTAAGGTATAGAGGGTCAAAGTGCAAAGAATAAAACTTCAATTAAAGACATTGGCTTTAATTGAATGGGCTTGGGCTTGGATAATGTTTAAGTATTTAAACCTAGAAATAAGCTCATTTATCCATAAGAGATAGTTTTGCACCAATAGAAAATATCCTAGCCTCTCTCCCTCCCTTCTCTGCGTCGACGACAAGAAGAGGCAAAAGCCTATCAGCTTTTGTGTTTTTACGCACACACACACGTTTTTAGTGTGTGGTTCGGGTTATTCCAGTCGCGGTCTAGCAACTAGTTCGTGGTGGTGCAGTAGTGGTGGACTAACTTTAGCAATCCCAAGATCAAGAGGTAATTGTTTCTAACCTTTTATCTTGATTGTTGATAAGAAACAGTATAGATCATTAGTAAGATCCTAACCCTTTTAGGGTTTAGGGGTTGTGTTCAATCTGTTTCCGCTTTAGGATTGAACCAGTAGAATCAAACCCAGGGTTAGACTAGTTTGTGTCTTAGGGTGGTTTGGTCAGATCAAAACCCTTCAGTAGTATCAGAGCCTCGGCTCTATAATATATAGTTTCTAGTTTTATCTGTTATTAGTTTTAAGGTTTGTTCTTGATCTTCTACTTGTTTCTTGTTGAAATCGAAAATCAAGAGGATGACAAAACAGTGGAATTACAAAATAAATATTACACACGACTCAGGCAAGTATGACCTGGTCAGTAGTAGTATTTATTTTGTAATTCCACTTTATAAATTTAAAACATCAGTGTGAAAAAGCTTTTAATCATCTTAAAAATACCCGTACGCGGGCTGCAGACCAAGTTTTTGGCGCCGTTGCCGGGGATAGGCAATACTAAGAAATATCTAGTTGTTGGTTTGATCTTTTTTGTTTTTGTGTATTTGTTTTGTTTTTGTTTTTCTTCCTCGCGAGAATAATCCGCATTTCAACGTGTTATAATGCTCGCTTACACACCGTACTAATAGTGTGTTACTTATCGGAACCCATTTACGGGTCTCCATTTCCCTTCCTTGTATTTCCAGTTTCCCTTCCGAACGTTTCCTATTGTATCGTTTCCTTTCCGTTAATAATTTAGCTAATCTAGCTTCATGCTTTCCATTCCATACTGCTATTATCCATTTTGATTATTCTCGGAGTACAATAGAGAGTAAAAACACTGAAACGAAACACCAATGTGTGTTCTGGTAAAAAAGCTCAAAATGATAAACCTTGCGCCCGAAAGAGAAAATACCTGCGACCGCAAGCATGTTCACAACTTGCTGTTAGATTATGTGCAGAGATAGATAACATGTACTATCGTGTCCAATACTATGTGACACTAAAGGATCACACCGCTGCACACCCAATTAGAACCTGTTGGATTTTACCTGTTTGTGTATCACAATAATTAATAGTTTAATTAATTATTGAGAAAGAGAAAAAATAATAACAGTTATTTATTATTTAAAAGGAGAAGTTAATATTTAGTTTAAATATTAACGGGACCAATTAATTAATAGTTAATAATTAATTAGAAAGGTCGAGGGTATTTTCTGTAATTGATTAATAGTTTAATTAAAGCTGAGCTTTAATTAAACGGGCTTGACCTAATAAGGGTTATTATATATAAACCTTATTATTAGCTACATTAATCATAGTTAATCACACAAAAGAAAAGATTGCCCTAATCTCTTTCTCTCCCTCACCCTCTCGGCGGCTCTCTCCCTCTCTTGGGATCGCCGGCGGTTACACAAGCAACCGAGCCGCAGGTGGCGGTGATCGGCGGAGGCTATACACACACACACACACGGGTCACGGTTATTTGATCTGAGGTTTAATCCTTAGGCGGTCTAGCAGCCAGTTCGAGGTGGCGCAGTAGGGGTGGATAACCTGCAGCTGTCTAGAGGCATAAAGAAAGTTTTGATTTATAATAAAGGTATAACTTTATAACCCTCTTCCTCTTTTAGTTTCTGTACGAGTTAGATGAGATCATTGGAGGGGGTTTTATTCCGTTGTGCATGTTATAATATGTTTTTATACCCCACAAAACCCTTCAGTGGTATCAGAGCCACTTCTAACCTCGTAGGAGACTAGGTAGGTTTCTTTTATTCTGATGGAAAAAGGTTTATCTTTTATCAAGAAAAAGGTTTTTAATTATCCAGAATGATAAAAATCAAGTTTTGATTTTTATTGGATAAACCTTTGATCAAAAGATTATAAGATTTAATTTTAAATTAAATTTTTTTTATTATTGTTATTATTTGTGATAACCGAGAGCACCAACACCACCCTGATCGGTGGCGGTCTCAGTCTGGGACGGCGGTCGCCGGCTGCCGGTGACGGGCAGCGGTCCGCGGTGGTTGTAGCGGTACGCGGCGCGGTTAGTGGCCCAGTTAGTGGCGCTAACTATGTGGTGGGCTTCGGCCCAGAGAACCACGGCCCAGTTAGGTCTTAGCGGCAGGGTTAGCGGCGCTAAAGGTCTTTTTGGGCCTCGGCCCATTTTGCTCTCTCTCGGTCCGTTTCCAATCCATGACCCAGTTTAAATATTTGGCCCAGCTCGCGGTTCAGATATTTTGTGGTCAATATCAAATTGAAATACAGTTGTTATTTTAATTTAAGGTTTAAATATTATTTTGATTTTTTGATTAATTATCAAAGTATAAAACTTGAAATATATATTTATTGCAAATAAAGGAAAAACAATATAGGGGTTTTAACAGGTTATTAAAATCAGTAATTTTTCTTCAAGTTGAATAATTAGAAATCAGTTGTTTTACTTTCATGTATTAGTTTAGTACATGTTTGTAAAAGTTTTAGATTAGCAGGCCTGCGTGCCTTTGATATCTTGTACTTTTATATTTCTAGTTTTTAGAATAGAATAGAAAAGTTTTATAGAATAGATTTTTATCTGGACCAAGATGCAACGAGCAAGGAGCAGGAAGGAAGATTGGATGCTGGAGCCAGTGGGAGCTTCAGAATGCCATGCCATGTGTGTTGTGTTTTTTCCACTTAGGTTTTGACCGTCGGGTTTTTCGTGTGGCTCACGAAACCGACAATAGTTAAGGGCAAGACTAAGGCATAGATGTTTGTCGTTGTTTTATTTCTTTACATTTTTATATATGCGTGGTTGTGATTAACACAATGAAATAAAACAAGGGTTTTAATAATAGTTAATTATTGAAACAAATGTTTTTAAAGAAAACTGACATTAAAGTTTTTCTCGTTAAAAACTTGGAAATCTTTTTAGAAAAAATCTTAGATCAGTGTGCTACCCATCTAATGGTACACCCTTGCTGTTAAACGGTACTCGGGTGTCGGAAGTGTCCAAACCTTGGGCATCCGGGTTCAAACCATTGCGGGAAGGGGCATGAAAGATTCTGCGATAATCGGGAGTCCCGGCCAGAATTCATGCTGTCCTAGGTGGTGCGATCTATTTTGGTGATAATCGGGAGTCCCGGCCCAAAATGCACTAGAGGGACTAAACATGCACGGTTCTTGTAACCGATGTCCCGCGGATCTAGGAGTCGTGTCCAATTAGGATACGATTGGTATAGTGTTTATCTACCAAAAATAGCATTGTCCCAGTGGGAAGTGCCCAAACCTTGCATCGGGAAATGTGAAATATGGATCCTAGTCTAATAATTTATTGTTTAAAAGGTAATAATTATTAGAAGATGTAATCAATACTGAATCGGTTTTATCTTTTTTTTTCTGTAGATGTCTTATATATCTGTTATTCCGTTTTATTCACCAAGAGAGTCTCTAAGTCTCATGACTAGCAAGTGGAAGCTTTCAGGTCCAAACTTTGCTGTTTGGAAGATGCATCTGAAAAATGTTTTGGATGCACAGGGAAAGCTCCACATTATTGAGACATTGCCTCCAGAGCGACCAGGAGTAGATGCCCAGGATAGTGAGTATGACACTTACTATCAGTATCTGGATGACGAGTCTGACGTTATGTCAATTCTCATTCTCACAGCATCATCCGAGTTTACGGACGATCTCCGTGAGAAGTCGTCTTATGAGGTTGTTCAAGGATTGGAGCAGAAGTTCAAGTTTAGTGAACGGATATGTCGTATGCTACTGATGAGGGAAATTTTTTCGGCCAAGATGAAAGAAAGTTAGCCCATTAGCGATCATCTCATTAATATGAGAAGGCTCTTGGATTGCTATGAGAGCTTGGGGTCAAAATCAAAACCACATGAGCTAGTTATGCTCTTGTTCGGTTCCTTATCAGACTATTACCAGAAAAGAGTAATGTATGTCCTCGGTGATTTTGAGATGACTGTCGCAGGGTTGCACGAAATCCTTGTGTGCATTAGCGATGAGTTGAACCCAAAGCAGCTAGGGTCAACAGGTGTGGACCCTATGCAGGAGGATGACTGGCTGGAAGAACTTGGAGAAATTTGTTGCCCAGACTGTGGTAGCAAGGATTCATGCGAGCACTCACTCGACATAGATCAGCTGGACATTGGTTTGCCCAATGATACCGGTATCTTTATGATAGATTGTCTTATTACTTCTTATGAATCATGGGTATTGGATACCGGATGTGGTCATCACATATGCAATCATTTGCAGGGATTCAAGAGAAGTAAGAAACTGAGACAAGGAGATATGGACCTGCGGGTAGGCGAAGGCTCCATGGTTGGTGCTGAAGCTGTAGGGACATATTGTCTTAGTTTGCCCTCGGGCATGGTCTTTGAACTAGAACCTTGTTATTATGTTCCAAGACTAATTAAAAATGTTGTCTCGTTTAATTTTCTAATAGACAGTGGATTTGCTTATGTTTTTAATGAAAAGGCTATTTCATGTTTTAAAAATGATGTTTTCTTTTTCAAAGCTACTCCAGAAAATGGTCTATATACGCTAAATTTAGACAACAATAACATCTATCATATAAGTAAAAGATCCAAGAGTAACTTGAATCAAACTTACCTCTGGCATTGTCGTTTAGGACACATAAACGAGAAACGCATAGAGAAGCTCCGAGATGACGGAATTCTAGAACCATTTGACTTGGAGTCATATGATGTTTACGAATCTTGTTTGTCTGGTAAAATGACAAAGCAGCCTTTCAACAGTGAGAATGAAAGGGCCAGCGAGTTATTAGGGATTATACACGCAGATGTGTGCGGACCTTTTACTCCAGAGGCTAGAGGAGGATACCGGTACTTCATAACCTTTACTGACGACTTCAGTAGGTTCGGTTATGTCTACCTCATGAGAGTTAAATCTGAAACTTTTGACAAGTTCAAACAGTTTCAGAATGAGGTACAAAATCAGCTGGACAAAAAGATAAAGTCGCTTCGATCGGATCGAGGTGGCGAGTATCTGAGTCAGGAATTCGACGATCATTTGAAGGAATGTGGGATTGTTTCACAACTCACACCTCCGTATACACCTTAGATGAATGGTGTATCAGAAAGGAGGAATCGTACACTGCTAGACATGGTACGATCAATGATGAGTCAAAGTTCACTACCATTGTCGTTTTGGGGACACGCACTCGAGACAGTAGCGTTCATGCTGAACCGGGTTCCAACCAAATCGGTTGAAAAGACACCGTTCGAGGTATGGACGGGGAAAAAGCCCAAAATGTCTTTTCTAAAGGTTTGGGGATGTGAGGCGTATGTTAAGCGAACATTCACGGATAAACTCAATCCCAAATCAGATAAGTGTATCTTCGTGGGCTATCCCAAGGAAACCATGGGATACTATTTCTACAATCCAGATGAGAACAAAGTTTTTGTTGCTCGTAAAGGGGTATTCTTGGAGGAGAAGTTTCTAAACTCAGAGACTCCAAGAAAAGAAATAGAGCTTCAAGAAACTGAAGAGGAGGAGATTACACCACCACCGATAGTTGAACCTGTAATTCAACAAAGAATAGTTGAACCTCAACCCGAGTCTGTGGTTGAGGAAGAGTTGCGAACACAAGACCTTCGCAGATCTAGTAGGCCTCGTAATGAGCCAGATAGGTATATGGGATTCCTAGTTGCTCAAGACGAAGGGGATCTTTTAGAACCCACTACCTACCAAGACGCAGCCTCAGGTTTAAAATCTGAGAAATGGCTAGAAGCCATGAAGGCAGAGATGCAATCTATGTATGACAACCAAGTTTGGGAGTTAGTAGATTTGCCTCAACACAGTAAAGTTATTGGGTACAAGTGGGTCTTCAAGAAGAAGACAGACATGGGTGGAAAGGTACATACTTTTAAAGTAAGGCTAGTAGCAAAAGGTTTCATGCAAACTCATGGTGTTGACTATGATGAAACTTTTTCCCCAGTGGCAATGCTTAAGACTATTAGGATCCTTATGGCCATATCAGCATATTTTGATTATGAGATATGGCAAATGGATGTCAAAGCCGCTTTCCTTAACGGGAAACTGACAGAGGATGTATACATGATACAACCGGATGGTTTTGCGGATCCAAAGAACCCTAATAAAGTATGCAAGTTGCTTAAATCCATCTATGGACTAAAGCAAGCATCTAGAAGCTGGAACTTACACTTTGATGAGCGCATCAAAGATTTTGGTTTTACTAAGAGTGAGTTCGAGTTGTGTGTTTACACAAAATTCAGTGGGAGCGCGGTAACCTTCCTTGTCTTGTATGTAGAGGACATACTGTTGATAGGAAACAATATACCAGTATTACAAGAAGTAAAATCCTGGTTAGGTAAATGTTTCCAGATGAAGGATTTGGGAGAAGCTGCTTATATACTGGATATAAGGATCTATAGGAATAGATCTAAGCAACTTATTGGACTTAGTCAAAGTACATATATTGACAAAATCGTGAAAAGATTCAAGATGGATGAATCCAAGAAAGGATTTATTCCTATGCAATCTAGCGCGATTTTGAGCAAGGCTTAGTGTCCTGTGTCTAGTCAAGATCAGGACAAGATGAAATTGATACCATATGCCTCGGCAGTTGGTTCAATCATGTATGCCATGCTGTGTACTAGACCCGATGTTGCCTACTCTATCAGTGTCACGAGTAGATATCAGCAAAATCCTGGTGAAGCTCATTGGGTGGCCGTCAAGAATATTCTCAAGTATCTGAGAAGGACGAAAGACATATTCCTAGTTTATGGAGGTTCGATGGATGAGCTCAGTGTAACTGGTTACACTGATGCTAGTTTCCAGACCGACAGGGACGACTTCAGGTCGCAGTCAGGATTTGTCTTTACCCTAAACGGAGGAGCCATATCTTAGAAGAGTCAGAAACAAGATACAATAGCAGATTCTACTACAGAGGCAGATTATATTGCCGCAAGTGATGCGGCAAAGAAAGCTGTCTGGCTGAAGAATTTTATCTCGGATCTTAGAGTTGTTGCCAGTATCTCTAGACCGATCGATATATTCTGTGATAACTCAGGGGCTGTGGTGCAAGCAAAAGAGCCTAGAGATCATCAGCTGACTAGGCACGTACTCAGGAAATATCACATCATCCGAGAGATCATTGGAAGAGATGATATTAGACTGCAAAAGATACCGACGGACGACAACGTTGCTGACCCGTTGACGAAACTGCTAGCTAGGGCTAAGCATGAGAGGCATGCGAGTTCTATAGGAATGCAGTACTTGGAACATAGCAGCTAGTTCATGTTTTTTGATTATTACTATAGATGTAACTTGAGACTCGTTTATTATGTAATTACATTTCATGGGATTGAAATAGGAGGTTTTTATATAATTGTTTCTAGTTGTCTATTTTTAGCATGTTTAACCTATCCATGACAAGTCAAGTGATGAATTGTCTAAATGCCCGTAGATACTTAATGTAGTGGGAGCTACATTAGGGAGGTAATGCTATTATGGATATTTGATGATTTATTCGGGTATGAATAAAAGCACAAGGTTGTGAACAAATATTCATAGATATTTATCAGGGGATAAATATTGGGGTGATCCGCATCGAGTTTACTTCATGGAGCGTTAACATAAGTAAACCTGATAGGTTGTCCTTAGACCTGAGATATTTGGTTTGGGGCATGGTAACTTCTGTACTTTAGCATGTTCTAACGTCACGCCGTAACAGGGTGATCATAAGAGGCTTGTCTAGGTACAGCGGAAGCCATGTGCTCAAATTGCAAATAGTCAAGATGGAATTTGCACCTCCTTTTTAGGAGAGATATTTTTTGAGCTCCTCGACGATTAAGACTACTGAAAATGAGTGGCCGCGCTCGGTTAGAATGATAGTTCTTCATTCAGTAAACCGTAACTGCAGAGTGTCGAAATCAGAGTCGAGAAAATCTGAGTATTTAAATAAGATCCCTGCTCCATGTCAAATACTCACATTACAAAATATCGTGATACAAAAGGAAAAGCCTAGATAATCCAAGGCGTGGATTATGTCTCTAGATATAAGAGATCTCATAGTCTGGTAAACTTAAGCGTCTGGCTAGGGACCTCCTTAGGCCAACGATATACAAGGAGTGTTACTTATCTTGCACAAGTGGGAGTCTGTTAGATTATGTGCAGAGATAGATAACATGTACTATCGTGTCCAATACTATGTGACACTAAACGATCACATCGCTGCACACCCAATTAGAACCTGTTGGATTTTACCTGTTTGTGTATCACAATAATTAATAGTTTAATTATTATTGAGAAAGAGAAAAAATAATAAAAGTTATTTATTATTTAAAAGGAGAAGTTAATATTTAGTTTAAATATTAACGGGACCAATTAATTAATAGTTGTTAATTAATTAGAAAGGTCGAGGGTATTTTCTGTAATTGATTAATAGTTTAGTTAAAGCTGGGCTTTAATTAAACGGACTTGGCCTAATAAGGGTTATTATATATAAACCTTATTATTAGCTACATTAATCATAGTTAATCACACAAAAGAAAAGATTGCCCTAATCTCTTTCTCTCTCTCACCCTCTTGGCGGCTCTCTCCCTCTCTTGGGATCGCCGGCGGCTGCGGAGATCGGCAGCGGCTTTACACACACACACATTGGTCACGGTTATTTGATCCGAGGTTTAATCCTTAGGCGGTTTAGCAGCCAGTTCGAGGTGGCGCAGTAGCGGTGGATAACCTGCAGCTGTCTAGAGGCATAAAGAAAGTTTTGGTTTATAATAAAGGTATAACTTTCTAACCCTCTTCCTCTTTTAGTTTTTGTACGAGTTAGATGAGATCACTGGAGGGGGTTTTAATCCGCTGTGCATGTTATAATATGTTTTTATACCCCATAAAACCCTTCACTTGCGACTGCAAGCAAACCTTTGCGGCTGAAAGTTATTTATATATATCATCCTCATCTCAGACCATCTCACACGAACAAACACACTCTCTCTACTTTCTCTCTCTTCTACGGCGATTTCGGCACCCCTCCGAGGCGATTCCTCTCTTTCCGACCGATCTCCGATCATTTTTCGTGAAAAAGGTAGACATTATCAACCTTTAACTAATAGGAACTCATATGCATGCTCGAATCATTCTATTGTTGTGTATTTTTATCCGAATCGATCGAAACCGTAGAATAATCGAACTGATCTGTTTTCACCGCGACTTGCGACCGTAAGCCGTGCCACTTATGGCTGTAAGAACTTAGGGTTCATCACAAATCAAAAGGAACTTGCGACCGCAAGTTATAACACTTGCGGCCTAAAGAAACCTTTTTAATGGCTTTGCTTCGTTACTCACTTGTGACTGCAAGTTTACTTACTTGCGGCCGTAAGTGTGTTTTTACAGTCTGTTTCCCATTTTTCTCATTTTGATACAATTCAACACGTTGGGGAATAACGGCCAAGCAACTCCATCCATCATCGATCGATTCGTTGTTTTGATCTGTACACACATCTGACTTTCACATGTTCCTATGGCAGCTATGCCTCCGCGTCGACGCAGGAAACACTCACCGGAGGTTGTCATTGATCCTCATATTTTTCCTCGGCTGGTTGATTACGACATAGAACCAGCCCAACCGCATGTAGAGCTTGCCGGTGACGCTGATCTTCACCCTTTCCTTCGATTTGATAGGGAGGAGGACCGCACAGCATGTGACCCTTGCGTGACAAGGCAGAGCTTGGCTTCCAGCCGCTACGCTTTATTGCTTGGGATTCACTCATCTTAGCCAATCTCCGAGGGAGAGCCAGGTCCATTTGTGGACCACAGTGGAGGCGCCTTTTTAGCATCCAGAGCTCAGTCATACAGGAGCTGGCTGTGGAATTTTTCTCTACATTCCACTTGGTTACTCCACTGACTGACTACGAGCAGGAGGATGCACTGACCTTTAGGCTAGCTGGAGCCGAGAGGAGATTATCTTTGAGGCAGTTTGTCGTGCTTATGGGTTTGTATACCGATGCTGAGCTCGACATGCCGGCATTCACGGATGGGATCACGGATTGGCCTGAGGGGGTCAATGCCGTTAGTTTCTGGGCTGAGATAGGCCATGGGACATACACTACTCCTACGGTGCCCAAGAGTTCAAAGTTGTTGGATCCTCTACACCATCTTCTCCACCGAGCGATCATACACAGCATGTCTGAGCGCAGTGCATCATCAGGGGCCGTGATGCATTCTGACTTGTTCTATCTTTACTGCATCACACGTCAGGTACCCTGCCAGCTGGCACTCTATCTGGCTAGATTTTATATTCTATCCGTACCTCCCGTGTCTCTCAGGGCATATATGAAGGGGGTTACGTGACTTTATTAGCCGAGGGCATGGACTTGCTCCAGGGGGAGGACAGAGAGGACTTCACCGTTTGCGCCCAGCCAATTCCCATATATCTCGCATTATTGTTACGCATGAATGTCGTTCGACGACAGGGACGGCGGTTGCAGCTACTATACCATGAGGGTCGTCCCTGGCAGCCAGCTGGAGCAGTAGGCGCAGGTGCAGCTCAGGGTGGAGGAGATGAGGGGCATGAGGGCCCGGAGATTCAGATGGAGTCTACTCCTCCTACTCCATCGACACAGTAGGAGCATACACTGTTAGATTATGTGCAGAGATAGATAACATGTATCATCGTGTCCAATACTATGTGACACTAAAGGATCACACCGCTGCACACCCAAATAGAACCTTTTGGATTTTACCTTTTGTGTATGACAATAATTAATAGTTTAATTAATTATTGAGAAAAAGAGAAATAATAAAAGTTATTATTTAAAAGGAGAAGTTAATATTTAGTTTAAATATTAACGAGACCAATTAATTAATAGTTATTAATTAATTAGAAAGGTCGAGGGTATTTTCTTCATTATATAAACGTTATTTACCTCTCTTTAATCACATAAGTCAATTACAAGTCAAAAAAAGATAACCCTAAAAGCTCTCTCCCTCCTCTCTCTTTCTCGGCGGCGGCGCAAAGGGAAAACTGAACCACCGAGGGCGGTTGCCGGCGGCGACGCGGAAACACACACACATCACGGGTCACGGTTTATTGATCCGAGGGTCAATCCTTAGGCGGTCTAGCAGCCAGTTCGAGGCGGTGCAGTAGCGGTGGATAACCTGTAGCTGTCTAGAGGTTTGAAGAAAAAGTTTTGGTTTCATCAATGTAACACCCGCGTTTAGGGCCTAGTTGTTTCGTGGCGGTGGTAAGTTATTTAATTGTTTATATTAGTATATTTGATTGTTAATAATTATTTGCTATTTATTTATATATTTATTTGATGCTTACTTGGTATTTAAATTGGACTGCGAGGTAAGAGGTAAAAAATATTAGTTTAATATTTTTATATGTTATTGATATCATATGATTCGTTTTTATACGAGGGTCCCGAATATTACCTCGTTGCATGTTTTTGACTTGAGTAGGACCGCTTTATTTAGGTTTCTGTATCTCAGATATCAGTATTTGCACTGTGTAGTGTAATATGTTCAGTCTTGACCTATATATATAGCTTTTGGTATGTTGTTCTCATTTGGTTTGGCTGCATAAGAGAAGAGAGAAAGAACCTTTAGCTCACACATTCACAACTTGAGTCTGTGTTTCTGTTTTCGAGTTCTAAGCGAGGGTTAACGTTTGGTTTTCGAGCAAGAGGTGTGTTTTGTTGTTTATGTCGAGTTTTGATTAGGAAGTTCTTGAAAGTTGACTTTTGACCGTGCGAAGTGGAGTCCACTACGTGCGTAGTGACTCCATTACGTACGAAGTGCATGTTGAAGAAGATGAAGTCGATGAGTTTTGGTCGCACGGAGTGTAGTCCACTACGTGCGTACCAGTGCCCATTGCGTGCGAAGTGGGTTAGCCACTTCGTGAGTTTGAAGTTCAATACGTGCGAAGTAGAGTCCACTACGTGCGTAGTGACTCCATTACGTGCGTAGTGATTCAGACGTTAATTCTGTAATTTTATTGCTTGTAGCCAATGAAAGTTGATGTTTTGCAATTGGAATGTAATCCCAATTACTGACTAAGTTATGATGTGTTTCAGGAAACGAGAAGGCTCAGTGAAATTAGAATACTGAGTGTGGTGTTGGAGAACACAGGTGAGTGGACTTTAATGCACCAGTGGTTTTAGTTGTAACTGTTATGGTTACTTGGATTTGATACGATTAATCATGCGTTAGACTGTTTAGTCTGATATGATTGTTTGATTGGTTATGTGATGATTATTGAAATTGTGTCCAAGATATGAGTATCAAGGCATGAAATTGTGCTCATGATGTTTGTGGCAGAGGTCAGCTAAGCGTGGTTTTGGGCTGGGTCAGTTGCTTCTGGTTAGGCAGTTTTAGATCCTCTGTCGCATTTGTTGTAGCAGAGGGGGTTTAACTGTGCCAGTTAGCAGATGGCTATCGGTAGATCATTGCTATGGCCAGCATTGGTCGTAGGCTCGGCAGAGCCGCCGGTCCTTTGATATTTGAGATAAACTGTTCTTGTGATCGTTGTGGTTCTGCTTTAATTGCTTGTGGCTCGATTTTCATTCACTTAGCTTTGTGCTAATTCCCCACCCTAACTCTCTGTTTCAGGTTTTGAGGGCACGGTAGGTTGCAGCTTTTGTGTACAGGGAAAGTTTGACCGTAGCTCTGATATTTTGGGTTTTAGAATGATGAGCCATACTTTATGAAATGTTTTGTAACACTAAAGGAAGTACTGTATGTTTGTACAGTGTTGGTTTTAAGTTTTGATGTTATTTCCTTTTTAGTTTTATAACGTATTACTTCCGCTATGATTTTAAAAAAAAAAATATGGCTTGTATTTTTGCGGTGTTACAATTTGGTATCAGAGCCCTGGTTTGGCATGCGAGCACGTTTAGAGTGTTCAATTCCCAAATCTTGGCTCGAGGTTGGTCAAACCTTTCCTGTGGGCGAATTAGAGTGTTTGGATTTGTTGTGTGTGTGTACTAACGGTTGTCTAATAAGTTTGGAGGTGATGTGATTGTAATAGATATGGCAAGTCAAGAGATCCCAACCGAGATTCCGGTGACCCTTGCTCAGGCTGGAACTTCTACAACTCCAGTTTTAGAGAATCCAGTAATAGTCAACACTTCGGGTACAGAAATAGATACAACTCAGAATGATTATATATTTCAACTTGAAAGTGAACTACAGGAGCTTCGAGAAACAGTTCACAACTTTGAACAACAGAGGTTGATACAGAATGCTCAAACACCGATTTCAACAGCAGGTGTTGCTACAGTGTCAACAACACCACCACTTTCAGTACCATTTTCTGTTCCATATTCTACTGTTGCTTCACAGGGTACACAACAGCCGATTATCTATCAATTTACTGCACCAGGAGCTTACCCCTACCTAGGATTTGGTCAACATAATAAATATAAGCAATTCATGGATTGTAGACCTTCAGAGTATAGCGGTAGTACGGACCCCAATAAAACTTTGAATTGGTTGAGGGAGATGACCAAGGCCTTGGATACTGCGGAATGCGAGGAGAAAGTGCGAGTATTATATGCTACTCAAAGACTCAAAGGAGATGCCATGGTATGGTGGGATTCTATTACAGGTCATTTTACAAAGCAGCAGATGAGTAGTATTACTTGGGAGCAATTTGAGGGAAAGGTTTGTGAGCAATACTATGGATCTTTTGAGATGGAACGAATCAAGAAGGAGTTCATGGATTTGCAGATGACCGATAATATGTATGTGGATGAATTGATTAGGCAATTCAATGAGAAGTTACGATTTGCACAGCAGTGGGTTCCGGACGAAGCTTCAAGAGTTCAGCATTTTGTGAGAGCTTTGCATCCAGATTACAGGAGTGCTACCAGGTGGGCTAGCACTTTATCTCAAGCTTTTACCCTAGCTAAGTCAGCCGAGGGTGATGCTCAAGCCAAGGAGAAGTTGAATAAAGATAGAATTTCTCAACAGAAATCCCGGTTTGATTATTTTAATACCCAACATCGGCAGGGAACTCAAGGAGGTCAGGGAAGTCAACGTCAAGGACAGGGTCAGAGTCAGAGCAGTCAGAATCGTAGGCTTACATCTGGTGGGTCTACTCAGAGAGCCCCATGGTGTAATAAATGTAAGTCTTTTCATCATAGACTTTGTACCCTACAGACAGCCAGATGTATTCGTTGTGGTCAGTTTGGGCATGAATTGAAGAATTGTAGATTTCCGAGGAGTGTTTGTTGGAATTGTCAAAAGGAGGGGCACAGAGTAGGTGAGTGCCGTGTGGGTAAGAAATCGGGGACTGGGTCGGTATTGGGATCGGTTGTGGGATCTTCGTCCGCTTCAGGACAGAAAAGGAAGAACCCTCCGTCAGGTGAGGGTAGAGCATTCCGGATGTCAGTAGATGATGCTGCTGCTACTGATGATGTCATCACGGGTATGTTTCTCATAAATTCTATACCTGCACGTGTGTTATTTGATTCTGGAGCCAATCGTTCATTTATTTCTGTGGCATTTTGTGATAAATTGAAATTGCCTACTTCAAATGTTGCTGCCCCATTAGAAGTAGAGATAGCTGATGGTAAAACGGTTCCAGTCACAACGGCTGTGTCTGGGGCTGAAATTGATATTGATGGTACATGCTTTCCTGTTTCTTTTCTGTTAATGCCTATAGTTGGTTTTGATGCTGTTATGGGTATGGATTGGTTGAGTCAGAACCGAGCTGTTATAAAATGCCATAGAAAACTGATTTCATTTCCTTTACCTGATGGGTCATACGTAGTGGCTCGCGGGGAGAGGGTTAGACCTGCTTTTCCTATTATCTCGTATATGAAGGCTAGAAAATCTCTGGCCAAAGGGTGTGAATCCTACCTTGCTCACGTGGTTGATGTTAAAAAGGAGAAACATATTGTTTCTGATTTTCGGGTGGTTTCGGAATACCCGGAAGTGTTTCCCGATGAATTACCTGGGTTGCCTCCGGTTCGTGAGGTAGAATATAGGATTGATTTGATTCCAGGTTCGAGCCCAGTGGCTAAAGCTCCTTACAGGTTAGCTCCTTCTGAAATCCGTGAGATGATGACACAGATTCAGGATTTGTTAGACAGGGGTTTTATTCGTCCTAGTTCTTCTCCGTGGGGTGCACCGGTTTTGTTTGTGAAAAAGAAAGACGGTACTTTGCGTATGTGTATTGACTACAGGGAACTGAATAAGAGAACGGTTAAAAATAAATACCCTTTACCCAGAATTGATGATTTGTTTGATCAGCTGCAGGGTGCTTCTTATTTTTCTAAAATTGATCTGCGCTCGGGTTATCATCAGGTACGTGTTTCAGATGTTGATATTCCTAAAACCGCTTTCCGTACCAGATATGGTCATTATGAGTTTTTAGTTATGCCTTTCGGTTTAACTAACGCCCCTGCTGTATTTATGGATTTAATGAATCGGGTCTGTCGGCCGTTTTTGGATAAATTCGTGATTGTATTTATCGATGATATCTTGGTTTATTCTAAAACTGAGTCCGAGCACGAGCTTCATTTGAGACAAGTTTTAGAAACTTTAAAACGGGAGCATCTTTTTGCAAAATTTTCTAAATGTGAATTCTGGATGCGGGAGATTCAATTTTTGGGGCATGTTATCTGTAAAGATGGGGTTAAAGTTGATCCGGCTAAAGTTGAAGCAGTTATGAACTGGAGTGCTCCTAAAACATCATCTGAGATTAAAAGATTTCTGGGATTGGCGGGTTATTATCGCAGATTTATTAAAGATTTTTTGAAAATTGCGAATCCTATAACGAAATTAACCCGTAAAGATGTGTCATTTAAGTGGAATAATGAACAGGAGACAGCTTTTCAGACGTTGAAACAACTATTATGTCAGGCTCCTATTCTTGCACTACCTGATGGTTCTGATGAATTTGTAGTGTACTGTGACGCTTCCTTTGCAGGTTTGGGTTGTGTTTTAATGCAGCATGATCGGGTTATTGCTTATGCTTCACGGCAATTGAAACCACACGAGAAGAATTATCCAACCCATGATTTAGAACTTGCAGCTGTAGTCTTTGCGTTGAAACTGTGGAGGCATTACTTATATGGTACGAAATGTGTTATTTGTACTGATCATAAGAGTCTGCAGTATGTATTTTCCCAGAAAGAACTTAATATGCGGCAGAGACAGTGGTTAGAACTCATTAAGGATTATGATTGTGAGATTCGATATCACCCGGGGAAAGCAAATGTTGTAGCAGATGCTTTGAGCCGCAAGGGAGCTGGTGATAGTATTCGATTTATGCGAGTTGAGATCGTTTCTGACTTAGTGGATAGACTTAAATCTGCTCAGTTAGAAGCTTTAAAAGATGAAAATCTGAAGTTAGAGATTATGATGAAGAGAAAAGATGCTTTGATTAATGATTCGCGCGGATTGAAGACTTATCAGTCTCGTGTGTGGGTGCCATTGCTTGGAGAGCTTCGGGGTTTGATTTTGGCAGAGGCTCACAAGTCAAGATTGTCTGTTCATCCTGGTAGCACGAAAATGTACAACGATCTTAAAGTGCTGTATTGGTGGCCTACTATGAAGACAGATGTTGCAAAGTTTGTGGGAGCGTGTCATATTTGTGCTCAGGTCAAAGCAGAGCACCAGAAACCTTACGGGTCTTTGAAACAATTGGAGATACCAGAGTGGAAATGGGAACACATCACGATGGATTTTGTATCCAAACTTCCATGTACTCAGCGGAAACATGATAAAATTTGGGTGATTATTGACCGTTTGACGAAGAGTGCTCACTTTCTTGCCACCAGCGAGACAGCTTCACTCAGCAGATTAGCTCAGTTGTACATCGATGAGATTGTATCACGGCACGGTATTCCTCTTTCTATTGTTTCTGATCGAGATCCCAGATTTGTTTCTAACTTTTGGAGAAGTTTACATCATGCATTGGGGACGCGTGTTAATTTGAGTACAGCTTATCATCCTCAGACAGACGGTCAGAGTGAGCGTACTATTCAGACACTTGAGGATATGTTACGCGCCTGTGTGTTAGAATATGGTGGGTCTTGGGATTCACACTTGCCTTTGATTGAATTTGCGTATAATAATTCTTATCACTCGAGTATCGGTATGCCACCTTATGAGATGTTATACGGTCGTCGTTGTCGTACTCCTACTTGTTGGTTAGAGGCAGGTGAGAAACAGTTTGCGGGTCCCGATATTGTTCAGATGACGGCTGAGAAAGTTGCTATTGCTCGGGAAAAGTTGAAAGTTGCCAGAGATAGACAAAAGATGTACGCAGATCCACGCCGCAGACCAGTTACGTTTGTTGAAGGTGAGTTGGTTTATCTGAAAGTTTCTCCGTGGAAAGGGGTTATTCGCTTTGGGAAACGTGGGAAACTAGCTCCACGATACATTGCTCCGTTTCGCATACGACAGATAGTCAACGACCAGACTGTTACTCTTGATCTTCCACCAGAGTTAGCGGGTATTCATGATACTTTTAATGTCTGTTACTTACGTAAATGTAATGTTGAGGATGAAAGTCAGATTCTTCCAGTACATGATCTGAAAGTTGATTCGAAAAAGCGATTAATAGAATAACCAGTTGAGATAGTTGATCGTAAAACAACGAAACTTCGGAGGAAAGAGATTCCTATGGTTTTGATTAAATGGAAGCATAGTTTGGGTTCAGATTTAACATGGGAGACCGAGGCAGACATGAGGAACCGCTACCCTAGCCTATTTGAGCGCGATGAGATTCCGGGGACGGAATCTTCTTTAGGGGGAGAGATTTGTAACACCCGCGTTTAGGGCCTAGTTGTTTCGTGGCGGTGGTAAGTTATTTAATTGTTTATATTAGTATATTTGATTGTTAATAATTATTTGCTATTTATTTATATATTTATTTGATGCTTACTTGGTATTTAAATTGGACTGCGAGGTAAGAGGTAAAAAATATTAGTTTAATATTTTTATACGTTATTGGTATCATATGATTCGTTTTTATACGAGGGTCCCGAATATTACCTCGTTGCATGTTTTTGACTTGAGTAGGACCGCTTTATTTAGGTTTCTGTATCTCAGATGTCAGTATTTGCACTGTGTAGTGTAATATGTTCAGTCTTGACCTATATATATAGCTTTTGGTATGTTGTTCTCATTTGGTTTGGCTGCATAAGAGAAGAGAGAAAGAACCTTTAGCTCACACATTCACAACTTGAGTCTGTGTTTCTGTTTTCGAGTTCTAAGCGAGGGTTAACGTTTGGTTTTCGAGCAAGAGGTGTGTTTTGTTGTTTATGTCGAGTTTTGATTAGGAAGTTCTTGAAAGTTGAGTTTTGACCGTGCGAAGTGGAGTCCACTACGTGCGTAGTGACTCCATTACGTACGAAGTGCATGTTGAAGAAGATGAAGTCGATGAGTTTTGGTCGCACGGAGTGTAGTCCACTACGTGCGTACCAGTGCCCATTGCGTGCGAAGTGGGTTAGCCACTTCGTGAGTTTGAAGTTCAATACGTGCGAAGTGGAGTCCACTACGTGCGTAGTGACTCCATTACGTGCGTAGTGATTCCGACGTTAATTCTGTAATTTTATTGCTTGTAGCCAATGAAAGTTGATGTTTTGCAATTGGAATGTAATCCCAATTACTGACTAAGTTATGATGTGTTTCAGGAAACGAGAAGGCTCAGTGAAATTAGAATACTGAGTGTGGTGTTGGAGAACACAGGTGAGTGGACTTTAATGCACCAGTGGTTTTAGTTGTAACTGTTATGGTTACTTGGATTTGATACGATTAATCATGCGATAGACTGTTTAGTCTGATATGATTGTTTGATTGGTTATGTGATGATTATTGAAATTGTGTCCAAGATATGAGTATCAAGGCATGAAATTGTGCTCATGATGTTTGTGGCAGAGGTCAGCTAAGCGTGGTTTTGGGCTGGGTCAGTTGCTTCTGGTTAGGCAGTTTTAGATCCTCTGTCGCATTTGTTGTAGCAGAGGGGGTTTAACTGTGCCAGTTAGCAGATGGCTATCGGTAGATCATTGTTATGGCCAGCATTGGTCGTAGGCTCGGCAGAGCTGCTGGTCCTTTGATATTTGAGATAAACTGTTCTTGTGATCGTTGTGGTTCTGCTTTAATTGCTTGTGGCTCGATTTTTATTAACTTAGCTTTGTGCTAATTCCCCACCCTAACTCTCTGTTTCAGGTTTTGAGGGCACGGTAGGTTGCAGCTTTTGTGTACAGGGAAAGTTTGACCGTAGCTCTGATATTTTGGGTTTTAGAATGATGAGCCATACTTTATGAAATGTTTTGTAACACTAAAGGAAGTACTGTATGTTTGTACAGTGTTGGTTTTAACTTTTGATGTTATTTCCTTTTTAGTTTTATAACGTATTACTTCCGCTGTGATTTAAAAAAAAAATCTGGCTTGTATTTTTGCGGTGTTACAATCAAGGTATAACTTTTCTAACCCTCTTCCTCTTGTTAGTTTCTGTACGAGTTAGATGAGATCCCTAGAGGGGGTTTTATTCCGCTGTGCATGTTTTTATACCCCTACAAAACCCTTCAGTGGTATCAGAGCCACTTCTAACCTCGTAGGAGACTAGGTAGGTTTCTTTTATTCTGATGAAAAAGGTTTATCTTTTATCAAGAAAAAGGTTAATAAAAATCAAGTTTTGTTTTTATTGGATAAACCTTTGATAAAAGATTATTAGATTTAATTATTAGTTGAATCTGGTTTTTTATGTTTGTTGTTATTTGCGAAAAACTAAACCACCACCATCATCGGCGGTGGCCTCAGGCGGTGGCTGCGGTCGATCGGCGGCGTCCCAGTCCGTGGGCGCTGTTTTGGTCGATGGCAGTTCCAGGCAGGGGCGGTGGCTGCCGGCTGATGTTCGACGATAGCCCAGTTGGCGGCTAGGCTGCAGCGGTGGTCCGCGGAGCGGAGAGCGACGTGGTTAGCTGCGCTAACTGTGTGGTGGGCTTCGGCCCAGAGAACCACGGCCCAGAAGGCCTGCGGCCCAGTTTGGGTTTAGCGGCTAGGGTTAGCGGCGCTAAATTTTTTGGGGCCTCGGCCCAGTTTTTTAATTTCTCGGTCCGATTTCCAATCAATGACCCAGTTTAAATTTTTTGGCCCAGCTCGCAGTTCAAATATTTTGTGGTCAATATTAAATTGAAATACAGTTTGTTATTTTAATTTAAGGTTTAAATATTATTTTTGAGTTTTTTGATTAATTATCAAAGTATAAAACTTGAAATAAATATTTATTGCAAATAACCGAAAAACAATATAGGGGTTTTAACAGGTTGTTAAAATCAGTTATTTCTCATCAAGATGAATAATTAGAAATCAGTTGTCTTTGTACTTTCATGTATTAGTTTAGTACATGTTTGGGATGTCATAGCCCGAGCCCTAGACCTTGTGGATTGTTTAATTTCTCGCACTTGTGGTTGTTTTTGGATTTATTATTCTATGGTGTGGGGAGACCTGCGTGCCACTTACAACCCCTATTCTATTTTGTAAAAGTACTAGAATTAGCGGGCCTGCGTGCCTTTGATCAATCTTGTAATTTTTATATTTCTAGTTTTTTATACTTTAGAATAGAATAGATTATTAGAATAAATATGAAGCTGATACAAGAACCAAGATCCAAGGAGCAGGGAGCAGGATTGGATGCTGGAGCCAGTGGGAGCTTCAGAACGCCATGCCATGTGTGTTGTGTTTTTCCACTTAGGTTTTGACCGTCGGGTTTTTTTTTTCGTGTGGCTCACGAAACCGACAATAGTTAAGGGCAAGGCTAAGGCATAGTTGTTTGTGGTTGTTTTATTTCTTTACATATTTTATATATGCGTGGTTGTGATTAACACGATGAAATAAAACAAGGGTTTTAATAATAGTTAATTATTAAACAGATGTTTTTAAAAGAAAACTGGCATTAAAGTTTTTCTCGTCAAAAACTTGGAAATCCTTTTTAGAAAAATCTTAGATCAGTGTGCTACCCACCTAATGGTACACCTTTCCTGTTAAACGGTACTCGGGTGTCGGAAGTGACCAAACCTTGGGCATTCGGGTTCAAACCATTGAGGGGGAGGGTGTGAAAGTCTCTGCGATAATCGGAAGTCCCGGCCAGATTTCACACTATCTTAGGTGGTGCGATCTATTTTGGTGATATTCGGGAGTCCCGGCCCAAAATGCACTAGAGGGACTAAACATGCACGGTTCTCGTAATCGATGTCCCGTAGATCTAGGAGTCGTGTCCATCTAGGATACGATTGATATAGTTTTTTACCTACCAGAAATAGCATTGTCCCGGTGGGAAGTGCCCAAACGTTGCATCGGGAAATGTGAAATATGGATCCTAGTCTAATAATTTTTGTTAAAAGGTAATAATTATTAGAAGATATAATCAATACTGAATCGGTTTTATCATTTTCTTTTTCTGTAGATGTCTATTGTATATGTTATTCCGTTTTATTCACCAAGAGAGTCTCTAAGTCTCATCACTAGCAAGTGGAAGCTTTCAGGTCCAAACTTTGCTGTTTGGAAGATGCATCTGAAAAATGTTTTGGATGCACAGGGAAAGCTTCACATCATTGAGACATTGCCTCCAGAACGACCAGGGGTAGATGCCCAGGATAGTGAGTATGACACTTACTATCAGTATCTGGCTGACGAATCTGATGTTATGTCGATTCTCGTTCTTACCGCATCATCCGAGTTTACGGACGATCTCCGTGAGAATTCATCTTATGAAGTTGTTCAAGGACTGGAGCAGAAGTTCAAGTTTAGTGAACGGATATGTCGTATGATATTGATGAGGGAAATCCTTTCATCCAAGATGAAAGAAAGTCAGCCTATTAGCGATCATCTCATTGATATGAGAAGGCTCTTGGATTGCTATGAGAGCTTGGGGTCAAAATCAAAATCACATGAGCTAGTTATGCTCTTGTTCGGTTCCTTGTCAGACTATTACCATAAAAGAGTAATGTATGTCCTCGGTGATTTTGAGATGACTGTCGCAGGGTTACACGAAATCCTCATGTGCATTAGCGACGAGTTGAACCCAAAGCAGCTAGAGTCACCAGTTGTGGACCCTATGCAGGAGGATGACTGGCTGGAAGAACTTGGAGAAATTTGTTGCCCAGGCTGTGGTAGCAAGGATTCATGCCAGCACTCACTCGACATAGATCAGCTGGACATTGGTTCGCCCAATGATACAGGTATCTTTATGATAGATTGTCTTATTACTTCTTATGAATCATGGGTATTGGATACCAGATGTGGTCATCACATATGCAATCATTTACAGGGATTCAAGAGAAGTAAGAAACTGAGACAAGGAGATATGGACCTGCGGGTAGGCGAAGGCTCCATGGTTGGTGCTGAAGCTGTAGGGACATATTGTCTTAGTTTTCCCTCAGGCATGGTCTTAGAACTAGAACCTTGTTATTATGTTCCAAGACTAATTAAAAATGTTATCTCGTTCAATTTGCTGATAGACTGTGGATTTGCTTATGTTTTTAATGAAAAGGCTATTTCATGTTTCAAAAATGATGTTTTTTTCTTCAAAGCTACTCCAGAAAACGGTCTATATACGCTAAATCTAGATAACAATGACATCTATCATATAAGTAAGAGATCCAAGAGTAACTTGAATCAAACTTACCTGTGGCATTGTCGTTTAGGACATATAAACGAGAAACGCATAGAGAAGCTCTGAGATAACGGAATTCTAGAACCATTTGACTTGGAATCATATGATCTTTGCAAATCTTGTTTGTCTGGTAAAATGACAAGGCAACCTTTCAACAGTGAGAATGAAAGGGCCAGCGAGTTATTAGGGATTATACACATAGATGTGTGCGGACCCTTTACTCCAGAAGCTAGAGGAGGATACTGGTATTTCATAACCTTTACTGATGACTTCAATAGGTTCGGTTATGTCTACCTCATGAGACTTAAATCTGAAAGTTTTGACAAGTTCAAACAGTTTCAGAATGAGGTACATAATCAGCTGGACAAGAAGATAAAGTCGCTTCGGTCGGATCGAGGTGGCGAATATCTGAGTCAGGAATTCGACGATCATTTGAAGGAATGTGGGATTGTTTCACAACTCACACCTCCGTATACACCTCAGATGAATGGTGTATCAGAAAGAAGAAATCGTACACTGCTTGACATGGTACGATCAATGATGAGTCGAAGTTCACTACCATTTTTGTTTTGGGGACACGCACTCGAGACAGCAGCGTTCATGCTGAACCGGGTTCCAACAAAATCGGTTGAAAAGACACCGTTGGAGGTATGGACGGGGAAAAAGCCCAAAATGTCTTTTCTAAAGGTTTGGGGATGTGAGGCGTATGTTAAGCGAACATTCACGGATAAACTCAATCCCAAATCAGATAAGTGTATCTTCGTGGGCTATCCCAAGGAAACCATGGGATACTATTTCTACAACCCAGATGTAAACAAAGTTTTTGTTGCTCGTAAAGGGGTATTCTTGGAGGAGAAGTTTCTAAACTCAGAAACTCCAAGAAAATAAACAGAGCTTCAAGAAATTGAAAAGGAGTAGATTACACCACCACCGATAGTTGAACCTGTAGTTCAACAGAGAATTGTTGAACCTCAACCCGAGTCTGTGGTTGAGGAAGAGGTGCAAACACAAGACCTTCGCAGGTCTAGTAGGCCCCGTATTGAGCCAGATAGGTATCTGGGTTTCCTAGTTGTTCAAGACGAAGGGGATCTTTTAGAACCCACTACCTACCAAGACGCTGCCTCAGGTTTAGAATCTGAGAGATGGCTAGAAGCCATGAAGGCAGAGATACAATCCATGTATGACAACCAAGTTTGGACGTTAGTGGATTTGCCTCAACACAGTAAAGCTGTTGGGTGCAAATGGGTCTTCAAAAAGAAGACAGACATGGATGGAAAGGTGCATACTTTTAAAGCAAGGCTAGTGGAAAAAGGTTTCACGCAAACTTATGGCGTTGACTATGATGAAACTTTTTCCCCAGTGGCAATGCTTAAGATTATTAGGATTTAAATGGCCATATCAGCATATTTTGACTATGAGATATGGCAGATGGATGTCAAAACCGCTTTCCTTAATGGGAAACTGACAGTGGATGTATATATGATACAACCGGATGGTTTTGCAGATCGAAAGAACCCTAATAAAGTATGCAAGTTGCTTAAATCCATTTATAGACTAAAGCAAGCATCTAGGAGCTGGAACTTACACTTTGATGAGCGCATCAAAGAGTTTAGTTTTACCAAAAGTGAGTTTGAGTCGTGTGTTTACACCAAATTCAGTGGGAGCGCGGTAACCTTCCTAGTCTTGTATGTAGACGACATACTGTTAATAGGAAACAATATACCAGTATTACAAGGAGTAAAATCCTGGTTAGGTAAATGTTTCTAGATGAAAGACTTAGGAGAAGCAGCTTATATACTAGGTATATCCTGGTTAGGTAAATGTTTCCAGATGAAAGTACTTATATTGACAAAGTCGTGAAAAGATTCAAGATGGATGGATCCAAGAAAGGATTTATTCCTATGCAATCTGGCACGACTTTGAGCAAGGCTCAGTGTCATGTGTCTAGTCAAGAACAGGACAAGATGAAATTGATACCATATGCCTCGGCAGTTGGTTCGATTATGTATGCCATGCTATGTACTAGACCCGATGTTGCCTACTCTATCAGTGTCACGAGTAGATATCAGCAAAATCCTGGTGAAGCTCATTGGGTGGCCGTCAAGAATATTCTCAAGTATCTGAGAAGGACGAAAGACATATTCCTAGTATATGGGGGTTCGATGGATGAGCTCAGTGTAACTGGTTACACTGATGCTAGTTTCCAGACCGACAGAGACGACTTCAGGTCGCAGTCAGGATTTGTCTTTACCCTAAACGGAGGAGCCATATATTGGAAGAGTCAGAAGCAAGATACAATAGTAGATTCTACTACAGAGGCATAGTATATTGCGGCAAGTGATGCAGGAAAGGAAGCTGTCTGGCTGAAGAATTTTATCTCGGATCATAGAGTTGTTGATAGTATCTCTAGACCGATCGATATATTCTGTGACAACTCAGGGGCTGTAGTGCAAGCTAAATAGCCTAGAGATCATCAGGGGACCAGGCACGTACTCAGGAATATCACCTCATCCGAGAGATCATTGGAAGAGATGATATTAGATTGCAAAAGATACCGACGGACGACAACGTTGCTGACCCGTTGACGAAGCCGCTAGCTAGGGCTAAGCATGAGAGGCATGCGGGTTCTATAGGAATGCAGTACTTGAAACATAGAAGCTAGTTCGTGTTTTTGATTATTACTATGGATATAACTTGAAACCCTTTATTATGTATTTACATTTCATGGGATTGAAATAGGAGGTATTTGCATAATGTTTCGTAGTTGTCCATTTTTAGCATGTTTAACCTATCCATGACAAGTCAAGTGATGAGTTGTCTAATTGTCCGTAGCTACTTAATGTAGTGGGAGCTACATTAGGGAGGTAACGCTATTATGAATATATGATGATTTATTCGGGTATGAAGAAACGCACAAGGTTGTGACCAAGTATTCATAGATATTTATCAGGGGATAAATATTGGGGTGATCCGCATTGAGTTTACTTCATGGAGCGTTAACATAAGTAAACTTGATAGGTTGTCCTTAGACCTGAGATATTTGGTTTGGGGCGTGGTAACTTCTGTACTTTAGCATGTTCTAACGTCACGCCGTAACAGGGTGATCATAAGGGGCTTGTCTAGGTGCAGCAGAAGCCATGTGCTCAAATTGCAAATAGTCAATATGGAATTTGCACCTCTTTTTTAGGAGAGATATTTTCTGAGCTCCTCGACGATTAAGACTACTGAAAATGCGTGGCCGCGCTCGGTTAGAATTATAGTTATTCATTCGGGAAAAACCGTAACTGCAGAGTGTCGAAATCAGAGTCGAGAAAATCTGAGTATTAGATGAGATCCCTGCTCCATGTCAAATACTCACATTACGAAATATCGCGATGCAAAAGGAAAATCCTAGATAATCCAAGGTTTGGATTATATCTCTAGATGTAAGAGATCTCATAGTCTGGTTAACCTAAGTGTCTGGCTAGGGACCTCCTTAGGCGAACGATCTACAAGGAGTGTTACTTATCTTGCACAAGTGGGAGTCTGTTAGATTATGTGCAGAGATAGATAACATGTATCATCGTGTCCAATACTATGTGACACTAAAGGATCACACCGCTGCACACCCAAATAGAACCTTTTGGATTTTACCTTTTGTGTATGACAATAATTAATATTTTAATTAATTATTGAGAAAGAGAGAAATAATAAAAGTTATTATTTAAAAGGAGAAGTTAATATTTAGTTTAAATATTAACGAGACCAATTAATTAATAGTTATTAATTAATTAGAAAGGTCGAGGGTATTATATAAACCTTATTTACCTCTCATTAATCACATAAGTCAATTACAAGTCAAAAAAAGATAACTCTAAAAGCTCTCTCCCTCCTCTCTCTTTCTCGGCGGCGGCGCAAAGGGAAAACCGAACCACCGAGGGCGGTGGCCGGCGGCGACGCGGAAACACACACACATCACGGGTCACGGTTTTTTGATCCGAGGTTCAATCCTTAGGCGGTCTAGCAGCCAGTTCGAGGCGGTGCAGTAGCGGTGGATAACCTGTAGCTGTCTAGAGGTTTGAAGAAAAAGTTTTGGTTTCATCAAGGTATAACTTTTCTAACCCTCTTCCTCTTGTTAGTTTCTGTACGAGTTAGATGAGATCACTGGAGGGGGTTTTATTCCGCTGTGCATGTTTTTATACCCCACAAAACCCTTCAGACACAGCCAGCTGCCATTGCATACAGCCGAGACTACCGACACAGGCTGGCAGCATTAGAGAGGTAGATGGATACAGTGATGGATATACAGCGGGTCGATCTTGCACATGCATTAGCCCACCGAGAGTATGTTTCTAGCATGTTGCAGAGGTTAGTGGCAGACACTCATCCTTTTGACGTCATTCCAGAGCCACCAGCTGTTCCTCAGCAGTTCCGCTATCTTATAGACGGGACTCGGCCTTCACATTCATAGTATTAGTTGCCGCCGTCATCTTTTGATATATTAGCAGTATTTCTATGTATTTCTAGATTTAGCTTTGTATTTTAAGGCGTTTAGCCTTTCTTTTCGTATGTTTGAATGTCATGAACTCTATTGTTATATCCATCTATGACACTAAAACATTTTTTATATATTTACTTTAGTTATTTATTTTTGTTCGGTTAATTGCCATGTTATCTTGTTTCCACTCTGGATTTTCACTTGTGGTTGAGTTTTTTGTTTTGCAAGTTTCACTCGGAATATACAGGCAATATCTAACAAAGGAGTGCAGCTCAACCAAATGTAGGGGAGCATATCCAAAGCTTTTACATATATCGGTTACAAACACCGATTTAGGGAGTTTTCAAATCTCTTCTCTTACACACTACAACACTGTTTTAATGCATTGTCTGTACATTGAGGACAATGTACAATTTTATGTGTGGGGATGGGATATACATGCTTGCTATAGTCTTGTTTTCTTGAAAACTCTTAAAGCTTTAAAATCTTATAATTGAATTTTTTTCATAAATTTTTCGCAAATTTATATCCTTTTGGACATGTTTAGATCCTCTTGCATGATAGATTATAAGGAAGCAACATTAGGAGGACCTTGTCTTGTATAACTTTCACGAAGTTAGCTTAGCACAAGTACTTGAGTTTTGCCTGATGTTTGACTTCAATTGCACAAACCACACCTTAACATTAGCACTCCTGAGCATTTGAGCCACAACATTTCAATTCTTATCCAAGTAGCTCATGGAATTTGCACACATATATGCTGATTGATGGTTTGATTGTAGAACTTTCTCACAATATGCATCTCGAGACCATAAACTAAACTGTTGCAATTAAATGAAAGAAGCACTAGGAAACCCATTTAGCCTAAACACTTTTATTTTTAGCCACTTTTTACATGTTATCCCCTAGATAACCACTTTGAGCCTTAGCTTTTCGTTTCATCACCCATGTAATCCATATTTTCGTGTTCAATTTTATTTTAAAGTTTCCAGAATCAATTTGATCCATATCTTACTATATTCTTCAGTTGTTCATACACAGATTAGCGGGACATGAAAAGTTGATATCATTGGCCTATCCGTTGCATACAGCTGAACATAAAAAAAAAATTAGAAATTCAGCAGAAAAGAAAAATGAGAAACTTCAGTTGCTTGACATGCTTTTCCTTGGACATTTTTTTAGCATGTCATACATTGAGTTGAGATTTTTTGTCAGTTTCTTCTAAATGTCGTCCATCATTTGGATGGTTCTGATTCCATTCTTCTCAGTGAACTGTTCTCTCAACAAAAATATTGTGATATTCCTGTTTATAAATGTAATAAAAGCAGCTTATAAGATTTTTAACTTGATTTCTGGACTCTTATTTTAGCCACTTTTATACATCCCTATTCCTAACCATAACCACAACCAAGTTACAACCCAAATAAAGATTTCTTGATAATTGCATAAGTTTATGTTATTTGATGGAGATGTGATATGTGATCAAGCTTATGCTAATCTTTGCTTCAATCTAGCACAATACACCTATACACAATACCCATATATATACATTGAGTGCATGAGTGACCACCTGGTGAGGTATAAAGTCAAATGATTGTGAAACTCATTTATGCGCGCTTGATTTGCTTTATTTTAATACATGAAAGTTCATCCTCGTTGCTCTTCTTATTTATTTATTATGCTTTTAGATCTTCTGTTTGTCGTAAGGATACATTTTTGCACTAATTAATGCCAATTGAACTTTTCGGATTTATTTGCTACATTAGAGTTTGCTTGAGGACAAGCAAAAGCTTAAGTGTGAGGAGATTGATATATGCGTTTTTATACATATTTTATATACCGAAACGCCCCCATTCTTAACCCATTTCCATGGTAATATGTCCATATAATGATCTAATATGTTAATAATTCACCATACAGGTCTAAAAGAGCTTAACATAAGAAACATGGACAAATCCCGCGATTATCAAGCAAAAACGAAGTTTTGATAAAATAGGGCCTTACGGCCGCAAGGAAATGCTTGCGACCGCAAGGGTCCCCGCCCACCAAAATTAATCGAATCTTCGGATAACCGTACTGTCAGGCCTCGGGATGCAAAAGCGGTAGAGCATCTTTTGACAAAATGGTCCATGCGACCGCAAAGGAATTCCATGCGATCGCATGGACCCCTGATCTGCACTCTATTTAAACAGCATTCAGCCAGAAGAAAAGGCAGACTCGGCTGGGTTTTCCCCAGCCTTGGCTCTGGATTTCTCACCCTCCAAACACTCTCCTAAACCTCTAAACACTTCAACACCATTCCATGGTGATATCCAAGGAGGAGAACTTGCTAGAAGCTTGGAACAACACTTGAAAGCTTCGACTTTTGAAGTCAAAGTACACATTATCTCGGGGTTATTTGGTATAATCATTCTATCTTCTGTTCTTAATCATATATCATGAATTCCAGATGTTGTTGTACTTATATTTGATGAAGCTTGACTTATTTCACTTGTGCCAAGATGATTCTTGGCCAAGTTATGGCAATATAATCTTTTCTTGATTACTTGATATAAAAAGTATGTTTTGATCATTAATATAAATGTGTTTAATCATGTTCATGTGATATATTTGTTCATGTTCATGTTTTGGTAACCTTTTGTGTGAAAACCTCAAGGTTATATTGCATGCATATTCAAGAATGATGGTTTAATCTTAAGATCTTGTGTAGTTATCACTAGAAATGGTGTAACAAGCAAGATTGTCATTTGAAAAGCATTTTTGGAACTTGTCTTTGATCATTTCAGATTCTAACAAGTTGGCCATGTTTATCATATTATGGTTTCTCACATGTTTCACATCTCAAATTAATGTTTAATTGTGTACGTATATTATTCGATCATTAATACTACAAAAGGATAAAAAGGATTAAAAAGATGTTTTTGAACATGTTAAGGTTGAAATGAACTCCTAATGTCATTAAGAATCAGAACTTTACGATTTTATGTGCATGCTTACGTGTTTCATGCTTTGCATCTGTTAAGTACTAGAAATAGTACTTAACATGATGATATCTAAAAGAAATAACATAAGGCTTCATCTTAAATCCAACGCACGTGGTTTGAGTCTTGTTGGGTTCATAACATCATAGTATTCATTTACTATCTACTTATGACCTTGGATGAAAGTCCAGATTGTTTGTGTTTAATCTTTGGGTAAAATGATTCCTGCTGTAAAAAGAGGTCATGCGACCGCATGGTATTGCCATGCGATCGCATGGACCTTTGCGACCACATGTATTTGACATGCGGCCACATGCACCCTATTCCAGATTAGTTTGTTGTTTCTTTTATTCTAACCATTTTTAAATCACTTTAACACCTTTCTTATGTTTTGAAAGCTATGAGACATATCATTTGACCAAGAATGTATGGCTTGTAGCTGGATTTAAACATGGTTAAGTGGATCTGTGATTGTCTTATGATTCTATGCTTACATGCTATGTTTAATTGTAAATTCGAGTCTTGATAACTCAAGTGATGATTTACATGATAATATGACTTGTGAATACTAGAGAGAACAACATGCTCCGTGCTTAAAATTACATCTACGTCAAGTCTTCATATTATTATGACTGGTTCGGATGAATCAGAAGCCTAAGTGAATATTTGTCCTTATGGTGTTAATCCGTTCTATCTCTGTAATATATTTATCTTTACGTAGTTTAGTTTCTTTATCTTTTCCAACTCTCCAAAGCATCTTTCTGATCAAACAACGATGGTGGTAGAATATTGGTAGTTTCTGTCCCTGTGGTACGGTACTCCGTCTTACCCTATCTATACTACTACTGACCAGGTCATACTTGCTTGAGTCGTGTGTAGTATTTATTTTGTAATTCCACTTTATAAATTTAAAACATCAGTATGAAAAAACTTTTAATCATCTTAAAAATACCCGTAAGCGGGCTGCACACCAAGTTTTGATAAAATAGGGTCTTACTTGCGACCGCAAGGCCCTATTTTATCACAACTTCGTTTTTGCTTGATAATCGCGGGATTTGTCCATGTTTCTTATGTTAAGCTCTTTTAGACCTGTATGGTGAATTATTAACATATTAGATCATTATATGGACATATTACCATGGAAATGGGTTAAGAATGGGGCGTTTCGGTATATAAAATATGTATAAAAATGCATATATCACTGCTACACACATAATTAGAACAGTTTGGAATATACCAATTTTTGTGTGGAAATAATTAATCAGTTGAATTAATTATTTAAAGAGAAATAAATAATAAATAGTTATTTATTATTTAAAGGGAAATTAAATATTAAGTTTTAATATTTAACAGACCAGTTAATTAATAGTTAATTAATTAACTAGTAAGGTACAGGGGTCAAAGTGCAAAGAATAAAACTTCAATTAAAGACATGGGCTTTAATTGAATGGGCTTGGGCTTGGATAAAGTTTAAGTATTTAAACCTAGAAATAAGCTCATTTATCCATAAGAGATAGTTTTGCACCAAAAGAAAATACCCTAGCCTCTATCCCTCCCTTCTCTGCGTCGACGACAAGAAGAGGCAAAAGCCTCTCGGCTTTTGCGTTTTTACGCACACACACATACACACACATTTTTAGTGTTTGGTTTGGGTTATTCCAGTCGCGGTCTAGCAGCTAGTTCGTGGTGGTGCAGTAGTGGTGGACTAACATTAGCAATCCCAAGATCAAGAGGTAATTGTTTCTAACCTTTTATCTTGATTGTTGATATGAAACAGTATAGATCATTAGTAAGATCCTAACCCTTTTAGGGTTTAGGGGTTGTGTTGAATCTGTTTCCGCTTTAGGATTGAACCAGTAGAATCAAACCCAGGGTTAGACCAGTTTGTGTCTTAGGGTGGTTTGGTCAGATCAAAACCATTATGTACCTCTTCCATATGGAAAATCTGTAGTGGGGACTAAGTGGATCTTCAAGAACAAACGGGATTCTGATGGAGTGGTAGTACGGAACAAGGAAAGATTGGTTGCAAAGGGCTACAATCAACAAGAGGGCATTGACTATGATGAAATCTTTGCCCCGGTTGCTCGTATCGAAGCTATACGCCTCTTTCTCGCATATGCAGCCTATCGAAGCTTTCGTGTATACCAAATGGATGTGCAAACAGCCTTCCTAAATGGTGTTCTCAAAGAAGAGGTGTATGTTGCACAACCTGAGGGGTTCATCAACTCCCGACATCCACATCATGTCTACATACTAGATAAGGCATTGTACGGGTTGAAACAAGCTCCTCGTGCATGGTATGATATTCTATCTGAATATCTGATGGATGAAGGTTACACTAAAGGCAAGACCGACACCTTTATTCACTAAGACCAAGGGCAGAGACAAGATCTTAGTACAAATCTATGTGGACGACATCATCTATGGTTCTACCGATTCGAAATACAGTGACAGTTTGCCAAAACAATGGCAAATCGGTTTCGAATGAGTATAATGGGGGAAATGTCTTTTTTCCTCGGACTCCAAGTTAAACAGTTGAGTCATGGCAGTTTGCTTTGCCAGTCCAAGTATATCAAAGATCTTCTCACCAAGTATGATATGATCAACTGTACACCAATATCCACTCCCAAGGCAGCTAAGACAAAACTATCTGCTGATCTTGACGGATCACCTGTAGATTTAAAAACCTATCATGGGATAATTGGATCGTTACTCAATTTGACAGCAAGCCGTCCTGACATCATGTTCTCTACCTGTCTCTGTGCCCGGTTCCAGGAAAATATCAAGGAGTCACATCTACAAGAAGTCAAGCGGATCTTCGTATATCTCAATAGATCTATGGATCTTGGTCTATGGTATCCCGGAGATTCTAATTTGGAACTCTATGCTTACTCTGATGATGACTATGCCGGTTGCATGCTTGCTCGGAAAAGTACCTCTGGCAGTGCACATTTTCTAGGTGATCGCTTAGTATGCTGGGCCTCAAAGAAGCAGAACCATGTGTCAACCTCCGCTGTTGAAGCAGAGTATGTTGCTGCAGTAATGTGCTGTTCTCAAAGCTTATGGATACGTACACAACTATCAGATTTTGGCCTGCAGTACGACAAGATTCCATTAATATGCGACTCCCAATCGGCCATAGCCATCTCATGCAATCCGGTACACTACTAAAAAACAAAACGCATTGATATTAAATATCACTTTATCAAAGATAATGTGGAGAAAGGCCTAATTGAACTTCAGTATGTTCACACTGATAATTAGTTGGCTGACTTGTTTACCAAACCATTGGACGAAAATCGCTTTAATGAGTTGGTCTCCAAGTTAGGCATGCTTAACTTAAGAATATAACATACTGCTGTTTTCTTTCCTTTCTTATTTTTTTTCTTTTTTTGAGCGGGTTTTACACTGTTTGTTCATTTGTGCAGTTACAGAATGAAATACTCAAGGGGAGTGTCTATATATACACATACACATACACATACTTCATATGTGTACGGGGAGAAAAATACAGACACAATGATTAGTCTGATAACTTATTCCCTCTCAATCTCAAAATTTTAAAATTACATTCACAAGTTAAGGGGGAGTGTGTTTAAAATGTATGAATCTTTCAATATGAAAAATCAGAAATAAAATAAGCAAATTTTCATAAGTATCAATATACTTAGGTTTTCTATCAACCCTGACCCATTGATCACTTCTATAGATCCAATATTAAAGGTTAATGAAAGATTAGCATGAGAAATACTAAGGGTCAATGGAATATTGGGCCTATCAATCGTGATCTATCGATTGGAAATTTTTACAAAATTTCCTAAGGCCTCGAGTGTGTACAAGGGTCAAATTTCTATCGAACAAGACCTGTCGAACGGGGTTAATTAGAAAATTAACCAAGGAATAGTGCACATAGGTTCTCTTGAATGTGACCTATCGAACGTGACCTATCGAACTTAAGTTTTGAAAATCTTCAAAGGGTCAGTGTACACACGTGGTTCTATCGAACAGGTCCTATATAACTGATTTGTGGAAATGTCCAAGCGTCAGTGTACACACATGGTTTTATCGAACCAGTCCTATCGAACGGATTTGTGAAAATATGTCCAAGGTTCAGTGTACACACATGGTTCTATCGAACGGATTTGTGGAAATATGCCTAAGGGACAGTGTACACGCATGGCCTATCGAACGCGCCTATCGATCGCATTCTTTTTATCGTGGTTGGTCCAATGAACATGTAACAGGTGTCCTAGGCTGTATAACGGTCAATTCCACCCCATCAGATCAGACTTATCTTTTCACCATTCAAACACCTTTTGTTCTCTCGATTGGTTTGGTTCTTGAATCTTTAAATCCTCTCGTTACTCTGCCAAAATTTAGAATTTTAGACTCAAAACACTTGTAATCACAAAGGTAAACAACATTCACGGATAAATGAACATTCTTTTTAGGGCTTAGAAGTATCGAACTCGATAGGAATTTCTGACACTTTGACTGAACTTTTAACCATCAAAACGATCTTGTTTGCTGAAAGTTTCTTCGTGATGGGACTTAGGATAACTTAGGGCACACTGATCTGCAAAAATATTTAAAAAATCTCAAAATGTGTTCTTCGTGTTCTTGCGGTGTTTGAACTTACACTTATAATTTTATCTTTGGTTCAAAAAGGGGTGTTAAGATGAATTTTTGGTTATACTTGAGTGTTGCAAAGTTGTTTATATGCATCTAATTGATGTGTTTTAAGTGTCAAAATAACTTTTGTATATCTTTAATCACCCTATACACAATGAGGACTTTTAAGAGTTAGGGATTTTCTGACCAACCTTCAAATTTTTCAAAGTTTGTAAACTTGGTCAAACTCTGGTCAACTTATTATAAATTCTTCAGGTTTATCCAAGTCTGATCACATCTCAAAGGTTTTCATGAATATATGGGTCTTGCTACTTATCTATGTATCTTAGACTTAACTTGTTTACTTTCTCTACAGATATAATGGCTCAAGTTGAACAAAACCCAGAAAATCTTGTACCCAGGGCTGAGTTTTTGTTTGGCAAAACTCATGAAAACAACCCGTATATCAACCTTGAAACCTTCAAAAATACCACCGGCACTCATGTCCCTGAGGTCTATGCTCAACAACTTTGGAGGACATGTGAGATACATACCAGCAGAAGGGGAACTCTCTTACTTAGAGCTGAAATAGACGAATGTGAAATTTTCATCACAATCAACAGACTCAGGGAGATTCTCAGACTACCTGCAGCAGATAGCAGACCTCCTGCTACATCCTTTGATGAAATACCATATGAGGATGTCTGCTTGGCGGCCATCCAAGCAATGGGATACACAAGGGCACTACAGAAGAAAGTGCAATTCAAGCGCACCAACATGCATCCCATGTACAATATTCTGATGACAGTGCTCTAGAAATGTCTAACTCCTAAGCATACTGGATACGAGTTTATGACGGAGCCTCAGATGCAAATCTTTGTGGTAGCTGCCAATCATCTGCATGTGGACTATGCTTACTTAAGACTGCATGACATGAAGTCCACAATACTCAAGAAAAACAACCAGAGGAAAACTATGCTCATTTCCTGCCCTATCAGAGGTTTATTCCTATGATCATCCAACATGTGATGGATCAAAATGCAGCCATTCCTCGCCGGGCAGGTCTTCCTTCTATATCTCCTAAAGTGTTTAATACTGTTAAACCTGCCATTCTTGCTAACCTACCAGAACCTCAACACTTCCCATTGTCGCTCTTAGAGCTATGTGAGCAGAATGAAACAGTAGTGAGTTATAGGACGAGTGTAGGGTTACCTTCCATGGTTGAGCCAGAGCAGACCATACCTACCCAGGAAGGTGTAGCACCAGGTGAGGCTGTAGACTCTAGGCCTCAGCCATCTGTGGGAGATGCTGAGAGGGAAGAGCAGAGAGAAAATCCTGAGAGGGGTGGTGAAGAAGGTGAGGAAGATAAATTAGAGAGGGAGGGGATGCATATGATCCCGCCACCGTTCAAACCATCATTGCTCCCTAGCCCATACCACCACTTCACCTGATACCAACACTGCAAACCCACCTGAAACACCTATAGAACTAGTAGGGTTAGCCAATTCAGAAACTCAAAGTGTTGAATCTGTTTTCCATGAGGAGAGTACCCCAGTATTTGAACCAATCCTATCACCTATGAGTACTCCTGAACAACCCATTGAACAACCAGCAGAAATCACCCCCTCTTACAAGAGATTAATTGAACCTATTACCTCACCCCCGGACTTGACCCCCATTGCCTAAACAGCTCCACAAATAACACCATCCAGTGGTCTTGTCCTTGTACTTAATCCTTCCCAAACTTCTGTTTCTGTCCCAGAGTCAGTCCAACCAACCATTAAACCAGAAAATGATCGATCAGTAGACGTCTCGAGGGGGAGCACGAAGGAGATACCTAACCACTCCCACAGCAGCAAGAACAACACCTGTTAGACCTTTGATCTCACTCTTACCAACATATGCAGGTACAAGTTCAGCAGATCCTGCAGGTCCAAGTCACACTCAGAGCTCGGCCAATGACGTTTAGGAAATTTAAAATGAAAATGCTGACAAACAAATAATTATATATCAACCACAACAGCAACATAGTGAATAGAGACCAGGTAGTGAAGAGGGGGAAATTCTTGAAGAAAACACTCATGCCGACACTTATTTTAATGAAAGAGATGCAGACTTTGATATAGATCTTGAAGATGTTATGGAACTCTATGGGGATCTGCACATCTCACCTCAAAGGCATGAAAAAAACAACCAGAGGAGGAACCGGACTACAGAGAATTCGCAAACCTCTTTCAAAGCATAGATGATTATGTTACGTCTGTTACAACTCCAAAATCCCCTCGCATGGTCTATAGCTTTGGACAAGAATATAGTCATGCGGCTATTGCAGTAAGGAAAAGAGAATATGCTGCTGCAGCAAGACGGGGTAGGGGACGAACAACTAAGAAAAGATTTGACGTGTCCCGGATTTTATCTGGAGTTTCCTATGAAGTCCATGAAACCTTTCCTCCTCCTCGGGGTCAATTCCAAATATCTGCTGCTGACATTCTTAGATAGAACCAACAACAAGAAGTATCGGAGAAGGCAAGACAAGAATCTGAATGTCCACTGCCACCATAATTCCTCCATCTCCTCCAGTGTACACACGTGACAAGGGCCTAGACAAAAACAACATGTTTACCAAAAAGGCCAGCCTGTAGCCCATCTGGAAGAACTACTTTGTGAATGTTGCCGGTTTTGAAGACAGAATATGTTGGAAAAATGATCTCATTAGTTTAGATTTGATGAGACAAAGTTAAGTTTGTAAGATGTGTTCTACATATAACTTAAACATAATTATGAAGCTTAGTCAGACTGAACACTTATAGTGATTCAGACTGGGTATAAGCTGAGTATAAGGTGTACATATGTTCGATCAGCTTAGACTATATCTTAGTAAGATTATCAATAAGTTTGATAAGCTGTGTGCGTAAACTAAGATATATATATATATATTGAGTTTCAGCTTGAAAAGTTTCAAGCTGAGCGACTCAGCGTGAATACTGAGTCAGCTCAATAGAGTTGCTAAATATGTTTTAGTTAATTCTTTAGACTTCTAAGGATGGGTTATGAACTATACATGTTAGTCCATGTTTGTTTTCGAATGTGTTCTCGAAGAACTCAGCTTGATGAGTTTCAAGTTGAGTAACTCGGCCTGACTAAAGAAGTCAGTTTAAAAACAACTAAGTGTTGCAGATCCAAAACCTCACCTTACCGTATGTGTTACGAATCTTGATTACTGTTTGTCAGTTCAATGTGATCAAGAAACTCACGGATTGCCAAGTTGTTCGTGTGTTCGAATAATCACATTAGTTGTGATATTGGTACGTTATCAATCTGTGTAAATCCTGTTTAGAGAGTCGTCAGTATCTATAATCATAAGTTGATTATAGATAGCTAAGTTTGAGAGATTGAGAGATTCCTATTAGGTGGTTATATATCAAGAGTTGCTTACTTGATAGTTATTGTAATCATCTTCTTATTCAAAGCATTGTAATTATCTTCTTTATAAAAACATTCAATTGATTGTGGTTTGATAAACTGTGTGTGACACTTTTATTTGATTTGTTCAATTTCTGCAGAAAGTGTATTCAACCCCCCTTCTACAAACCTGTTGCTTGTTGTTATTCTCATACAAGGGACCAACAACTGGTATCAGAGCAGGTTGAACGATTTCATAAGTTGAAAGTTCAAGATTCTGAGAAAGTTTAAAATGTCTGCAAGCAACAATTCTTCAAACTTTCCACATATGTCTGCCAAAGGCTGTCCCATATTTGATGGATCTGACTATCCTATGTGGAAGTTCAGAGCCATGCTATTCCTCAAGTCCATTGACAACCGTATGTCGGATGTTGTCACAAAAGGACCCATCATCCCCAAGATTCCTGCTACTGTCAGTGATACGTCTCCTGGAAGAACTGAAAAGGATACAAGAAAGCCTATTGCATCTTGGACTGATGAAGATTGGAAACTCTTCAATCTGTATGATAAGGCTAAAAGTGTTCTAGCAAATGCCCTGACTAATGAAATCTTGCGTACTGTGACTGGGTGTCAATCTGCAAAAGATATCTGAGATACACTGAGTGTTACCTATGAGGGCACAGATCTGGTCAAGCAGCAGAAGAAGAATCATTTGAATAGATCCTACGAAAACTTCTTCTCAAAGAAGAATGAAACCTTGTCTGATTTGTTCACAAGGTTTCACTGCTTGATAAATGACCTACTAAGTGTGAGTGTAAATAAAGATGAAGCTAAGCTCGTGTTGAAATTTCTGGATGTGTTACCAGAAAGGTTTAATGATGTAACTACAGCATTAAGGGCTGGAGGAACACTGCACGTGTACAACCTACAGTCTATATATGGGTTTTTGTTTAATCATGAACATATCACTGAACACAAGAGAACTTCCCAACAACAACTCAAGGAGTCTCTGGATAAAACTGAAGTTGCATTGGTTGCACAGAAAAAGAAGAAAAGTTCCAAGACACTGGTTGTTGAATCTGAGACTGAGTCAGAATCTCAAGCTGACCACTCAGACTCAGACTCAGGTGATACTGATGATGTTCAGAATATCACTGAGCAAATGGCAATGCTAGCCAGACGTTTGAGAAGAGCTCAAAGGGGAAGAGGAAGATCTGACAGGGGCAAAGGGAAGAGTTCTTTTGATCCCAAGAATGTTGTGTGCTTCAACTGTCAGAAGAAGGGACACATTGCTGCTGAGTGCAGATCAAAGAAGATGGAATCAACATCAGTTGTTGATAAGAATGCTTATAGAGCTGATAAGTATAAGAAGAAATATACTCAGCCCAAGAAAGGAAAGCCAGAAGACAAACCCTGTGCAAAAGGGTTATATGCTGAAACCTGGGATATAGAATCATCCACCTTAGATGATGATGTATGTCTTATGGCTCAAGAAGATGAAGAGTTAGAATTAGATGAGGTTGATTATGGTCAGTTCGAATCAATCTTTGAAGCTGACATGAAGAAATCTGAGGAAAACAGCAAGCTCAGTGATTGGGATCCTGCTTCAATGTATAAGGTCAGTAATTTCTACTCTTACACTGATGAAGAAAAGGGTCTTGCTTTTGATTATCTGCTGAATGATTTCAAGACCAGCCTTAAGTCTCAAAATGACCTCAAAGCTGAGATAGCTAAACTGAAAGATGAGATTAAGGAAAATCAATCTCTTATTGATGATGGTAAGAAAGCACAATGTGATCTTGAATGTCAAAGACACATTAACAAACTTCTAAGTGAAGAACTTCAGGAAGCTAAAGAAAAAGCTGACCAGCTTCAAAAGGTCACTGAGTCTTGGTGTAAGTCATCAAAGCTTGCTGAAAAGTGCATAAACCAACAAATACCTAAACAGGTAAAGGCTGTACTTGGAGGTGACTACCAAACAGGAGCTTATGTAGCTGATGATGAGATAGAAAGTACAGACTCTGAGGAGGATAGACAATTGATTGAGTATCAGAAGTCAACCTTAGAGAAGAAACATGATCAAAACCTTATATACAATAAGTTTGTAAAGGCTAAAGATCATGGAAATGAGTGCTCAACATCCAAACAGCATGGTAAGTCTGTGCTGGACAGATTCGACACTCAGCCTATTCAAAGAACTTCAGTCATAGAAAGGCTTAATCCAAATCCTTTCAAAAGACAACATTCTCTATCTGGCTCGGAGAGAAGTTACAAGAATAGGAAGACCACTGTAAGTCAAAGGTCAAATCACAACAATGGTAAGTCTAAAGTTGTAGATCTTGGTAAGTCCAAGAAGATCAACAGTGGTAAGTCCAAACCTGTTGAAACTAGTGAGTCCAGTCACCATGGCAAAGGTAAGTACAAAGTCATGGAGAAGAAGGTTGTTAGTAAAACTTGTAAGAATAACCAACAAAGATCTGACAAAGGTAAGTCCAAAGCAGTGATCATCAAGTGAATCAACTTGCAAAGAAAGTTGAAAAGTTATCCACCACTTACAATCCTAAAACTGAGAGTAAGTTCTCACAAGGATTGTTAGACTCTCTACCTCCTGTAATCATTGGAATAAGGAGATGCTATAAGTGTAGAAGTAGAGGTCATGAGGCTAAGGACTGTGATGCATAAATCTCAAGGCCTGAACAAGAACAAGCTGATCAGCCTACACAGGACTCAACTCCTGCTCAAGCTGACCAGTCAGTTCAACCAGATGGAGATGCTAAGTGCTCCTCATCTGAACCCACCAAGAAGTGGGTTCCCAAACAAAACTAATTTGTTTAGTTTTCATATCATGTGCAGGGTTCAAGTAAATGGTACTTGGATAGTGGATGCTCAAGGCACATGACTGGGTGGAAAGGACGTCTTAGTGATTTCCAAGAAGATGAAGGTCCTAAAGTAACATTTGGTGACAACTCCCATGAAAGAACTAAAGGCTATGGGAAGATGCAAGCTGGTAAGGTTACTTTCCAGAGGGTTGCATATGTCAAAGGCCTCAAACACAACCTAATTAGTATCAGTCAATTGTGTGATGAAGATAATGTTGTTACTTTTAGGAAGAAAGCAGGAACAATTTATAATGCTAAGGGAAAGCCTGTATTAATAGCTAAAAAAGAAAGAGATGTGTATCTACTTGATCTAAATTCTGCTGATCCCTATAATGAAACCTGCTTATATTCCCAATCTGTTCCTAAGCTGAGTTGGTTGTGGCATAAACGTTTATCTCATTTAAACTTCAAATATATAAATATGTTATCCAATAAAGAGTTAGTCTCTGGATTACCAAAGATCACATTTGTCAAAGACAAATTGTGCTCAGCCCTTTAAATCAAAGCAAAACTTTTCAATAACAGACCCATTGCATATGTTGCACATGGATTAGTTTGGACCCATAAGTACTCCAAGCCTAAGTGGCAAGAAGTACACACTGGTGATAGTAGATGAGTTCTCAAGATTCACCTGGGTAATATTCCTTAAAGCCAAAAGTGAGGCTGCCCTGGAGATAATCACTTTTATCAAACAGGAAGAGTTGCAGAAAGGTTTGTCTGTAAAGCAACTCAGAAGTGATCATGGGACTGAGTTCAGGAACTCAACCCTTGAAAGCTTCTGTGAGAAAAAGGGAATATTACAAAATTTCTCATCTGTCAGAACTCCACAACAAAATGGGGTTGCTAAAAGGAGAAATAGAACCTTGATTGAGGCTGCTAGAACAATACTATGTGAGGCAGGATTGAAACTCTATTTCTGGGATGAAGCTGTTAGTACAGCCTGTTATACTCAGAATAGGTCAATCATTGTCAAAAGACATGGAAAGACTTCGTATGAAATGTACAAGTCTAGAAAGCCCAATATAGGTTATTTCCATATCTTTGGTTCAAAATGCTATGTGCTGAATCAAAGAGATTAGCTCCATAAGTTGGAACCTAAAGTTGATCCTGGAATATTTGTTGGTTATTCCTCAATCTCCAAATCCTACAGAGTGTATAACACTAGGAGAAAGGCCATAGAAGAATAAATTCATGTCTCATTTGATGAAGACAGTCTTGATCAAGCTGAGAAAAGACAAGCTGACTCAGTCAGTCTGAGTGAGCTTGAAAAGCCTAAGGAAACCAACTTATCAAATCCTATGTATGTCATGGGAAATGATAGTGATGATGATGTGTGTCCATCACATGCTCAAATGGATTCTCAAGCTGAGAAGGATGATGAGTTCGTCAATCCATTTGGAGCTGACATTCCTCAGACTGAAGATCTTAGTGATCGAACAGTTTGATGTTGCTGAGACTGAGGAGATTAGTTCACCTCAGGGCTCTCAACATCACTCAGATTCTGAACCAGATTCTCCAACTACAAAATTTAAATTCCTCAAAGATTATCCTCAAGATCAAATTATTGGAAATGTCCAAGAAAATGTCATGACCAGATCAAAGGCCACAGCTAACTATGCTGCTCACTTTGGTTTCCTATCTCAAATGGAACCAAAGAAAATTGAAGAAGCCTTAGAGGATGAGGATTGGATTGATGCTATGTAAGAGGAACTGAATGAATTTGAGAGAAACAAAGTATGGAAACTTATCCCTACCCCCAAAAATCATTCTATTATAAGCACTAAGTGGGTCTATAGAAATAAAATGGACAAGGATGGAGTAATAGTTAGGAACAAAGCCAGGCTGGTAGCACAAGGGTATAAGCAAGAGGAAGGAATTGATTATGATGAGACCTTTGCCCCTGTTGCTAGAATTGAGGCCATAAGGCTGTTCCTAGCCTATGCAGCATATAAAGACTTCAAAGTCTATTAGATGGATGTGATGAGTGCCTTCTTTAATGGAAAACTTCAGGAGGAAGTCTATGTGAAACAACCTCCTGGCTTTGTAAGTTCAAAGTTTCCACATCATGTCTATAAGTTGGACAAGGCTTTGTATGGTCTTAAACAAGCTCCAAGAGCTTGGTATGATACTTTGTCCACTTATCTACTATTAATGGATTTCACCAGAGGTAGTATAGATAAGACACTCTTTATTAAAAAGAGTAAAGGACAGGAGATTCTTGTACAAATCTATGTGGATGACATTATCTTTGGTTCTACCAATGAATCTCTGTGTGAGTAGTTTTCAAAAATAATGTCACAAAAGTACAAGATGAGTATGATGGGTGAGATGACATACTTCCTAGGCTTACAAATTCAACAAAAGCCTGATGGAATATTCATCAATCAAAGCAAGTATGTTCTTGATTTGATAAAGAAATATGGTTTTGATTCAAGTTCAACCATGAAAACACCCATGTCACCAGCTGTCAAGCTGAGTAAAGACTCAGATGGTAAGTCTGTGTGTCAGTCTACCTATAGAGGAATGATAGGTTCATTGCTCTATTTGACAACTAGTAGACCTGATATCATGTTTGCAACATGTGTTTGTGCAAGATATCAGGCAGATCCTAAAGAATCACATCTTCAAGCTGTGAAAAGGATCTTTAGGTACCTTAAAGGTACACCAAATCTAGGTCTTTGGTATCCAAAGGACTCTGGATTTGAGTTAGTTGGTTTTTCAGATGCTGACCATGCTGGGTGCAAGTTGGACAGAAAATCAACTACTGGAGGATGTCAAATGCTTGGAGGGAAGTTAGTCAGCTGGACTAGTAAGAAACAGAACTCAGTGGCTACTTCAACTGCTGAAGCTGAGTATGTTGCAGCAGGGAGCTGTTGTGCTCAAATCCTATGGATGCAGCATCAGCTTCAAGACTTTGGCATGAGTTTCAAGAAAACTCCTATCTTTTGTGATAACCAAAGTTCTATAGCCATAACTTACAATCCAGTCTTCCATTCAAGAACCAAGCACATTGAAATTAGACATCACTTCATCAGGGACATCGTGGAAAAAGGTAAAGTTGACATTAAATTTATCTCCATTGATGACCAACTAGCAGATATCTTTACTAAACCCCTTGATGAAAAGAGGTTTATGTATCTGCTAAGTGAATTGGGTATGCTCAACCCCTAGCTAAGTGTCTAGAATCTGAGTTTTTCAATTTGACAAAGACTAAGTGTCTTAAGCTGAGTGCACAGTTTATAAATAAGTTTTCATAAACTGTATAACAAGTCAAGCTGAATGATGAGTTCACATGTTTGGTCAGTTCCAAACATTCTTTAACAACTCAGTGTAGTTCAAATGTACGGTTGAGTCAGTTTCAAACGTAAATGACTGTGTGTCATTGGGTCTGAGCTATGTGCTTAACTCAAGCTGTGTGATTGGTTCACATGTTTGGTCAGTTCCAAACATTCATTAACTACTCAGTGTAGTTAAAATGTACGTTTGAGTCAGTTTCAAACGTAAATGACTATGTGTCATTGAGTCTGAGCTATGTGCTTAACTCAAGCTGTGTGATTGGTTCACACGTTTGGTAAGTTCCGAACATGTTTTAAACTACTCAGTGTAGTTAAAAATAAGTTTGAATCAGTCTCAAACATATATGACTAAGTGTCACTGATTCTGAGCTGAGTGCTCGAAGTCGAGCTGAGTGCTCGAAGTCGAGCTGAGTGCTCAAACTCAAGCTGAGTATCAATCTCAAGCTGAGTAATGAAATCAAGATGAGTGCTTGATTCACGCTGAGTGATTAGTTTCCTCAGCTCGGTGTGTCCAAATTATGATTTAATTACTAGTGTCATTAATTCATATGTACATGTGTATTTGAGTAAGTTTCAAATCGTATCGTATATCAATTGTGTATTGGTATACTTTATCAGTGTTTATACTATAATTATTAGTTAATTATAATATTCTACACTTGTATCCGTTGGAAGATGATGTGTTTCTACCCTCTCACTGTTACATCAAGCCGGAATTTTTTACAGTGTAACGGATAAAAAGGGAGTTCAACGGTAACTTTTCTCTCTCCTCGGAAAGGTATATATACCGCCTCTATTCAGTTTAGAGAAGTTTACGCTTACATAACAAACTTCTCACATTCTAAAATACCTTTCGCAAATAACCAATTTCTCAGTGTGATTACTCGTTTCATCGTTCTCAAAACCCTACATCACTCAGTGCGACTTCATTTGCTCAGTGCGAATACAGAAAACTTACTCAGTGTAATCTTTAAATTTCAACGATGAAAGGAACTGTTCTGATTCTAAGTGACAGAATGGTAAGAGGTGTTGCGTTTAAGAACAACGAATTGCCGCTGATCAAAATTAACAATCAGCGTGCTTGTCTTGCAATCCCTCAGCGCAAGCTTAACAGAGGATACGAACAATGGGTCAGTTACATTCGAAAATACCCATTGGCCTTCGCTTTCACTAGAGTACCTCTACATATGGTTCATCAGCATCTGCTCGAGTTTTGGTATACAAGTGTCTACAACCAAACCTCTGCCTCAATCCGAGGCACAGTGCTGACTGGGGAGAGGACCATTACTCTCACCGTCGATAGGCTAAGGGAAGTTCTTCAACTCCCTCAATCTGATGTGTTCAAGCCTGCGGTGACGAGACAGGTGGCTAGGTCTGTCCTACCTAAAATGGGACACCCACAAACAGAGGGTGTCATCAAGAAGGCCACCTTTCCAACCAGTTGAGGTTTCATGGTGTCCACAGTGATCCGTTCACTTGGTACTAAGGTTGGAGGATTGGACCAAGTTAACGAGTTCGAGATGCAGATGTTGTACAATATATACTTTGCTCGGAACATAGACTATGCACAGCTCATCTTCAACGAGCTCAGGGTCCAAGTGATGAAGACCACAAGGGATCTTCATGTACCGTTCATCAGGTACCTGTCCTTGGCATTTGAAGCCTAGCTGGGGACAGCACTCTATGAAGCTGATCAGGATGTGTTCCTGTTTCCTACACTCAGCCCCAAGATGTTCAACAACGACATCTTCCTGGAGCAAGAGGGTCTTAGTGAGCCCATGCTGCTGGTTGCTGAGGGAGCTTCATCTGCAAGTGGAGAAGAGGGATCCAGTCAAGGAGGAGCTTCTCAATCTGACACCGAAGTTCAAGCTGAGCACTCTGCTCAGGCTGAACCAGTACACTCTGAAGCTGCTTCTGGTAAGACCTCTCCACTTTCTCTTTCTTCTCATTTTTCTCCATCCACTTTTCGAGACAAGACTGTAGTAAACCCAACTCAGCCTAACCCATCTCCTCCACCCTTCATTCAAATCCAATCTGAAGCCACCCCTAGTATGCCCACTGCTGCTAGGGAGAATATCCGAACCTATACACGTAAAACTGCCATAGGTGGTGCCACTCCTACAGACATCACTGGAGCTGAGATCACATTGATCCCTCCACCGGCAGGAGTTGAGGGGGAGACGCCTACTCTTAAGGTGTCAACCTCGAGGCTCATTACAACCCAACAGCCTAACCCGGGTGTGGTGTCTACTCAGCTCACACTCTCTAGTGCCATGAGAGAGCCCACTACTATGCCTAAGCAGACACACTTAGGTAACATTCAATATATGACCAATCCCCAGGGTCAATCACCCCCTCTAAACTAATAAACCAACCACCATCCCTTACACTTCACGTCTAGAGCCCTCTTACTTCTCTTCACTTATCATACCCTATTGCACGACCTGTCAATGTTTCATCTTCAAACCAAGGTGATTCACAGGGTCCAAACTCTGGTGCAAATGAATTTGAAGGTAAACACCAACCTTTGAATGATGCACCCAAAGACTCTCCTCATACTGACACTGCCTCCTCAGGCATCCCAGTAGCTGAAAGAGTATATTGCTGCTCAGTTTGGTTTGTTCCATCTCAAGCAGAAGAAGCATAAACGCCCAATCTTTCAGAGGCTTGAGAAGCTGACAAAGGATGTTTAAGAGATTGCCTCTGCAGTTGCTGCACTCCAACCATAAAAGACTTCGACCCCTATTGATGATGACAAAAAGGGGGAGAAGGTTCAAGCTGATACTGAAGCTGAGCTAGTTCGAGCTGAAGCTGAAGCTCTACTAGTACTAGCTAAAGGAGCAAAGAGGAAGACTCAAGCTGAGGGGGGGTTGGAAATTAGCAAAGAGGAACCTGCAGCTAAGAGACAAAAGATAGTAGAATCTGAACCTGAAGCTAACAGTGTTTCTGAAACTGAGGAAGAAACAGAAGAAGAAAAAGCTACAAGAGAGTTAATAGAGATGCTTGAGCAAGAAGAAGCAAATGAGCTTAGGATCTCTGTAGCAGAGCTGAGAAAGAGAAAAGAGAAAGAGATAAAAGACCAAGAAAAAGAAAAGGAAAGAAAAGCTTTGGCTCAAGCTGAAGCTACATACACTGGTCCGAAACCTGATCCTATCCCATATATAGACGAGGACATCCAAGAGTGTTATTTCAGAAGGAGCACCAGCAAGGAGATCAGAGGCATGACTTTGAGCAGAATAAATGGAGCTATCATTCTCAATTTTGAATTTGATGATAAATCTACAATGGGAATGGACCTGATATTTGTTCACAGGATGGGTTACCAAGAATGGCAGAGAATATTAATGATGCTCAAGAAGTTCAAGAAAATTCAAATCAAGCAAGAGATCTTTGCTGAAGTTTCCAAGCTCATTAATAAAGCTGAGGAGCTGAGATATGTTCCAGTTCCTAGTCTGCAATGGGAGAGACTATTCGAAATACCTGAAGGTGTGGAGTTCAAAGAGAATCAAGGTATTGATGCACCTGTTCAGAGATTCATGTTTAAGGATCAGGTAGGCAATCCCAGCTTTATCAAGCTGAGTGAGATATGTTATCTAAAAGCTACGGATGCTATACATATAAGAAGTTGTTGTGGTGATAGCTCAAATCAATTTGTAAAGTATAAGCTGAATAAGATCATCAGAATGCAACAAAGAGAACTCAGAGGGGATGCAGAAGCTGAAAGCCTCCTAGAAGAAATTAACAGAGAAATCATTCTTTGGGAGGTTCTACATCTTGAGTTCAAAAGATAAATAGATTAGTTCTATTGTAAATATTAGATTAGTTCTAATATTTTTGTAAGCACTTAGTGTGCATGATCTAAGTGATCAATCATTTTGTATTATGATATGTTCAATTAATACAAGTATAGGTTTGATATGTTCAACTGTGTTGTGATGTGTTCATATTTATAAGTCTGATAAGTTCAGCTTAACTGAATAAATGATAAGTTCTTATTCATTGATAAGTTTGGTTGGTATGTTTAACTAAAAGTTGGTTTGTTCCACATATAATTGATATGTTCAATCAATATTTGATTAGTTCAGATATAAAAATCTTGATAAGTTTAAGATTTAAAATTTAATTCTGTTAAACAAACTTATTAACTGTTTGATGGTTTTGTCATCATCAAATAGGGGGAGTTTGTTGGGAAAATGATCTCATTAGTTTAGATTTGATGAGACAAAGTTAAGTTTGTAAGATGTGTTCTACATATAACTTAAACAGAATTATGAAGCTTAGTCAGACTGAACACTTACAGTGATTCAGACTGAGTATAAGCTGAGTATAAGTTGTACATATGTTTGATCAGCTTAGACTATATATTAGTAAGATTATCAATATGTTTGATAAGCTGTGTGCGTATACTAAGATATATATATATATATTGAGTTTCAGCTTGAAAAGTTTCAAGCTGAGCGACTCAGCGTGAATACTGAGTCAGCTCAATAGAGTTGCTAAATATGTTTTAGTTAATTCTTTAGACTTCTAAGGATGAGTTATGAACTATACATGTTAGTCCATGTTTGTTTTCGAGTGTGTTCTCGAAGAACTCAGCTTGATGAGTTTCAAGCTGAGTAACTCAGCCTGACTAAAGAAGTCAGTTTAAAATAATTTAAATGTGTTTTAAATTCTGTTTTAACTCTCTATATCTACGGGAAGGATAAGAAGACTTCAGAATCAAGATTGAAGATTGAAGACTCAAGATTCAAGATTCCGAGTTATCCGATAGTTAGTTAGCAAATTAGGATTAGTCCAGTTTGTTAGGAACGGTAGCAACAAGATTATAAATACTTATCTCCTGATAAGTTTGGAGGTACGACTACGACTACGACTACAACTTAGAAAAACAACTAAGTGTTGCACAGCCAAAACCTCACCTCACCGTATGTGTTACGAATCTTGATTACTGTTTGTCAGTTCAACGTGATCAAGAAACTCACAGATTGCCAAGTTGTTCGTGTGTTCGAATAATCACATTAGTTGTGATATTGGTACGTTATCAATCTGTGTAAATCCTGTTTAGAGAGTCGTCAGTATCTATAATCATAAGTTGATTATAGATAGCTAAGTTTGAGAGATTGAGATATTCATATTAGGTGGTTATATATCAAGAGTTACTTACTTGATAGTTATTGTAATCATCTTCTTATTCAAAGCATTGTAATCATCTTCTTTATAAAAGCATTTAATTGATTGTGGTTTGATTTACTGTGTGTGACACTTTTATTTGATTTGTTCAATTTCCGCAGAAAGTGTATTCAACCCCCCTTCTACACACATGTTGCTTGTTGTTATTCTCATACAAGGGACCAACAGAATACCTAGCATCTTTAGCAGCGAAGTAGTTGAGCTAATACCACCTGAGTTGTGGAATTTGGATGACAAACAAAGAAGAAGATATAATAATATACTGAGAGAATCCAAGCACCCAAAAGAAGTCGTCATGTCAGATTATCCAAACGTCAAACTACTAAATGTGGTTACCGGGACTTCCTTCCAACAGAATTATTCAATATATGAAGTTCAGAGAGCTCACGGTCAAAAGATACAATTTAATGAAGCTGATCTGAGATTCGTAAAAGTTCATGACATTGCATTCCTGTATGAAACACTATCTACAAAGCAAGAAAAGTCACCGCACGAACAGTTTGGCAGATCTCAACAAATAAAATACATGAAAAATCTGATAGAATTTGTTGAGAATCACGACTTGCAACTTGGAGCAGAAAGCAACCATCTCAAAGTCAATCTTCTCAAACCGAACTAGAGTCATCTTGACTTAGAAAAACTAGAAGAACTGAATGTTATCTATGATGGACATCCTAACTACAAGGGTGATTGAGGTACTGTCTACAGACACTCAGAAAAGGAAAAGATCTTCATACGAATAGATGATCTCATGTCTTATTCGGATGGCACCTTTAAAATTCTGCATTACAAGCTCCATGAAAAGGAGTGGGAAGCTCGCAACATAATTCCAGAAGCTGAACAACAGCAAGTATACAGGGCTATAGAAAAGATGACAAATACACTGGAAAGCAGAAAACACATCAGAAAATGGCAAGTAGCATTCGGCATTCGCAAAAAGTCTATGCATGACGCTTAATCTACTTTTCTTGATGCAAATGTAAATTCTTGTTTGTAATCATTGCATACCTCACTTAGGGGGAGATTGTTAGATATGTAAAAGTGAGGGTGCAAATATGTAATATGTGTAACTTAGGCAAAGCCTATTTATGGCTTTGTCTTCCTTAATGAAACTAAGCTTTGCACTACATTTGTTATTTCACCTTAAGTATGCGTTTCTCTCAAGCTCTCGGCTCTCTCACTCTAAACCAGAACACACACTCATACATTCACAACTAGTACTGCTTCATCCGTTAATTTCGGGACCATCAATGTGTGTTTTGATTAATGTAGAATTGATGAGCTTTTGGTGATGGATTTTATGATACCATAATGCTATTTAGAGAGAAAAGTATTTGATGGAAGAATTGTATCTTCTATAATTGAGTTAGAACAGAAGCAATTACATCCTTATATACACAAAGCAGAGAAGCTAACTAACTAACTAACTAAAAAGCTATAACAGAACTTAACTAATTAATTACATGATATTGCAGTTAGTTAAACTCTTATTGTGAAGAGTTCTGAGACTATGTGGACCATTCCTTTTAGTGCAATTTATCGATGATGTTGTAACTTTGTGTGTTCCATTACCATGTAATAAACTACACACAATATATAATCAGACGTTCCTGTAAGTAGTTCATATAATATACACGTGTATAAACGACACCATGCATTATCACACACAACACATTGTCCCAAATGCTTTATAATTATCCTATAAGTATATATGCAAGTTCATATTGTTACACATAGCCAAAAACTAAAAAAAATACTTAAATACTAGGAACGCGTTGCATCAACTACTTGATGAAAACTTAAAATCGCAATTAATGACCTTTATGCGACACGTAACATTCTCTGGTGTGTTACATCGTTCGATTTCCAAAATCTTCCTAAAAACAATTTTAATAGTTCATAAACTCTTTGTTGATCATTATAATAGTCCTTTGCATTAAAACAACATCAACCATACTTTTTTCATCGTCAAATCCTAAGATGACTCATTTGACCCGTTAGGGATTTTCTTAAAACTATTTGCTTTTACCTCTAACTTGCATCAAAATGCTCTAAGTAAGAATTACCCCATCTATACATTAGCATAGTAATTTGCTAATTTCTCACGAGCTTTTGAAGGACAATTTTTTAACTTTACCTTTAACCCACGATATTTCTTTACCACAAATTATCATGAGAAGTTATATTTATCATACTATTAAATTGGACACGTGTAGAGTATAGATAAATTGATTCCCAATTTCATACACCTAGAAGCATTTGGTGAGAGGCCATGTGCATATTCCATTCTTGATTCTTCCCTTTCAATTACCTATAGAAATCCATAAATCCAGTAGTAAAATTAATGGCAACAAGGTGAAGTGGAAGAGATAGAAGCTCATACTCGAAGTCGCCAACAGTAAGCACGTTATATTGAGAGAAATAAGGTGAGTGTGGCAAGCTAGCCATGGACTTTCAGAGACAACGAACGTTTCCAAATATGCAATGTACCTACTCGAGAACAAAAAGAAAGGGGAATGAAATCTAAAAAATCAACAAGAGTGTAACCATATATATAAAAGGATTAACAAAAAAGAAATGTGGAAAAAATTAGAACTTTGCCTTTAGCGCATGTGTGTGTGTGAAGAAATTGTTTCCGAATTCTTCCTAATATGGTGGAAGATCACTAGTGGTGTGGGTTGGTGGCTTCTCCATAGGTAATAGGATGTCTTCTAGCCACAAGTACGAGGATGAAGATGATGAAGCGGAGGATGTTTGTCAGGTTCTTTAGTTTACAAACACCTTGATTGAAACATTTCGTGAAAGATTAGACATGTTCATCCTCCATTTTTTCGTTCTCTTTTGTAATTAAGTTAAAATTATGAACATTTTATAGTGAATAGAGAAAGTGTTTGATGGTCATCGGCTGTTCAGCAATGTTGGATCTCAAGATTTTCTTAAAGGTGGTTTGATGAATGTTCAAACCAGTTAGCATGTAAACACCATCTTCACCAGCACCGACCAATGCTTTACTGTTCTCTAGAAGAAAGAGACGAGTGTGAGAGGGACGATGATGGCATTGGTGTTCGACGGAAGAGAGAGAAAAATCTTTCATGACTTTTATATAAAATTGGTTATTACCCTCATGTGGTGTTACAATCATAATTTGTTGGTTTTAAATCTACCCCTCGCATTTGCGAGGGCAATTACGGTTTACTCTGACCATTTTGTGATGTTTTTGACAAATCTACAAAACTTTGACCGGAGATATTTTTTCCTGAACCATTGGTTTCACCCTAAACTTGTCTCTGAGTATATGATGGTGAACACGCTAATAACCAACTTGGACCAAAACAAAGGGTTCCAACCAAAACCAGTTGCATTCACATACGGGAAACAAAGATGATACGATGGGTGTCCTTACCTTCAGTTATGTTTATTACAAGTCTTTGCACCATGTTAGGACCTTGTTTCTTTTAACCACGGCCCTTAAGCTCTCATAGTCTATGCTCTCACCATTAAACACTCTAAGTTATCTACTTAAGCTTTTCCAAATAAGAAGTTTGCATGTTGAGAAATTCTACTAACCGGTAGGAAAATGACTATATGTATTGCATAGCCTTACAAGGTATATGTCAATGATCAATAATAACTTGCACCCATGATCCCAGAGGAAAATGGAATAGGGGAACAAGATGTAGGTATCTAGATGCGTATAAAGGGATTAGGTGGCAATGACCACGTATGAGAAAAGAGTTCAACTATATTTTATATTTTTACTAGTATGAGTGGCTATGGTGATCCTCTTTCCAACTTACAATTTATCTCTACATTAATATAATATAAAATATGTGGTATTTATTAGAAACGTAGGACCGGCTGGGGGACGGGGTTCTAAACTAAACTAAAACACCCTAATGCTAGGACTGATCTAGGATGAGAAATAGCGCGGAATTCTATTTCCCAAACCTCCTAAGGATACTATGATCTGCTTAGGTGTCCGGCACACAGAAACACACACAGAAAGAGTAGAAGAACAAACACACAGTACTCACACAGAGATGCCTAGGCTGCCCTTGGTTTTCGTATTTATCACTTAGATTTCGGTTTTCGAGGGCTAGTTTGCGTTAATCGAGGCTTAAGGTCGTAAAGGTCGAGTTTCGTGGCTCACTCTATACGAATATGCGAATTAAGCACTATTTATAGGCCCAGACTAGTCACTACGTGCGAAGTGCCAGTCACTACGCACGTAGTGACCTCAATTCGCACGAAATGGATGTGTTATTTAATCCATGTTGATCAACATCCTCACCACGTGCGAAGTGGTACTCACTACGCACGTAGTGAGGTCATTTCGTGCGTGGTGAACCTGATCACCAAAGTGGTGATTTTTCCACGCAGACTTAAACTTCCAAACTCACACCAACACATGGTTAAGTACTTGTAAGCTTAAGATAATCACATAGAATCACTAAGAATATATACACATGCAAACAATTAATCAAAACACATTTGATACTTTATTGATACGAACTAGGGATTCACAAATATGCACCAACAAACTCCCCCATTGCACTAAGCAAAAATTCCACAAAGTAAAATGAACAAAGCAAAATGCACTAAGCAAAAATTTGCACACAGCAAAATTCATACAGCAGAATTTTAAACGAATACCTTTCGTCATGCCCTTACCTGCACTACGCACGATATGAGCTGTAACTCGTGCTTAGTGGGGTTCCATCTCACATGTAATGAGTTTCTCATCTGTGAACCTTAATTACTGTTAGTACTGCATTCAGCAATAAACTGTCAGTAACTTCAAGATCACTTATAGACATTTAAGCAAAACACATCAAAGTAAGATGAAGGAAATGTAAACAGAACAAACTCCCCCTAATCAAAACACTAAGAATGATTAAGAACATACTAGAACTCTTTTTGTATTTTTCTAAACAGAAACGGGATAAAAATGCAAACATAAGAAATTATAAATAAAGAAAATAGACATACCAAAAGAAATAAGAAACACACCAAAAATCTTTTTGTATTTTTCTGATTATAAAGAAAATGAAAATGCAGAAGTAAACTATTAACAAATTAAATCCTAAAGAACAGAAATTAAAATACTAAGAAAATTGCAGGAATAAAATTACTGAAATTAAATCTTTTTGTGAGAAGGTTCCAAGATGGAATCAGTACCAGCACATCTATACTTAGTAGTCATTTATTTCAGAACCTTGGACATAAACATATTCTCTCAAACTCTGTCTATCAACCTAACTTTCCTCAGATAATGACAGATTTTGTTTCAACATTTTCAGATTATCTAGACTGGATACACGGTTAAGGCTATCTCTTTCAAAGTCTCACAATATATTGATTTACTTAGTAGTTTGCACAACTTGGTTACCTAGACTACCATGCTTGTGTGATTTTGTTAATTTGTCAACGCATTTTATGCTCTTTGACATGGAGGTCAATTTTTCACCTCACTTGACATTTTTCTTGCTGAGCTTGTGTCAATGCATTTTATGCTCTTTGAAAATTTAACATTTAGATCGATAAGTCTAAATTCTTTTGACATAAACAAGGTTTGGGGTCAATTTTTCACCCTCTTTTAGCTCAATGTCATTTATCACATTTGGCATGGTAACAGATGTGTGCATCAAACTAAGTTAGTCTCAACTGTTATTGATTTGTAGACTTGGAATATCTCGATAGCTTAAATCTATGATTGATTTTCACATGCATAACCATTTATCAGTCTAGACTTTCCTTATATGTCTTACACACTATCTGTTTCTTATCTGATTCAATTAGATTTTCAGACAGTTTTCTCAAGAATATGTACATGCCTTCAGTCCTAATTTTACTAGACGTACTTTGTATTGAAAGCCAGTGTACCATCATTTTCCATTTGAGTTGGATCAACTTCTCATTTTTGTTTTTCTGATTTTTTTTGTATTTTCAATGTTTTCTGATTTTTTTGTATTTTCTAAGTTTTCTGATTTTTTTTGTATTTTCTAAGTTTTCTGATTTTTTTTGTATTTTCTAAGTTTTATGAACTAACTATCTCCCCCTAAAATACTAAACAAACTAGAAACTAAGAAAATAGAAATGCAACGACACAGAAAATAAGCACAAAGAAAATAAAATGATAAAGACACACAGTCATAGAAAACCTGGACTATTTCGGTTGACACCCTTCACTTAGAAGAATGAGTTAGACAACATTAGGAACCCAAGCCCGGATGGTCATGGGTTTCCCGTCTTCTCCAACCACTGGAAGTTTCATCCATGTTCCAGTCTTGATGATCCTGTCACTTGATTCCTTGGACATTTGAACACACAGTTTGTTAGTCCACTTAGGAATCCTTTGATGCTGAACAGGAAGAGTTGAGTTTTGATGGTTTTTAAGAAACGTTTTATTTTCTTGCAAAATCTCAACTTTCTTGTTACAGCTTTGATGTGTCTTCTGATCACACTTGTAACTGAGGTGACCAGGTCTCCTGCACACATAGCAGACCCTTTCTGGGTATTGCTTCACAGAGCCTTTCGTTACCTTTTGAGGCCGATACCCTAATCCTTGATGTTTGGGTAGTTGTTTGACCTCTTGGTATGGACGGGTATCAGGAGACTTAATACCCTCATTTTTAAATTTCCGAAGTGCATCATGGATACGATGCATCAACGGACCTTGCACATAGGAACTGTCCAACAGTTCTCTAATGCCTGGTTCAGCCTTTTTGGTAACCTCTTGCTGAACCTCATTCTTCTGAGGCTTACCCACATCCTCATGTAACGTTAAATCCTCATTTGAGGTTGATGCAGAAGATTCATCAACCTTTGTGAGTAGTGGTTCAGCTTCAGAATGGACATCATCGTTCACCAGTTGATTTAACACTGGTGGTGGACATTTTGAATATACGTTTTTGTCCTTTTCTGAATCGGTACCTTGACCTCTCTGATCGATTATGTACTCAAAAAGATAAGAAGACGTGGAATAGCTTTTGAGTTTTTGACTCAGAGTCTCATAATCGACCTTTGAGGTAGCAAGGTCCCGTTTCAGCTTATCGATTTCGTTTATGTAAAACACGATAGCATCTTGTTTATTTAACAGAGCCACACCTAGTTCATTAACCTGTTTACCTAGACTTTCATTCTTTTCTTTTAATTGATTTTCTCTTCCTTTGATCAACAGGTTATTATCTAACTTAGATGTGAGATCTGAAATAGTAGACTTTAAGAACACTATCTGTTTTACATATTCATCACACGAACCACAAGGTAATCCAAAGGTACATACCTGATCCGCAGACGGTTGACCACAGCTGCACACCTTTTGATTTGACTCTTTGGCACGGATATTCACTGGTGTCTCTTCTGCAGCTGGTGTCGAGGCTGGTTCATCATCATTGCTGGCACCTGATTCTTCTTCACTTGAATAGCTTTCGGTCTCGGATGAAGAATCTTCGTTCAACACATGAACGTTCGCCAAGTTGATGTCAGCATCAGCATTCCCGAACTGTACAGACCAATCCACTCCCTCATCTCTTTGAACAACTGCCATAGCCTTAGTCGGTGTTGGAGTTGCTTCAGATTTTATGGTTGTGGAGGTAGACGATCTGCTGCCAGAACCAGTTTTGAATGGATACCTCGGTCCCGAATTCTTCTGCTTTTCACATTCACGCGCGAAGTGACCCTTTTCACCACAGTTATAGCAGGTCACAGCAGATTTATCAAAGCCGAGTTTGGTATCCTTGGTTGCTGATATTGACTTTCCCGTTCTTCGCTCATAAGCTTTTGCCCTTCTCACTAAGTTGGCATACGACCAGAGGATATCTTGTCTCTCCATCTCATCCTCGTCGATCTGGTCATAGTCCTCTTGAGTCATATGAGCATTACCAATCTTCCCCTTCAGTAGATCATCATAAGAGGAGACTAGTGCACTTAGCATGCCCATATGTGTCTTAACCTCATCTGTACTCCCATACTTGAATTCGCACGAAATGGATGTGTTATTTAATCCATGTTGATCAACATCCTCACCACGTGCGAAGTGGTACTCACTACGCTCGTAGTGAGGTCATTTCGTGCGTGGTGAACCTGATCACCAAAGTGGTGATTTTTCCACGCAGACTTAAACTTCCAAACTCACACCAACACATGGTTAAGTATTTGTAAGCTTAAGATAATCACATAGAATCACTAAGAATATATACACATGCAAACAATTAATCAAAACACATTTGAATTAATATTTCATGTATATACTTTATTGATACGAACTAGGGATTCATAAAATATGCACCAACATACTCCCCCTAAGACCTAGTTCTATCAATAACCATTTCACTAAGTAAACATTCACAAAGTAAAGTTCACTAAGCAAAAAATTCACACAGTAAATTTCATACAGCAGAATTTTAAACGAATACCTTTCGTCATGCCCTTACCTGCACTACGCACGATGTGAGCTGTAACTCGTGCTTAGTGGGGTTCCATCTCACATGTAATGAGTTTCTCATCTGTGAACCTTAATTACTGTTAGTACTGCATTCAGCAATAAACTGTCAGTAACTTCAAGATCACTTATAGACATTTAAGCAAAACACATCAAAGTAAGATGAAGGAAATGTAAACAGAACAAACTCCCCCTAATCAAAACACTAAGAATGATTAAGAACATACTAGAACTCTTTTTGTATTTTTCTAAACAGAAACGGGATAAAAATGCAAACATAAGAAATTATAAATAAAGAAAATAGACATACCAAAAGAAATAAGAAACACACCAAAAATCTTTTTGTATTTTTCTGATTATAAAGAAAATGAAAATGCAGAAGTAAACTATTAACAAATTAAATCCTAAAGAACAGAAATTAAAATACTAAGAAAATTGCAGGAATAAAATTACTGAAATTAAATCTTTTTGTGAGAAGGTTCCAAGATGGAATCAGTACCAGCACATCTATACTTAGTAGTCATTTATTTCAGAACCTTGGACATAAACATATTCTCTCAAACTCTGTCTGTCAACCTAACTTTCCTCAGATAATGACAGATTTTGTTTCAACATTTTCAGATTATCTAGACTGGATACACGGTTAAGGCTATCTCTTTCAAAGTCTCACAGTATATTGATTTACTTAGTAGTTTGCACAACTTGGTTACCTAGACTACCATGCTTGTGTGATTTTGTTAATTTGTCAACGCATTTTATGCTCTTTGACATGGAGGTCAATTTTTCACCTCACTTGACATTTTTCTTGCTGAGCTTGTGTCAATGCATTTTATGCTCTTTGACAATTTAACATTTAGATCGATAAGTCTAAATTCTTTTGACATAAACAAAGTTTGGGGTCAATTTTTCACCCTCTTTTAGCTCAATGTCATTTATCACATTTGGCATGATAACAGATGTGTGCATCAAACTAAGTTAGTCTCAACTGTTATTGATTTGTAGACTTGGAATATCTCGATAGCTTAAATCTATGATTGATTTTCACATGCATAACCATTTATCAGTCTAGACTTTCCTTATATGTCTTACACACTATCTGTTTCTTATCTGATTCAATTAGATTTTCAGACAGTTTTCTCAAGAATATGTACATGCCTTCAGTCCTAATTTTACTAGACGTACTTTGTATTGAAAGCCAGTGTACCATCATTTTCCATTTGAGTTGGATCAACTTCTCATTTTTGTTTTTCTGATTTTTTTTGTATTTTCAATGTTTTCTGATTTTTTTTGTATTTTCTAAGTTTTCTGATTTTTTTTGTATTTTCTAAGTTTTCTGATTTTTTTGTATTTTCTAAGTTTTCTGAACTAACTATCTCCCCCTAAAATACTAAACAAACTAGAAACTAAGAAAATAGAAATGCAACGACACAGAAAATAAGCACAAAGAAAATAAAATGATAAAGACACACAGTCATAGAAACCTTAACCTGGACTATTTCGGTTGACACCCTTCACTTAGAAGAATGAGTTAGACAACATTAGGAACCCAAGCCCGGATGGTCATGGGTTTCCCGTCTTCTCCAACCACTGGAAGTTTCATCCATGTTCCAGTCTTGATGATCCTGTCACTTGATTCCTTGGACATTTGAACACACAGTTTGTTAGTCCACTTAGGAATCCTTTGATGCTGAACAGGAAGAGTTGAGTTTTGATGGTTTTTAAGAAACGTTTTATTTTCTTGCAAAATCTCAACTTTCTTGTTACAGCTTTGATGTGTCTTCTGATCACACTTGTAACTGAGGTGACCAGGTCTCCTGCACACATAGCAGACCCTTTCTGGGTATTGCTTCACAGAGCCTTTCGTTACCTTTTGAGGCCGATACCCTAACCCTTGATGTTTGGGTAGTTGTTTGACCTCTTGGTATGGACGGGTATCAGGAGACTTAATACCCTCATTTTCAAATTTCCGAAGTGCATCATGGATACGATGCATCAACGGACCTTGCACATAGGAACTGTCCAACAGTTCTCTAATGCCTGGTTCAGCCTTTTTGGTAACCTCTTGCTGAACCTCATTCTTCTGAGGCTTACCCACATCCTCATGTAACGTTAAATCCTCATTTGAGGTTGATGCAGAAGATTCATCAACCTTTGTGAGTAGTGGTTCAGCTTCAGAATGGACATCATCGTTCACCAGTTGATTTAACACTGGTGGTGGACATTTTGAATATACGTTTTTGTCCTTTTCTGAATCGGTACCTTGACCTCTCTGATCGATTATGTACTCAAAAAGATAAGAAGACGTGGAATAGCTTTTGAGTTTTTGACTCAGAGTCTCATAATCGACCTTTGAGGTAGCAAGGTCCCGTTTCAGCTTATCGATTTCGTTTATGTAAAACACGATAGCATCTTGTTTATTTAACAGAGCCACACCTAGCTCATTAACCTGTTTACCTAGACTTTCATTCTTTTCTTTTAATTGATTTTCTCTTCCTTTAATCAACAGGTTATTATCTAACTTAGATGTGAGATCTGAAATAGTAGACTTTAAGAACACTATCTGTTTTACATATTCATCACACTAACCACAAGGTAATCCAAAGGTACATACCTGATCCGCAGACGGTTGACCACAGCTGCACACCTTTTGATTTGACTCTTTGGCATGGATATTCACTGGTGTCTCTTCTGCAGCTGGTGTCGAGGCTGGTTCATCATCATTGCTGGCACCTGATTCTTCTTCACTTGAATAGCTTTCGGTCTCGGATGAAGAATCTTCGTTCAACACATGAACGTTCGCCAAGTTGATGTCAGCATCAGCATTCCCGAACTGTACAGACCAATCCACTCCCTCATCTCTTTGAACAACTGCCATAGCCTTAGTCGGTGTTGGAGTTGCTTCAGATTTTATGGTTGTGGAGGTAGACGATCTGCTGCCAGAACCAGTTTTGAATGGATACCTCGGTCCCGAATTCTTCGGCTTTTCACATTCACGCGCGAAGTGACCCTTTTCACCACAGTTATAGCAGGTCACAGCAGATTTATCAAAGCCGAGTTTGGTATCCTTGGTTGCTGATATTGACTTTCCCGTTCTTCGCTCATAAGCTTTTGCCCTTCTCACTAAGTTGGCATACGACCAGAGGATATCTTGTCTCTCCATCTCATCCTCGTCGATCTGGTCATAGTCCTCTTGAGTCATATGAGCATTACCAATCTTCCCCTTCAGTAGATCATCATAAGAGGAGACTAGTGCACTTAGCATGCCCATATGTGTCTTAACATCATCTGTACTCCCATACTTGAAGTGTTCGACATTAAGTCCGGAGGAAGATGCAGCATAGGATGGCCCAGAGGATGAAGCATCAGAGGTAGATCTGCCCGATTCATTCACGTTGGTCACATAGGCAGACTGTAGGGGGGCATGTGACGAGGTGGACGACGAAACAGGTGTTCCGGAGTAGTAGAGTGAGGGGTTCTGTTGATAACTAGACATTGAATCCAGGTTTAGGTCCTCCTGCTCCTGCTCCTTTAACTTGGTGATGAAATCATTAAGGTCCATCCCGTCAAAACCGTTACCATTCTTGAGTATCATGATGAATGGCCGCCAGCTCTTGGGCAAAGCATTCGCCAAGATCTCTACTTGCTGCTTCTCTGGAACAGTAACACCCAGACTGTCCAGTTCACTTAGAAGGTGGTTGTATCTTGTAATAAGGGAAGGAATCTTCTCATCTCTTGTAGCCGTGAAATGGTCTAATTCCTTCCTTAATTGACTTGCTTTAAGTTCCTTCAGAGCAGCGTTTCCCTCATTCCTCTTCTCAAGAGCTCTCCATAGACTGTAGGAAGTTCGATACCTCCTAAACTGGTGGAAAATCTCGTTGGGAATCGCCTGAATTAGTTGAGCATAGGCCTTCTTTTCGGCATTGTAACTGGTCTGCTGTTCGACAGTCATCTTATCGTAAGGGGTTTCAATGTTTCCCTCCCCTTTCGGAACCATATACTCAACGTTCATGGCTCGTCGCAATCTACAGTCAACCCCATCCAAAAATATCTCAAATCTGGGCTTCCACATAGGATAGTCCTCCATGATTAGCAGTTTCGGTACTTTGTTGGCGCTACCCATTTCAGTTTCAAGAAGAAGGTTGTTTAAGGCAGTGGTTTGTTTAGAAGCCATTTAGATTGACTTTGAGAACCAAGGCAGCAAGCACACAGAGAAAAAAAAAATTTGAGAGACCACACAGAAATCACGGATTAAAGTTTGATTAGAAAGATCACACAGGACAGCACAGAAATGCACAACGCACGAAGACCGAAAAAAAAATTTATACTCTTTTTTTTTTTTTTTTTTTTTTTTTTTAGAAAAAGAAGGTTCTAGACGCACACAGCAACTACGCACGCACCACAAGCACTTCGTGCGGACTGCGAGCACCACGCACGCAGTGAGGGCACACCACGCACGGATTGGCGAACAGTCACTACGCACGCACGTATGGCAGTACGCGCGGACTACAGGACCACTTCGCACGAGGCACACAGACAGCAATCGAAGGATCTAGAACACACACAGACAGTTCGTGCGAACTGGTCCCACTACGCACGGAGTGGAAGTCCACTTCGCACGGACGGAATTCAAGAAACTAATCGCTAAAATTTTGACCTTTTAAACACAAAGAGGCCTATTTCCGACCTATTTTCGGTTAAAATCGACGCAAGAGGGCACACACAGGCCTAAAGGAACACCTAGATCGACAAATCCTAAGGAAAAGTGATCAATCAAAGCACAAGGCTCTGATACCACTTTGTAGGACCGGCTGGGGGACGGGGTTCTAAACTAAACTAAAACACCCTAATGCTAGGACTGATCTAGGATGAGAAATAGCGCGGAATTCTATTTCCCAAACCTCCTAAGGATACTATGATCTGCTTTGGTGTCCGGCACACAGAAACACACACAGAAAGAGTAGAAGAACAAACACACAGTACTCACACAGAGATGCCTAGGCTGCCCTTGGTTTTCGTATTTATCACTTAGATTTCGGTTTTCGAGGGCTAGTTTGCGTTAATCGAGGCTTAAGGTCGTAAAGGTCGAGTTTCGTGGCTCACTCTATACGAATATGCGAATTAAGCACTATTTATAGGCCCAGACTAGTCACTACGTGCGAAGTGCCAGTCACTACGCACGTAGTGACCTCAATTCGCACGAAATGGATGTGTTATTTAATCCATGTTGATCAACATCCTCACCACGTGCGAAGTGGTACTCACTACGCACGTAGTGAGGTCATTTCGTGCGTGGTGAACCTGATCACCAAAGTGGTGATTTTTCCACGCAGACTTAAACTTCCAAACTCACACCAACACATGGTTAAGTACTTGTAAGCTTAAGATAATCACATAGAATCACTAAGAATATATACACATGCAAACAATAAATCAAAACACATTTGATAATTTATTGATACGAACTAGGGATTCACAAATATGCACCAACAAGAAATATTAATTATTTTAGGCAGTAATATATACTTTCTAATCGTGTTTGATAATTTTGATAAATTTATATCTAACTCATTGAATTGTTTAGCAAAAATATCTTATTTATATATAACAAAATTTGTCTGTTACAACTCTCTCGCACTTATAAGAATTTCTTCCCCGAAACTCAACTCGTGAACAATTCTAAATAACTAGCTTGCATTTCATTTGCTCATTCCTTTAGGACTTTCTCTTGTGGTCTAGATTCGTTATCTGACACTCTACGTATTGAGTTTCTCTTTGAATTGCACATATTCTAAAGGTATATGTTTTATTTAATAAATTTAACATTTCCTCAGCTACAACGTGGATGGTGTTAAGAATTCTGAGTTCCTCTGGTCTATGTACAACTTTGTAATGCGAGCTATGATATTAGATGGTCACATATACCTTGGACCTAGCTTTCTTTGCTTTCTTTAAAAGAATAATACCTTTTCATAATAGCCCTTTTAGAAACACATAATCTCCCAATTTGAATTCCATGAATGATAAACAATTTTTGGCATATTTTTTTTTTGCCTCCCTTGATCTTCTTTTAGCCTTTCTTTAATGTAACAATTTTTCTTTATACTCGTTACACTATTTTCGTGCTACCAAGTTCCTTTTGACCTACTTCTGAGTTTTTAACTTCTTTCCCAATAGTATGTCATAAAGTGGCATGCTTGAACTAGTAGTGTAACTATTATCCTAGTAGAATTCAACTAAATGTATGGAAGCATCCCAACCACCTCCAAAGTCTATCACACATGGCTGAAACATGTCCTCAAGTGTTTGAATAATCCTCTCACTGTATCCATATGTTATGGGTGAACAACTATGTTGAAGTATAATCAAGTGGCCAATTCCGAGTGAAAATTACCCCAAAATGAGATGGAAATCTAATATCTTAGTCACACACCACTAACATAGACACTCGGTTCCTAGCCAAATTCTTTTTAACATACAATTTTGCCATATATTTCGAGGTAAAAGTTTTTCTAATTTGAATTAAAATGAGCACTTTTGGACAATCTATCTACTATGACCAAGATGTTATCATATATCCTAAGGGTCTTAGAAAACCAAAAAATCAATTATATCATATTATTCTCTCATTCCAAACTGGATATCAAGGACTTTAATTTACCGTGCGGTTTCTAATGCCTTGCCTTAACTTACAAGCATGTCAATCATTTCCTTATGTATGTTGCCATTATTTCCTTCATTCCGAGACTCGAATAATATACTTCAAGGTCTTTATACTTCTTTTTAGGCCCATGGTGAATAGAACATTTTCGCTTTCGAGCCTGATCCAAAAGATTCTATCCATTCTAGTGCTCAATACACAAGCGCGTTCAAACTGGGGTAACAACCCTCGAATATCTTTGACTAGCTTGGACACTTGTCCTCCATTTCTTTCTTTGTTATAATTTTTGTCTTTCACTGCTTCATATTGACTTAATCTGATCCTATCTAGTAGTGATATAGTCAACATTAATCTGAGCGACTGAATTCCATTTAAAGAATAACTAGCCTTGCGGCTTAATGCATCGATATAACATTAGCTTTACTTAGATGGTAAAGTATGTCTCGGTCATAATATTTAACCACTTCTAGCCATTTTTACACATGCTCAAGTTCTTCGGACCTACAAAGTATTTAAGGATCTTAGTATAGATCGTGCTCTTAAATACAAGAAGGTAATGCCTCTAAATTTTTATGGTGAAAACAATTGTTGCGTTCTTCTAAATCGTACATAGGATAATTAGTCTCATAGGATTTTCAACTGTTGTGAAACATATGCTATAACCTTCCCTTTTTGCATTAATACACAACCTAACTCATCATGATACGAGTTACAATATACCAGCATATCTACTTCTTTTGACAAAGTCTATACCAGAGCCACATGAAATTTCTATTTCAAGGTGTCAAAAGCTACTTGTTAATCAATCCGTCACTTGAACTCGTCACCTTCTCCGACTACTGGTCAAAGGCTATCTACTCTAATGCCCTGTTAATCCCAAGAAACTTTTGATTTCAATAGGAATTTCTGTAGTTTTCCACTTCATCTACATCTCTACTTTTTTATGGATCTACTTTAATATTCTTTTAACTGACCAGATGACAAAGTAACAACACCTATTGCAACTGTTGTGCCCCAAGGTAATCAACAAACTATAGAGAAGTGTAACAACTCAACTAACTTTGAAAAAACTCAAATCACACTGAATGCTTTTATTAATTAATCAAATTTCAGTATACGACAATATGAAATCTTAATTCAACTCACTTATTACAATTTAAGTCGCCCTTCTCTCTCAATCTCACAATCTAACTGATAGATCTTGTTTACAGATGAACACATAAAACAAAAGAACTCTCTAGACAAAATACCGAACGTATCAAGTTAATGATGGGCTAATCATGTAACCTACAAACACATTAGGAAGTTAAACCATATTCTAGTTCTATGGATAACCATCTAATATGCTAATTTAAACTAACTTATTTATATGTCTGGATAGATAACTTGGATAACTGTGAACTTCAATCTTGAATCTTCAATGTTGAATCTTCTTATCCAACAGTAGATAAGGAGTTTAGAGTTCAATACAAATTCAAACTCTTTCAAACTGACTTTCCTGTGGAGCTGAGTTACTCAACTTGAAACTCATCAAGTTGAGTCCTTGAACTAATCATTAATTTTCCACATGTACATGCACATAGGAAGTTGAGTCCTTGAATTAATCAATTCAGTTAACAACAACTTCTCTAAACAGGAATTCTTTAAACGTACTAGGTAACTAGACACAGTAAGTACCCTCTAAACACATGTTGAGGTTAGTTTAAATATCTACTCTAAGGATAAACATTATAGTAGAACTTATCCTAATCTAATATTCAAAATCGACTACTTATATATCATTTTAATAACTACGCCTTCATACATATCCTTTTTAGCGTACATCTTTTTGGGTTTTTCTAAATTTCTTCATAAGACTTTATATGAATCGCTTATACCATCAACCTTTTGGCATGAAACCAAATTGGTTTATTAAGTGGAAAAATGGTCTTACTATTTTTAATGATAGACAAATATTTTAAGAAAAACTAAAGAAAATTTAATATATATTCTTCTGCTATTTTTTCTACTTCATCCTCGTACTTACTATAATAGGACATGCGAAATCCACAATTTCTCTTACTCACACATTCTATTAATTTTGATATTTATATTGATTTTGTGAGTTGAAAAATAATTTGAATCATATAGTAGTGTAGTAGAAGAATATATATATACACACACACACACATACACACACATAGGATACGGTTCAAACGAGAACTAATTTTCGTATGAGAACTGCGAGAACAAATCTTAGCCGTATTTGATAAAATTCATGGATGTAGAGCGTGAGGGGATCAAGTGTGGCAGAGTGCATGCGATGAATTCCTGAGTGGGTGATAACATTGAAGGAGAGGGAATTGGACGGCTCAGATAAATTCTTGTGATTCTCATACGAAAATTAGTTCTTGTTTGAACTTTTGCCTATATATATGTATATGATGGATAAAGTATTAATTAATACTAGAGTTAATTACACAAATGGTCCATGTGGTTTACCAAATTTTCTATCAATGGTCCCTAAACTTCAAAAATTACACCTACAGTCCCCTGTTAAGCAATTTGTTATAATTTTGGTCCAATGTTAACCCTGCCGTTAAAATTGGAGTTAACTCCTTTATTTGTGAGGGTATTAATGTCTTTTTACCCTCTTTTTAATTTTGAGTATATTACAAATTTTGTCCCTGTGGTTTACAAAAACTCACACTTTTTGTCCTTTATAATGAAAAAATTACACTCATAGTCCTTGTAGTTGACATTTTGTTACACGTTTGATCCTTTACACAAACAGACGTTAACTTTTATGTTAAGGTCTCCTCATGTGCAGGGCACATGAGGATATATTTGTCATTTCAACCCTTTATTTATTACGATCGAAAAGGGAAAAAAGCAAATAAACTTTTATGTCTGCAATGGACAACCACCATCAAAACCCTTCACCATCAAAACCCTCCACCACCACCATAGCCTCCACCACCATCACCCTATGTCGGAGACTCCACCGCCACCATCAAAAAATTCCGCCACCGCCACCATGAATCTGCCACCACCTCCCCACCGCCACCATGAATCTGCCACCATGAATCTGCCATCACCTCCCCACCGCCACCATGAATCTGCCACCACCGCCACGAGTCTCCTCTCTCTTTCTCACTCACAGATCTGTTCACGGTGGAGTAGGGTTACGGTGTACTCGCCACCCCCATGATTGTTTCATTCAGATTTGTTCACTATAACATTAAAAGATCTGTTCACGATGGTTTCCATCAGATCTGTTCACGGTGGTGGTGGAGTCGCCGAAATAGGGTAAAGGTGGCAGTGGCGGCGGTAATGGCGGAGCAGGTTTTCAGAGAACATCTACTTCCTCGGCGGCGGCTATGGTGGAGTCGTCTGATTCGTTCATGGTTTCCATCAGATCGTATAACATCCTAAATTTGGGCCAGTCATTTACTGAGTTTTCGTAAGATTGCCTATGAGTTTATTTTGAAAATATGTGTATATGGTATCGTTAGATTCGTTTTTAAATAAGGATTCCAAATATTATTTTATTACTAATTAATTAATTGTTTTTGGTCGTTCATGTGATAAACTGTATATTCGAACAGAGCGTTTTAAATACGAGAGTGTCTGAGTATGTTAGAGGGGCCGAATAAAAAGGGTATTAATATTGCTCTTTCTTTAAAACTTAGACTTTATGTGTGTGCTTTTGAAGGTGTCATTGAGAGAGAAAAACTACCAACTTGCAACTTGGTTCCATAAATCTTAGTTTTGCTATTTGATTCAAGGTAAAAATATATGATCTTGGTTACTAAATAACATGATTTGAAGTTGTTGCTATGCTCAAATTTTCTAAGAAAAGCATGATAGAAGTGATGATGATTATGAAAATATGGTTTCTTGATTTGTTATTTTTTAAAGAGGGGTAGATTTGTAACACCCTCTCAACCGGCCTAGATTAATTAAGGTAATTAAATTAATTAATCTCAAGATTTAAATTGTTTATGTGAATTATTTGTAATATGTAGTAATTGATATTTGGTGATATTATTTGTTTTATTATTTTAAGTAAATAATGATAATTTATATTGGGTTGGTGGGAAGGGGTGTGGCAGGTTAGGGGGGTATAACCACTCACTCTTTCTCCAAACCACCTTACTTGCAAAGTTGAACAAAGAGTGTGTGTGTGTTCTTTGTTGCTCTCGGCCGAGAAGGAGAAGGAGGAAAGAAAAGAAAATCAAACTTCAATCTTGCATGCTTAAATTGATAACTGAGAATCAGAATCATAAGGTTAGATTCTTGAAATGTAATTGTTAATTATTGTTTGTATTCGGTTTTGCATATATATATATATATATATATATATATATATATATATATATATATATATATATATATATATGAATTCCGAATGTTTCTTGATGATTTGATGAATTAGGATGAATGCATGATAGAATTTATGATCTATACATGTTATTTATATGTTTAGAATGAATACTGGAAACATATATAACTTGCATGCTTAAAATCAGTAGTGATTTAAGTTAGAAATTGAATTTGGGGATGAAATTATGAATCTGTCGGATTTGAAGTATGAATGAGTCGGAATCCGATAGAATTTTACTCGGAATTGATGAAATCCGACTTAACACTTGCAGCTCTTTTATCGGATTTGGATTGTGTCGGAATCCGACTAAATTATCAGTGAGATGCCTTAACTATTTACTCGGAATTGTACTTTTACTCGGAATCCGACTAAAATATGTGGAATGCCTTAATACTTTACTCGGAATCCTATTTACTCGGAATTGTATCTTTACACGGAATCCTATTCTCTCGGAATTGGACTTTTACTCGGATTATGACTTTGTTTGGATTATGATTCTATCGGAATTGGGTATTTACTCGGAATCCGACTATAATCGGATTTAAACTTAGTCGGAATTGATGATTTGAAGATAAACATGAATTGTATATCTGTTTGGGGTTTATGTACGATGAATATATATGTATATGTGCATATACATGAGAATCATGAATAAATATGATATTTATTTTGGATCAGTATTATGAATTGAATACTGACTTATGTTATCTTAATCTCAGGAACTGAGAAGACTTAGTGAATTTAGTCAACTGAGTGGGATTCAACAGTGCAGACTGTGGTGAGTGGATTTATATCTTCGGATATACAGGATATGATATCCTATTTGGAATGCTCTTGTTTGGATTGTATATACATGTTAATTTGGAGATCAGTTTGATGTTGGGCCTGTTGCTTGGGGGATTTACAGTATCTGATCTTGATGTACAATTGTGGTACTCAAGGGGGCTGATACTGTGGTCCATTTTAGCAGGGCTATCGGTAAACCTTGGTTTTGGCCGACCTTGGTTGTAGGTGCTTGCAACACCGCCGGTTCTCCTGGGATTCATGAGCTATTTGGGTTTAGGCATATTTGCCTTGTGTATGTTTAGATATTTGTTCCCTCACTTAGCTTTGTGCTAATTCCCCACTAGATTGTTTTGCAGATACTCTTTGGTGAGCTTGATACTTTTGGGCTGGGAATATGGACGGACCAATTCTCTGATGCTAGATATTTTGTTAGAGCCCGGTTTTGTATTAACACTGTAAAGGTCTTTGTACATCAAACAAGTTAAATATTTTTGTATATATTATGTAATTAAGATAATTATATGTAATTAGCTTCCGCGTGCAGTAAATTATATGTTTAAAAAGTACAGTGTTACAAATTGGTATCAGAGCCCTGGTTTGAGAGTTGCATGAATGATTTGTGCAATACTCGAACCTAGGCTCTGGTCAGTCCAGTATTCCCAGGGTGGGTAATTAGTAGTGTAGCTTTGAGGGTAGTTATGGTGTTTAAACTAACGGATTATATCTAACAATTGGTGAGATGTTGTGTATAGCATAGAAAATGGCTGATAACGTGAACCAGACAACTACCCCTGCGTCCCCCGGAAGAAATCACCAGTCCTCCACTGCAGTCAATGAGCAGCACCACAGAGCCGGTACTTCCCACAACGATGAATCTGATCAACAAGACTACGTGTTGCAATTGGAAGACACTCTGTAAAGTTTGAGGGATCGGGTTCAAGAGCTGGAACAGCAACATCAACAAACTCAGTTCTCACAGCAAACACAAACTATCCACATGCCTAGGGAGTCAGCTGTGTTTACCCAATCGATACCACCTCCTGTTTACTCAGCTGCACCATTCAACACTTTATCAACACCATTTGGAATCTTACCGGTTGTATCGATGCCATCGATGACTCAGTCTTATCAACCCCACCAACAGCACTAACCACAACAGCAGAACTTTTTCATTCCTTGGTACCTAAATCAAGGAGGCTTTAAACAAAAAGGGCAATACAAGGATTTCATGGCTTGCCAGCCACCTGAGTATTCAGGAAGCTCAAATCCAACTGATACTTTGATGCCTGCAATTGTGAGGAATCCGATAGGGTTAATTTTGCAACTCGGAGGTTGAAGGGTCAAGCTACAACCTGGTGGGATTCTCTAACTGCTCATCTATCCAGGGAAGTTATGAATTCTGTTACTTGGGATCAATTTCAAACCAAGTTATGCGAGCAATTCTGTAATACCTATGATTTAGCTAAGGTGAAGCGGGAGTTCATGGATCTAGCTCAGGATGACAAGATGTCAGTGGATGAATTGATTGCAAAGTTTAACGAGAAGCTGAGGTTTGCTAAGCAGTGGGTACAAGATGAACCATCACAGAAAAATCATTTCGTTCAAGCACTGTTGCCGGAATATCGGGGTAACACCCGGATGGCAACATCGTTGGTACAGGCGTTTAATGTTGCACGAGCTGCTGAGGGTGACGTGAAAACTCGGGAGAGGATGAATCGTGAGAAAGGGTCGTCTCACAAATCCGGTGGAAATCAGAGTGGAAACAAGGGCAAGTGGCAGAATAACCAGAATCGGGGTGATCAGAAATCAAAAGGTTCAGGGTTTATCCAGAACAAGCCGTGGTGTAAACCCTGCAATGCTAGTCATACTGGTCCGTGCACATCAAAGACGAAACGATGTTTACGTTTTGGTGGATTTGGCCACGAACCATCAGTCTATCAGTTTAAAACAAATGTTTGCTGGAATTGTCATGAAGAGGGTCATAGAGCTGGAGCATGCTCAAAACAAGTCAAAGGGGGACGGGGCAGGGGGTAGCCAATGTCGGGGGATCGTCTTCTGCAGGTCAGAAGAGAAAGGTTGCACCTTCTGCGGAAGGGAAAGCCTTCAAGATGACTGTTACAAAGGCTGCGGAAGACAGTGATGTGATCACGGGTATGTTTATTGTAAACTCTGTGCCTGCCCGTGTGTTATTTGACTCTGGTGCAAATATATCGTTTATATCTGTATCTTTGTGTGATAAATTGAAACCGCCTACTTCTGTGGTTACTACTCCTTTAGAAGTAGAGATAGCAGAAGGTAAGATAGTTCATGTAACTTCTTATGTGACTGGGGTATCTATAGACATTGATGGTACTAGTTTGCCTGTAGACTGTTTGCTGATGCCTATACCGGGGTTGACTTAGTACTAGGCATGGATTGGTTAAGTCTCCATAGGGCTAGTATCCAGTGCCATAAGAAACTGATTACTATTCCTTTGGCTGACGGGTCGCATGTCGCGTGGGGATAGATCTCGATCTTTTTTTCCAATCATCTCGCTCGTATATGAAGGCTATAAAATCTCTAGCCAAAGGGTATGCATCTTTTCTGGCATACGCCGTTGATGTGAAGAAAGAGAAGTGACCTGTTACCGATGTTCGTGTTGTTTCCGAATATCCAGAGGTATTTCCAGATGATCTGCCAGGGTTACCACCTGTACGGGATGTCTAGTATAAGATAGAATTGGTACCGGGTACCACACCGATTGCGAAAGCTCCTTATCGTTTAGCTCCTTCGGAGATCCGAGAGATGATGACTCAGATCCAGGAATTGTTAGACAAGGGGTTTATTCGCCCGAGTTCTTCGCCGTGGGGTGCACCAGTAATGTTTGTGAAGAAGAAAGATGGAACTCTTCGTATGTGTATTTATTACAGGGATCTGAATAAGAGGACCATCAAGAACAAGTACCCGTTGCCCAGAATCGATGATTTGTTTGATCAGTTGCAAGGGGCTTCTTACTTTTCAAAGATTGATCTACGATCTGGTTATCATCAGGTCAGAGTAGCAGAGGAGGATATTCCTAAGACTACTTTTCGAACTCGATATGGTCATTACGAATTTTTGGTGATGCCATTTGGTTTGACGAATGCTCCTGCCATATTTATGGATTTGATGAATCGTGTGTGCAGACTTTTTCTAGATAAGTTTGTTATCGTGTTCATCGACGTTATTCTGGTGTATTCAAAGACAGAGGATGAGCATGATCAGCACCTGAGGCAGGTTTTAGAGATTCTCAAACAAAACAAATTATATGCTAAGTTTTCAAAATGTGAATTTTGGTTGCGAGAAGTTCAATTTCTAGGGCATGTGATTTGTCAAGGAGGTATCAAGGTAGACCCGTCCAAGATTGAGGCAATGATGAATTGGAGTGCTCCGAAAACACCAACTGAGATAAAGAGTTTTCTTGGATTGGCGGGTTATTATCGCAGATTTATCAAAGATTTTTCTAAGCTTGTTGGTCCATTGACCAAGTTGACCCGAAAAGATGTTTCGTTCCAGTGGGGTTCAACTCATGAGAGTGCTTTTCACACGTTGAAACAGTTATTGTGTCAAGCTCCTGTTCTTTCGTTGCCAGAGGGTTCAGAAGACTTTGTTGTTTATTGTGATGCTTCGCATACTGGGTTGGGTTGTGTTCTAATGCAGAGGGGTAAGGTAATTGCGTATGCTTCGAGACAGTTGAAACCGAATGAAAGAAATTACCCGACTCATGATTTGGAGTTAGCAGCAGTGGTATTTGCCTTAAAACTGTGGAGACACTACCTGTATGGAACCAAATGTATTATCTGCACTGATCACAAGAGTCTGCAGTATGTGTTCACTCAGAAGGAAATGAATATGAGATAGCGTCGTTGGTTAGAACTGATCAAAGATTATGATTGTGATATTCAGTATCATCCTGGAAAGGCTAATGTAGTTGCAGATGCATTCAGCAGAAAGGGATATTCGGATACTGTAAAATTTATGCGATTAGAAATCAAGTCTGATTTAGTGGATCAACTTTTGGCTGCTCAGTTTGAAGCTTTGAAAGAGGAAAATCTGAAGGATGAACAAATGGATAAACGACAACATGAGTTAACTTCTGAGTCGCGTGGTTTGAGGGTTTATCATGCACGTGTTTGGGTACCAAAGTTTGGTTGCTTGAGGGAATTAATTCTAAATAAGGCCCATAAGTCTAGATTGTCGATACATCCGGGTAGTACAAAGATGTACCTTGATTTAAAGAATCGGTATTGGTGGCCGACAATGAAAACAGATATTGCGAAATTTGTTGGGATGTGTCACATTTGTGCTCAAGTTAAACCTGAACATCAGAAACCTTACGGATCATTGAAACAGTTGGAAATACCTGAGTGGAAGTGGGATCACATTACGATGGATTTTATAACTAAACTTCCACGAACTGAGAAAGGTCATGATATGATTTGGGTTATAGTTGATAGATTGACCAAGAGTGCACATTTTCTTGCTACTGCTGAAACTGCACCTTTAAGTAAACTGGCTCAATTGTACATTGATGATATAGTATCTAGACATGGAGTTCCATTGTTCATTGTATCGGATAGAGATTCGAGGTTTGTGTCCAACTTCTGGAACAGATTGCAACAGGAATTGGGGTCCCGGGTGAATTTGAGTACAACAATTCCTACCACTCCAGTATTGGTATGCCTCCGTATGAGATGTTGTATGGTCGTCCTTGTAGAACTCCGACTTGTTGGTTAGAAGCCGGGGAAAAGCAATTTGCAGGGCCGGATATCGTGCAGATGACAGCTGATAAGGTAGCTATTGCTCGTGAGAAATTAAAGGCTGCAAGGGATCGACTGAAAATGTATGCTGATCAGCGACGTCGACCAGTATCGTTTGTCGAGGGGGAAATGGTTTATTTGAAAGTATCTCCTTGGAAGTGTGTAATCAGATTTGGTAAACACGGGAAGTTGGCTCCCCATTACATTGGTCCTTTCAAAATCAGACGAGTGGTTAACGATCAGGCAGTTGCTTTGGATCTTCCTGATGAATTAGCAGGTATTCATGATACCTTCAATGTATGTTATTTGCGCAAGTGTAATGTAGAGGATCAGACGCAGGTTCTTCCGATTTAGGATCTTTGTGTGGATTTAAATCAGAAACTTATTGAGAAACAAGTTGAGCTACTGGATCGTAAAGTCACAAAATTGAGAAAGAAACAGATACCCATGGTTTTGGTTAAGTGGAAACACAGTTTAGGTTCAGACTTGACTTGGGAGACTGAAGCAGATATGAGAAGCCGGTATCCTTCCTTGTTTGAAAGCGATAAGATTCCGAGGACGGAATCTTCTTAAGGGGGGTAGATTTGTAACACCCTCTCAACCGGCCTAGATTAATTAAGGTAACTAAATTAATTAATCTCGAGATTTAAATTGTTTATGTGAATTATTTGTAATATGTAGTAATTGATATTTGGTGATATTATTTGTTTTATTATTTTAAGTAAATAATAATAATTTATATTGGGTTGGTGGGAAGGGGTGTGGCCGGTTAGGGGGTATAACCACCCACTCCTTCTCCATACTACCTTACTTGCAAAGTTGAACAAAGAGTGTGTGTATGTGTGTGCTTTGTTGCTCTCGGCCGAGAAGGAGAAGGAGGAAAGAAAAGAATATCAAACTTCAATCTTGCATGCTTAAATTGATAACTCAGAATCAAAATCATAAGGTTAGATTACTGAAATGTAATTGTTAATTATTGTTTGTATTCGGTTTTGCATATATATATATATATATATGAATTCCGATTGTTTCTTAATGATTTGATGAATTAGGATGAATGCATGATAGAATTTATGATCTATACATGTTATTTATATGTTTAGAATGATTACTGGAAATATATATAACTTGCATGCTTAAAATTAGTAGTGATTTAAGTTAGAAATTGAATTTGGGGATGAAATTATGAATATGTCAGATTTGAAGTATGAATGAGTCGGAATCCGATAGAATTTTACTCGGAATTGATGCAATCCGACTAAACACTTGCAACTCTTTTATCAGATTTGGATTGTGTCGGAATCCGACTAAATTATCAGTGAGATGCCTTAACTATTTACTCGGAATTGTACTTTTACTCGGAATCCGACTAAAATCTGTGGAATGCCTTAATACTTTACTCGGAATCCTAATTACTCGGAATTGTACCTTTACACGGAATCCTATTCTCTCGGAATTGGACTTTTACTCGGATTATGACTTTGCTCGGATTTGAATTATGATTCTATCGGAATTGGGTATTTACTCGGAATCCGACTATAATCGGATTTAAACTTAGTCGGAATTGATGATTTGAAGATAAACATGAATTGTATATCTGTTTGGGGTTTATGTATGATGAATATATATGTATATGTGCATATACATGAGAATCATGAATAAATATGATATTTATTTTGGATCAGTATTATGAATTGAATACTGACTTATGTTATCTTAATCTCAGGAACTGAGAAGACTTAGTGAATTTAGTCAACTGAGTGGGATTCAACAGTGTAGACTGTGGTGAGTGGATTTATATCTTCGGATATATAGGATATGATATCCTATTTGGAATGCTCTTGTTTGGATTGTATATACATGTTAATTTGGAGATCAGTTTGATGCTGGGCCTATTGCTTGGGGGATTTACAGTATCTGATCTTGATGTACAATTGTGGTACTCAAGGGGGCTGATACTTTGGTCCATTTTAGCAGGGCTATCGGTAAACCTTGGTTTTGGCCGACCTTGGTTGTAGGTGCTTGCAACACCGCCGGTTCTCCTGGGATTCATGAGCTATATGGGTTTAGGCATATTTGCCTTGTGTATGTTTAGATATTTGTTCCCTCACTTAGCTTTGTGCTAATTCCCCACTAGATTGTTTTGCAGATACTCTTTGGTGAGCTTGATTCTTTTTGGCTGGGAATATGGACGGACCAATTCTCTGATGCTAGATATTTTGTTAGAGCCTGTTTTTGTATTAACACTGTAAAGGTCTTTGTACATCAAACAAGTTAAATCTTTTTGTATATATTATGTAATTAAGATAATTATATGTAATTAGCTTCCGCGTGCAGTAAATTATATGTTTAAAAAGTACAGTGTTACATATATGTTCTTGGTGATTAAAAAGCTTGCCAAATATGAATTTTTATGAGTGTATGAGTTAAGAAGCATGATTTAAAGTTTGTTTATGGAAATCGAAATTATAGATTAAGGTGCTTATGCATAATGTTCTTGATGTTCTTATGAGTTACGGAAGCTTAAAGAAGATGTAAATGGAGATAAGTTTAATATGAATAAGAGTTTAATATTAAAAAGTGATGATGAGTTTATGGAATGAATAAGTTTTATCTTGACAAAAATGACATGCTTGGTTGCTTTGGTTAAATATAAGTGATTATTTAATAAAAAGGAGGAGTTGAGTTTGATGAGTTGCATATGCTAGTGTTATTTCCATGATAAGAATATATGTACTAAGTGTTGGTTCGATAGGGTGATATGCATGAGGTTGCTTCGATAGGATGGTATGCATGAGGTTGCTTCGATAGGGTGGTATACGTGGGAATTCGATGTGTTTATATATGGGTAATTCGGTGGGTGCGTGTGCGATAGGTGTGGGGTTAGTGTGTTTGATATATATATATATATATATATATATATATATATATATATATATATATATATATATATATATATATATATATATATATATATATATATATATATTTTATGTATATGTGCGATAGTGTATGTGTGATAGGTGTGGGGTTAGTGTGTTTGATATATATATGGGATGTATATGTGCGATAGTGTGTATGTGTTTATGTTAGCATATGGTTAGACCTATATATATATATATATATATATATATTTGGCCGTGAGTTTTAAGTGTTGCATGGATAGGTGTGTAGTGTGTGTGTATGTGATGATTCGTGTGTGTGTGTGTGATACATAGTGGTGTGTGTTGTGTGGATGATAATTAATCATCATTGTATAATAATATTATATTTAGTTTGCACATGGTTTGATAATATATATATTCTGTTTGCACATTGTTTGATAATATATATATATATTATAGATAATGTTATGAATTAATATATATAATATTATCAATCTTGTCTTGTGTGGATGATTATATTTATTTGTTAATTGATTTTGTATGTTAGTAAGTATGCATGTTTGGATCGATCATATGAGTGTATGTGAATATATTTTGATGTTAATGATATGTATTGATATAAATATATTTAAAATATATATTTATGAGTTGAGAACTGTTTCGGTTGATTTTATGTTCTCAGGAGTTTCGAAGTCTCAGTGATCAGTAACTGAGTAGACTACGGTATGGATACGAGGTGAGTGGACTTTGACTCACTGGTGGTTGTTAGTTGTAACTGTTTTGGTTACTTGAATTTGCATACGATTGAGCTTGCGATAGACTGTTTGTCTCATGTGATTGTTTGACCGATTGTTAGATTGGATGGTTGATGAAGGATTATGAGAAAGTGATTGATAGGCAATATCAAGGACTTGAACTTGTGAGCCTCGTAGTTGTGCAAAGCTCAGCTAAATGGTTTTTGGGTTGGGCTAGATGCTTCTGGATGACGGTTATAGATCACACGTTGCATTCGTTGTAACGGAGGGTATTTAGTTGTACCCGTTGGCAGAAGGCTATTGGTAGATCATTGAGTGGCCGGCAATGGTCATAGGTTCGATTATCGATAAGAACCGCCGATCCTTTTTGGGTTCCGATGTTACCCGATTGTGAGGCACTTGTGATGGTTGGTTCTTGTGAACAATGTGGTTCGGCTAATTGTTGCTTGTGACTTGATTTCCATTCACTTAGATTTATGCTAATTCCCCACCCTAACTCTCTGTTACAGGTTTTTGAGAGCTCGGTAGGTAGCTGCTTTTGTGTACAGGGGAAGTTTGACCATCGCTCTGATATTTTGGTTTTCGAGAAAATGATGAGCCATCTTTGTTAAATGTTTTGTAACACGAAACGAAATACTGTGTTTTGTAAAGTGTGGGTTTTAGTTGTGGTGAATGTTTTCTTTATGATTTTATGATGCAAGACTTCCGTTGTGATTTAAAAAAACGGCTTGTGTTTTACGGTGTTACAAGTTTGGTATCAGAGCCCTGGTTTGGCATGTGAGCATAATTAGAGTGCTCAATTCCCAAATCTTGGCTCGAGGTTGGTCAAACAGTTCCTGTGGGGGAATTAGAGTGTTTGGATTTGTTGTGTGTGCTGTGGTTAGAATGTGTGTACTAACGGTTTACCTAATAAGTGTTGAGATGTTGTGAGTATTACAGATATGGCTGACAAAGAGATCCCGACTAACCCTAACAAGAATTGGAACTTCATCAACAAGTAATATGGAAACACCTACTTATGTCATGGTTTCGGGTACTGAAATTAAACCGGATAAGTGTGAGTATATCCATAAACTGGAAAATGAGATACAGGAACTTCGAGATACTCTTCGTAGTCTGGAACAGTATAAATTTATGCAAAATGAACAAACTCATATGTATTCGGCAGTTACCCCTTGACTATAATTCCATCACAAGTGATACTGCTGCCATTGTACTATCCGTTTATTCCTAAGGGAGTTTATCCTTATCCGTACATGAGATTTACACAACTTTGTGATTATAGGCCAGTTTTGGATTATCAATCGTCTGAATATCGTGGTATTTCAGATCTTAACATAACTTTGTACTATTTCCGAGAAATGGAGAAAGTTTTGGAGGCATGTAACCACGAGTATAAATTAAGAGTACAATTTGCTATACAAATGGTAGTTTATGAGGTGAAAGCTAAAGACAAGAGGAATCGAGATAATATTCCTGAGCACAGATCCAGGTATGAACAATTTATTACTCAACTTAGGCAGAAAGGGCAATGTAGCCAGGGATGTGGAAGTCAACAGTCACGGTGGTGTTGGAAATGTAAGTCTTTTCATACCGGATCTTGTACACCCCAAACAAGGCACTGTAATTTTGTGGATTGTATGGACATGCTATAAAGGATTGCAAACTGGAGATGTTTTTTGGAATTGTCAAAAAGAGGATCATCAGATGAATGATTGTTTGGCTGTCAAGAAGATTTGGTCTGGGTCAGGAGTAGGAGATGTAGGGGAATCTTTGTCAGCAGTTGGACAGAAGAGAAAGAACCCTCTTTCGTCTGAGGGTAGAGTATTTCAAAGATCAGCGGATAATGCTGCTACTAATGAAGATGATATAACGGGTATGTTTTGTTAAGCTTTATACTTGTACGTATGATTATTTGATCATGGAGCTGATTGCTCTAGTGTTTATGTGACTGTATGTGATGATTTGAGCATGACCACTTCTGATTTGACTGTTTCACTAGAAGTAGAGATAAGTGATGATAATCGTCTTCTAGTTCATTTTATTGATGCCTATATCTGAGATTGATGTCTTGTTAAGTATGTGATAGTTGAGCCAGTTTAGAACGAGTATTAAATGCCATGGTTTTCTGAATAATTGAATTACATGCTACATGATGTAATATATGTCGATAAGTGTTAGAGCACACCCGGTTTTATCTTTGCTTATAAAGATTTGTCTTCTCATTTTGGATAAGAATGTGTTTGTATTTGGGTTGGAGGAAAGGAGTAGTTTGTTTTGATATTTGAGAAATTTAAAATACCTAGAGATGTTTTGAAGAAAGATGTGTTGATGTTTATACTAGATAAGATTGTGATTATGTTAGCAGAGGATATATCTTGAAATATTCTATAATTAAGTTTGAACACGGAGTTCACTTGAGGCGAGTTCTAGAAATTCTGAAACGAGATCAACTTTATGCAAAATTTTCAATTGTGAATCCTGACTAAGAGGAGTGCCTTCGGAGACGTAAATTATATTAATGAAATTAAAGTTGATCCTGCGAAAGTTGAGATCGTGATAAAATGAAATGCTTTGAAGTCGTCATCTGAGAATAAAAATATTTCTTGAATTAGTAAGTTATTATTGCAGATTTATTAAAGATTTCATTGTCGAAAGTTAAATTCTCTACGATGTGATATTTGAATTGGAATATTGAATAAGAGAAAGCGTTTTAGATTCTGGAACTAATGTAGTGTCCAACTTCCATTCTTAACACTGATAGTTGGATTTGATGATTTTGTAGTATATTATGATGCTACGATTGTAGACTTTGGGTTATATACTGATACAGTAAGATTGAGTAATTACCTATGTTTTGAGATGGTTAAATCTCATGAAAAGATTTATTTGATTTATGAGTTGAAATTACATTAGTCGATTTGTACTAAAACTGTGGAGACACTATTTATATGATACGTAGTGAGTGATATGTACTAATTATGATAGAGTAGAAAGTCTGTTCGCACAAAAAGAATTGAATATGTGACAAAGCAGAGGATAGAAAGTGTCAGAGATTATAACTAAGAGAAAAGAGAGGATTTAAACTTATTTTTATCAAGAATTAAAGATTTACAAAATAGGTATTTAAGTACCTATGTTTGGAGAATTTGTGGAATTGTTGGATCATAAAGTGTTAAATTTCGTTAGAAATAGATTGTGATGATGTTAGTTAAGTAGAGGTGTAGTTTGAGTTCGGATTTAAATTGAGGAACTGAAGCAGATATAAGAAATCGATACTCTTGGTTGTTTGATCGTGATAAGATTCCGAGGACGGAATCCTTTTAAGAGGTAGAGATTTGTAACATCCTAAATTTGGGCCAGTCGTTTAGTGGGTTTTCGTAAGATTGCCTATGAATTTGTTTTGAAAGTATGCGTATATGGTACGGTTAGATTTGTTTTTAAATAAGGATTCCAAATATTATTTTTGTAGTAATTAATTAATTGTTTTTGGTCGTTCATGTGATAAAATGTATATTCGAACGGAGCGTTTTAAATACGAGAGTTTGTGAGTATGTTAGAGGGGCCGAATAAAAAGGGTATTAATATTGCTCTTTGTTGAAAACTTAGACTTTATGTGTGTGCTTTTGAAGGTGTCATTGAGAGAGAAAAACTAACAACTTGCAACTTGGTTCCATAAATCTTAGTTTTGCTATTTGATTCAAGGTAGAAACATATGATCTTGGTTACTAAATAACATGATTTGAAGTTGTTGCTATGCTCAAAATTTCTAAGAAAAACATGATAGAAGTGATGATGATTATGAAAATATGGTTTCTTGATTTGTTATTTTTTAAAGGGTTATAAATGTTCTTGATGATTAAAAAGCTTGCCAAATATGAATTTTTATGAGTTTATGAGTTAAGAAGCATGATTTAAAGTTTATTTATGGAAATCGGAATTATAGATTAAGGTGCTTATGCATAATGTTCTTGATGTTCTTATGAGTTATGGAAGCTTGAAGAAGATGTAAATGGAGATAAGTTTAATATGAATAAGAGTTTAATATTAAAAAGTGATGATGAGTTTATGGAATGAATAAGTTTTATCTTGACAAAAATGACATGCTTGGTTGCTTTGGTTAAAATATAAGTGATTTTTTAATAAAAAGGAGGAGTTGAGTTTGATGAGTAGCATGTGCTAGTGTTAATTCCATGATAAGGATATATGTACTAAGTGTTGGTTCGATAGGGTGATATGCATGAGGTTGGTTCGATAGGGTGATATGCATGAGGTTGGTTCGATAGGATGGTATGCATGAGGTTGGTTCGATAGGGTGGTATAAGTGGGAATTCAATGTGTTTATATATGGGTAGTTCGATGGGTGCGTGTGCAATAGGTGTGGGGTTAGTGTGTTTGATATATATGTGATGTATATGTGTGATAGTGTGTGTGCGATAGGTGTGGGGTTAGTGTGTTTGATATATATATATATATATATATATATATATATATGTGTGTGTGTGTGTGTGTGTGTGTGTGTGTGTGATGTATATGTGTGATAGTGTGTGTGTGTGTATGTTAGCATGTGGTTAGACCTATAGAATTGAATTATATATATATATATATATATATATATATATGGCCGTGAGTTTTAAGTGTTGCATGGATAGGTGTGTAGTGTGTAGTGTGTGTGTATGTGATGATTCATGTATGTGTGTGTGTGCGATACATAGTGGTGTGTGTTGTGTGGATGATAATTAATCATCATTGTTTAATAATATATATATATATATATATATATATATATATATATATATATATATATATATATTATCGATAATGTTATGAATTAATATATATAATATTATCAATCTTGTCTTGTGTGGATGATTATTTTTATTTGTTAATTGATTTTGTATGTTAGTAAGTATGTATGTTTGGATCGATCATATGAGTGTATGTGTTTATATTTTGATGTTAATGATACGTATTGATATAAATATATTTAAAAAATATATTTATGAGTTGAGAACTAATTCGGTTGATTTTATGTTCTCAGGAGTTTCGAAGTCTCAGTGATTAGCAACTGAGTAGACTACGGTGTGGATACGAGGTGAGTGGACTTTGACTCAATGGTGGTTGTTAGTTGTAATTTTTTGGTTACTTGAATTTGTGTACGATTGAGCATGCGATAGACTGTTGTCTGATGTGATTGTTTGACCGATTGTTGGATTGGATGGTTGATGAAGGATTGTGAGAAAGTGATTGATAGGCAATATCAAGGACTTGAACTTGTGAGCCTGGTGGTTGTGCAAAGCTCAGCTAAATGGTTTTTAGGTTGGGCTAGATGCTTCTGGATGACGGTTATAGATTACCCGTTGCATTCGTTGTAACAGAGGGGATTTAACTGTGCCAGTTGGCAGAAGGCTATCGGTAGATCATTGCTTGGCCGGCAGTGGTCGTAGGTTCGATTATCGATAAGAACCACCGATCCTTTTTGGGTTCCGATGTTACCCGATTGTGAGGCACTTGTGATGGTTAGTTCTTGTGAACAATGTGGTTCGGCTAATTGTTGCTTGTGACTTGATTTCCATTCACTTAGCTTTGTGCTAATTCCCCACCCTAACTCTCTGTTGCAGGTTTTTGAGAGCTCGGTAGGTAGCTACTTTTGTGTACAGGGGAAGTTTGACCGTCGCTCTAATATTGTGGTTTTCGAGAAAATGATGAGCCATCTTTGTTAAATGTTTTGTAACACGAAACGAAATACTGTGTTTTGTAAAGTGTGGGTTTTAGTTGTGGTGAATGTTTTCTTTATGATTTTATGATGCAAGACTTCTGTTGTGATTTAAAAAAATGGCTTGTGTTTTACGGTGTTACAAGTTTGGTATCAGAGCCCTGTTTGGCATGCGAGCACAATTAGAGTGTTCAATTCCCAAATCTTGGCTCGATGTTGGTCAAACATTTCCTGTTGGGGAGATAGAGTGTTTGGATTTGTTGTGTGTTTTGTGGTTAGAATGTGTGTACTAACGGTTTACCTAATAAGTGTTGAGATGTTGTGTGTATTACAGATATGGCTGACAAAAAGATCCCGACTTAGACTTCTATGACCCTAGCAAGAATTGGAACTTGATCAACAAGTAATATGGAAACACCTACTTATGTCATGGTTTCGGGTACTGAAATTAAACCGGATAAGTGTGAGTATATCCATAAACTGGAAAATGAGATACAGGAACTTCGAGATACTCTTCGTAGTCTGGAACAGCAAAAATTTATGCACAATGAACAAACTCATATGTATTCGACTGTTACCCCTTCGACTATAATTCCATCACAAGTGATACTGCAGCCATTGTACTATCTGTTTATACCTCAGGGAGTTTATCCTTATCCGTACATGAGATTTACAAAACTTTGTGATTATAGGCCAGTTTTGGATTATCAATCGTCTGAATATCGTGGTATTTCAGATCTTAACATAACTTTGAACTATTTGCGAGAAATGGAGAAAATTTTGGAGGTATGTAACCACGAGAATAAATTAAGAGTACAATTTGCTATACAAATGGTAGAAGATGAGGTGAAACTACCACCGCACCCCTTAAGGAACACAAAAGCTCCATGCTTTCTGGTATGGAACGAATCGATCCAAAACAACAGTCTGCATGCCTGGAGATCTAGAAAGACTTGATCTAAAACAGTAATCATAGTTCTAAAGGAGAAATACATTGAAACTAGGAAGAACATCTCAGTATCAGTACCTTTATCCAATCCAAAAGCATAATTATCTTCATCTAATCCACTAAACAGAACATGCAGTTTCTGAAGAACCCTTTTCCTCATTCTCTGTTGATTTTCATCTTCTAATCTAATACTCGAATTTCGTTTAATTTCAAAGTCTTCCCCTTCTCTAGGCTCCCTACAAGACCCATCACCCCAAACAAGAACCAAATCCCCTGACTTAGAACGGGATATTTGCCAAAAAATCGCATAATTCCAACTAAAATTAGCCGAGTTAGGATATTTGCAAATTATTGTTATTCGCCAATGAAGTTAATGAGCATTCATTAACAATGGCGCTCGAAATCAAATAATCAAATGCCATAGTTCCTAAAACAGTAGTAACTCGCTTTCTCTTCTTCATTAAAATTCCCACCTGCATCATAATCGTGTGTCCTGTTTTCGCTGGAGATCGAAGAAAGAGTGGGGCTTGTGGTGATGATGAAGCCCTGTGGTGGTGGCCGGCGACCTTGAAGAGAAGGGGCGATGGTGGTGGTAGGGAGAGAGATTAAAAAGGGTAGGTCGGTGGCGGCAGGTATTGGGGAGGGGGGTTTATTAATTATTTTTAATTAATTTAGGGGCAAAAAGACACTTTTACCCTCACAAAGATGTTAACATCAATTTAAACTGTAAAGTTAAAATTTTACCAATATTGAAACAAATTGCTTAACACGGGGACTGTTGGTGTAATTTTAAAGTTTAGGGACTATTAGTGAGTAATTTGATAAACTACAGGGACCATTTATGTAATTAACTCATAATACTATGATGGATAAAGTATTAATTAATTGTCTAGAATAGTAATTAATGAAGGGGTAGAGTAGATTATTTGCAAACGAGATTTGTAAATTGTTATAATATCATCATCAAATTTCGGAATTTTTATAACTAGCATTTACCAAACTAGAATTTAATTTTTAATTGTCAAACGTCCAACGACACCCAATTTTCTTCACCGGTCATTTTGGACCTTTTAACTCACCAAACCAACAACCATCTCTCTCTCTCTCTCTCACACACACACACTTACTAGCCTGGTTTGAATATAGGTATCTTCAGTTTCTCTTATATATATATATACCATACCCATTTGTTTTCTTCACATCTCATTGCTCCTCTCCAAAACCCACTCACACATTTGACGTGTTTCAACAAATTCTTACATACCAAGGTACTACCAAATGCCATTTCTCTAATTCTGTCTCTATCATCTCTGTTTTTGACTCAAATTTGAAACTAGATTAACGATCTAGTGTTTGTTGTGTTTTGCATCTTCGATTTAACTAATTCAACAATGTTTAAGGAGATTCAGTCCAGTGTATGATTCGATTTTTTGTTTTATAGAGCAATTGGAGCTTTTACGGGGTTTATTGTACTTAAGTTTGATCTACAGATCTGGTTTTCGAAGTAGATTTTGGTAAGTGTGTGTTTCAGGAATGAAGATCAGGGTCATTTGCTTGAATGGTATTGGAAACTGAATCAAACCGTATGATTTGGTGATCCCTAATTGGGTTAAATTGAAAACATTCTAGAAGGTAGTGGACCATCTGCTATGCATCTTGTGCATTGAATGCTTGCCCCAAAACATGGGTATGGGTTTGAAAATAGTATTAGTTGCTTACAACAATTCATATGGTCGTATTTTGCATGGTACAACTACTCAATGCGTCTTTAGTTGTTTTGTACAATCATCTAAAGCGTACAAGACACTCTAGGGGGCTATTTAGTTATTTACTTATTATCAGATTTGAAAAGATTGAAGAAATTATCTGATGATCCAAGGTCATTTGATAAGAGGGTCCAGATCTTCTTATGTTGTAAAACATGACCCTTATATATATATATATATATATGATAGTGGGTCCCTTTGTAACACTCTTATGTTTATGAGAGAATATGATAGATAATGTTTGATCAAAAATGTTTATGAGAGAATATGATAGATAATGTTTGATAAAAAATGAGAGGAGGTTCTAGGAATACCAATAAGTTATTCTTCAGGGATGAAACTGCAATAACAATTGTGTGTGTTTTTTTTTTCTTTTAATTTATAAAATACATCTGCTCATGGGTATTCCTTCCCTGAGAAGATGTGGTTATTTAACCCTTTTTTTCTTTTTCTTTTTTCTTTTATTACTGTCAAATGAATAAAAGATTACAAAATATACAACTTTGGACATAAAAAACCAATTTTGAGTTTGATTCCTGGTTTAAAAAACTGAATTTAAGGTAAATACTGATATTGGGACAGAGTAAGATATGAAAATTGAACTCTTTCCATTGGGGTGTCACATAAGAGTTTCAATCATTCCATTTTTTATATTTTATTATATTTTTATATGCTTTTTCAAATATTCTATTATTTGGCTGCTTCATATATAAACCAATTTGCCTTCTTGTCTATATTGCTGATTGCCCAAGATTGATGGCAAAAAAATTCCCTAAATTGTCATTACTGAATTTTCTTTTAGATGTTTGGAATAAAAACAAATTTTTTTTTCTATATAAAAGTTTACTTCTGTTAGAAATAGGAATTTTCATTAGTTTCATATAGAAAAAGTTTCATTTTTGGGCTTATTTACAGGTGGTTTTAAGAGAGCTTCAATGGCGACAGGGCAACTTTTTTCGCGTACAACACAAGCATTATTTTATAACTATAAGCAATTACCAATTCAGCGCATGCTTGATTTCGACTTCCTTTGTGGTATGTAAAGTTAGCCTTACACCCAATTCACATGTGAATATGTTGCTTCTATGTGTGTAAGCTTTATAATTTTGGCCAATTTGTATGCATTGTTTAGGTAGAGAAACACCTTCAGTTGCTGGAATCATTAACCCTGGTGCCGAGGGATTTCAGAAGCTATTTTTTGGCCAAGAAGAGATTGCCATTCCAGTTCATTCGACGTATGTCTTCCTTTTACCAATCTTAATATGAAGTCAAGCTTGAATATGATTCATGTTGGGTAAAAACAACCAGTTAAGAAACTTCAGACAAAACCGATAAAACGAATTTCAATAAAATACGCGGAATAAAACTGAGAATTCTGCAAATGAGAAACTGTAAAATCTAGATACAATATTTAACGTGGTTGGGTCAATCTGACCTACGGCCACGGGCAAACGAGAGAGAGAGAGAGAGAGAGAGAGAGAGAGAGAGAGAGAGAGATTTATTAACACCAAAGAAAAATTACAATCATTCAAGGCTAGAACTGCACTTGAAATCTGATCACTCACAATAGGTATCACTCACTTTTGGCTGCCAAATGAAAGGCTCTGCACAAAATATACTACCTCACTATTTTTCTTATCTGTGTTTTCTTTTCTTCTTCTTGTCTTCTGCTTTTTTTGCTCTCATCAACTTACAGACACAACACACAATTATATAAGGAAATGTGTGTGGCAAAAAAGCCAAAGGAAAGAAAATACTTCTCCATCTTTTAAGGAGAAAAATTGAGCAATTGATTTGAAGGCTTGGTCAAAATAAGAAAATTCATGTAAACGTGAAAAACAATGTAGGCCACCTACTCCTTCATGTCTCCACAATCTAACAATTCAAGATGTTAATATTAGCGAGAAATGTTCAATATAGTCCATACTTTTTTCATAGTCCTAAGGGACTAATTTTAGTCTTTGGATCAGCCTCATCAATGGACCAGATTGAATTTTAAAATTTTGGGCGGAGTGACATATTTGTAATTAACATGTGATGCTTTTACAATCACATGTGATTGTATACTGAATCACATGTGATTGAATATTAAAATTTTAGGACTATGTTTTTTATATGGATTTTATTGAACACACCTATAATATTAGCTGTTAACTTTTAATGGTCAACAACTAGTTTCTTGATGTTATTGAGATCCTTCTTTGGTTTCGCAGAGTTGAAGCAGCTTGTGCAGCGCATCCTACTGCTGATGTATTTATAAATTTTGCATCTTACAGAAGGTCTGTTCTAAGTTGTTCCACACAACTCCCATGAAAGTAGCAATGTTTCTGTTTGTCAAATGTTCGTCTTGTTGCTTTGATTTAGTTTTTGTAATTTTTAATATATAATTATTGAAATTTCTGGAATTGTTACAGTGCAGCTGCTTCATCCAATCTTGCTCTCAAACAGCCCACAATCAGGGTTGTGGCTATTATTGCTGAGGGTGTTCCTGAATCTGACACCAAGGAATTGATAGCATACGCAAGATCAAACAACAAGGTACATACAATCTTTGATGTCTATTAATTTACTGAGACCATTTACATTCTTTCTACATCCCGTGCCTCTCATCCCATCTTTACTTCATATATTTTTCTATCCTTAATACTTTATTGAATGATACTATACTCGTTATGACTTAGTTTTTATGCATATTCTTGTGTATTTTTTTCTAAATTTTAAATCCAGTGATGCATAAGTTAGTAACATGTGATCTATATTTTTATAACACATGATGCATAAGTTTGGACCATGTGTTCTGTATTTTTTGTAGCATAATTTTTTTATTTTCGAAATCAGTGACCCACCAGTTTTTCAATTTTTGCAGGGCCTCTATTGTTTACTAGTTTTAAATGTTCGTACCTAATTAAAGTATTAAATATGTTATAAAAAGTATATTAGTAGAATAATATACACGTTTCTTCAAATAAAACAACTTAGGATGTTGTAACATTTTGAGTGCATTGCATTGTAGGCATGTTTGTGAAAGTTTAACCCATTCAATGCTTCGAATCATTAAGCCCATTTAATCCATCTGACCCGTTTCATTTTAGCTATTTTTTTTAAAATTTAGAGCCAAAATAGTACAAACCCGAATTGACCCATTTGACCCGTTTCATTTTAGCTATTTTTTTAAATTTAGAGCCAAAATAGTACAAACCCAAATTGACCATTTGACCCATTTCATTTTAGCTATTTTTTTTTTAATTTAGAGCCAAAATAGTACAAACCCGAATTGACCCATTTGACCCATGTCATTTTAGCTGTTCATCATGATTAGCACTGATCTTTGTGCAGGTTGTTATTGGCCCTGCAACTGTTGGTGGTATCCAAGCTGGAGCTTTCAAAATTGGTGACACTGCAGGAACAATTGATAACATTATACAATGCAAACTTTACAGGCCTGGATCTGTTGGATTTGTCTCTAAATCTGTATGCACACATTCTTGATTTTCTTTACCATTATTCCCAACTAAAATTTAGCAGTGATCACAATTATTGTGTTGAAACTGATTTTGGAAATCGACTTTATCCCCTTGGTTAACCTGCAGGGTGGCATGTCAAATGAATTGTACAATACAATTGCGCGTGTAACTGATGGAATTTATGAAGGTAAATAAGCATGAACACTTGTTATTATACAATATATGCTGAATTGCAATTTTCATGCTATTTACGGGTTCTGTTCTAACAAAATCTTGGATTTTCTAGGGATTGCGATTGGAGGAGATGTTTTTCCGGGCTCTACTCTTTCTGATCACGTTTTGCGGTTCAACAACATTCCTCAGGTACCTTTTGAGTCTATTGACGATGTAGTAGATCACTAATTCACTATAATATGCCATGTTTCGTAATAAAGCTAAGGGTTAAGCACGGAATAATCCTCAAAGTTTCATTTGTTTTACGGTTTAACCCTCAAAATTATTTTTTAACACATAAAAACCGTAATGTTTCATTTAAATTATGTTTTAATCCTCAAAGTTTCACTTGTATTTTGACCAAAGTTTGTTTTTAAATGGTTTAACCATGAAGTTTAGTTTGGTTTTTGTTTAAATCCTTCAAGTTTTAGTTTAATTGCGATTTCGCCCACGTAAGGATTAAAACATTGAGGATCAAACTGAAATACAAGTGAGAATTTAAGGATTAAAACATAATTTAAATGAAACATTATGGTTATTACGTGTTAAAAAAAACTTTGAGGTTTAAACCAAAATACAAGTGGAACTTTGAGGATTAAAACATAATTTAAATGAAACATTATGGTTATTATGTGTTAAAAAAACTTTGAGGTTTAAACTGTCATACAAGTGAAACTTTGAGGATTAAAACATAATTTAAATGAAACATTATGGTTACTACGTGTTAAAAAACTTTGAGGGTTAAACTGTAAAACAAATGAAACTTTGTGGACTATTCCATGTTAAACCCTAAAGCTAATATTCATACTATTGGTAGTTTTTCAACATATGATGGATCACAAGTTCAATTTTTTTTTTCAATTTTTGTTCAATCAGGTGAAAATGATTGTTGTTCTTGGGGAACTCGGTGGTCGAGATGAATACTCCTTAGTCGAAGCCCTAAAAGCCGGAAAAATCAGTAAACCAGTATGTGCTTGGGTCAGTGGAACTTGTGCACGCCTCTTCAAATCCGAAGTTCAGTTTGGGCACGCGGTAAAATAATGCTCTACTCTTAACTTTTTCTGGAGGGTATGACAATTATTAACTTCATTTGCAATCTTGTTTAACATTCTTGATAATTAGGGCGCCAAAAGTGGTGGTGAAATGGAGTCTGCACAAGCTAAAAACCAAGCACTCATGGATGCCGGGGCCATTGTCCCGACATCATATGAAGCATTTGAAACATCAATCAAGGAAACATTTGAGAAGTTGGTATGTCTTACACACCTCATAGTTTACATTTTCTGCATATTCTGCCTCAGGCAAAAGTTCAAACGAGAACTGTTTTTCGTACGAGAACTGCGAGAACCAATCTGAGCCTTCCAATTCCCCCTCCTTTAATGTCATCACCCTCCCATGAATTCCTCACATGCACCCTGCCACACTTGATCCCCCACGCTCCCCATCCATGAATTCCACCTATCAAATCAACGGCTAAGATTGGTTCTCACAGTTCTCGTACGAAAACAGTTCTCGTTTGAACCCTCCCTTCTGCCTCATTTATTCCATCAATTTATATTTTGTGGTGTTTGTTAGGCTGAGGAAGGCAAGATTAGTCCGATTAAGGAGATCACGCCTCCACAAATCCCGGAAGATCTTAACACCGCCATTAAGAGTGGAAAAGTACGAGCACCAACTCATATTATTTCAACCATATCAGATGACAGAGGTAAAGACAAAAACACGATTGGTCTATCAAAATCTCGACTTTAGTAATTAAGAAATATTGTAATGGGTAACCATTTTTCTTCAAATTTGAATATTTAGGTGAAGAGCCATGCTATGCTGGTGTACCAATGTCTTCGATTGTCGAAAAAGGAATGGGTGTCGGTGATGTTATTTCACTTCTATGGTTTAAACGCAGTCTTCCTCGCTACTGCACACAATTCATCGAGATTTGCATCATGTTATGTGCGGATCATGGGCCGTGTGTATCTGGTGCTCACAACACGATTGTGACAGCTAGGGCAGGAAAAGATCTCGTATCGAGCCTTGTTTCTGGTACCTAAAAGTAACCAAATTCGTAACTTTTACTTCATTCGAGTAATAGTATTGAACGATTATTCTGAATAACAGGCTTGCTTACTATTGGTCCACGTTTTGGTGGTGCCATTGATGATGCTGCTCGCTACTTCAAGGATGCATACGATAGGGTGAGTTCATGTGGTGATGCTCAACTTCAAGCTTTTAGAATGTTAACTTTGAGTTGTGTTCAATAAAGTCCATATAAAAAACATAGTCCTGAAATTCAGTCACAGGTGATTCATTATACAATCACATGTAATTACGAAAATGCCCCTCTGTCCAAAATTTTAAAATGTAATCTGGACCATTGATTCCATTGATCCAAAGGCTGAAATTAGTCTCTCAGGACTATGAATTAAGTATGGACTATATTGAACATTCTTCTGTTAACTTTAATGTCTTGTTTTGGCAGAAACTTTCACCATACGAGTTTGTTGAAAGTATGAAAAAGAAGGGTATTCGTGTACCCGGAATTGGTCACAGGTATGTAAATTTACCATCTCATTACTATTCTAATTAAGATCAGAAGTTGCTTGATCGCGAGATTAAATTAAACTTCAATTTTGGTTGTGAAAAAGGATCAAGAGAGGTGATAACAGAGATAAAAGAGTGGAGTTATTACAACTATTTGCTCGCACGAATTTCCCGTCAACAAAGTACATGGAATACGCGGTTGAAGTAGAGGCTTACACTCTCTCAAAAGCAAACAATTTGGTGATGAATGTTGATGGCGCCATTGGTACCCTTTTCTTGGATCTTCTTGCAGGTAGTGGAATGTTCACTAAACAAGAAATTGATGAGATTATCGCCATTGGTTACCTTAATGGTCTCTTTGTCTTGGCCCGTTCCATCGGTCTCATTGGGTAAAAACTTGCTCTTTTTGCTTACATTTTCTTTTCAATGAATCTTGTCTACAACCCATGAAGCATGAATGTTGATGGTATGATATTTGCAGGCATACGTTTGATCAGAAGAGATTAAAGCAGCCACTATACCGTCACCCGTGGGAAGATGTTCTTTACACCAAGTGATTAGTGTTGTACACAATTCTATCATTGTTGGCCTCTGCTTCTGATTAAACAGAAGTAGATGGCTGTTTGCCTTCTGTCTGTTTGTATCTGTTATAGCTTAAAGCTTGTTAATGTATGCTTTATATTTCAATTGTTACCTCAATGAGCCTTGTTTTCAGAACATTAGAAGAAATAACATGATTGTGGAAATTTATCTTTCATACTACTTTTTTGTCGTTATTGGTTGTTTTGTTTGTTTGCCACAAACTAAATACAATTTAGTTGCAAAGTAGAAGGTTAAATAGGGGGTTTCGAGCATGTGTTCATGTTGGGTATGTTTGGTTTTTTGTAGCTGATAGTCTTTTGTTTTAAGAATAAAGCTACAAGTTACGTTTGGATGAAATTGTACTCTAGTATATGCTTCACATTATTATATACTCCACACAAATATCCAACAGCCACTAAGGTTGTATCCCACCATAAAGGCTAAACCAAAATCCATAAAGGCCGTATCTTGCCACAAAGGCTAAACCAACAGCCATAAAGGCTGTATCCAGTCACAAAGGCTAAACCAACAACCATAAAAGACTGTTTCATGCCGCAAAGGCTAAACCAACAGCCATAAAGGCTGTATCCTGTCATGAAGGCTAAACAATCATAACATTAGTTATTTCTCATATACACAACACAATGGACATCACATAGTATATTAAGTGAATCAGTCTACCCACCTTGATGATATGTAAAGCCAATAGTAGTTCAAACCATAGATATATGATCAAGAATAGTCCTACAAGAATAACCTATGGTCCGTTAGCCTGCTACAATATTTTTCTTTTAATTCAATTAGGAACCTATCATACCCATAATATACAATTTTAATAGACCATCCATACAGGACTAAGTGGGCGTCTAACACACCCAACATGTAACTAGATAACATCCATAGGTTTACCAAAACCACACTAGACATATGTAACGCGCTGGATTTCACAAGCTTAATTATTAGAATATACTATTTTCAAAACTCGATTTACCACAATATATCGTTTAATAAATACAGCGGAAGTATTTATCTAACTAAATACACCAATTATAGTATAAATTTTAACAACAGATCCAACGGTGTTACCGAATATCTGCCGACCATTATAATCAAACATCAGAGTAAACAAAAGCATGAGCAAATGTGTTCCCCAAAATTTACAATTGAAATAACCATAGCATGACACCCTTCCTTACGAACAACTATATACCTGCATAATAGGAAGGATACATGAAGGGGTTAGCTATAAATAGCTAGTGAGCAACAGTTAAACAATAGTATCATAACGAGAATATCATATCATAGATTAGCAATCAATTCTACCCTAACACATAGCGATGTTCCGGTACAGCCAGCCGGAGTCACATCTTGCGGGGTGTAAGCCCAGCTCAATGATCCATACTGGGGAAGCCGCATACATCATATCATATCGCGCCGGTGGGTTACGACCGCAATTTATGTACATGCATACTGAAACTCGTGTTACTGAAACTCGTGTTAACAGCTTACAATTAACACAATTAGTTCTAAACATAAGCTACAAAAACCACCACACTCCATACTGGGTAAGCCGTATACATCATATCAATTAACACATCACAGCAACTGAAACTCGTGTTTTTGACACCCAAATCGACCAAAACTCAATTCCAATTGTACATATACATTGTTTAACAACCTTAGAAGCTTATTTACATGAATCCTGAATCAAACAATCTCTAACATCACTTTACACCATCAAATTAGAACAAACTTCTTCAAATACAAGAACTAGGTTTACCAAATGGAATTTACTTACTGAAGGAGATGATTAGGAGTTGTGCACAGTAGCTTTAGGCAAGAAAATCAGTTGGCAACTCACAATTACAACTTCCTTCTTGATTTTCTTCTTCAAATTTGCAAGAGAGTGGTGTGTGTGTTGTACGTAGGTTTGTGTGTGTGCTAGTGTGTGTTTTTGGTTCCCAGGAGATAAGAACCGGTATAGGCCGACTTTAGTTGGTCTATTTATTGAAACGCGGTATTTTGTTCCCCTTTTTAACTTACAACTAATTCTTCGTTTACCCGTTTCAACTAACAAGGATATATTTGAAACCATTATCTAAAACCATTTAATATTTTATAACTTTTACTATTTAACCTCAACTTTCATCTAACACCTTGTATATCCTCTTTAACCAACTAACAATCTGTTAACAACTAAAATCAATTAATTAAAGTCAAAGTACAAACAGTTGTACACAAGGTACAACTAGGCACTACTAGGCCTATTTTCAGGATGTTATAAACCTACCCACCTTAAAGAGGATTCCGTCCTCATAATTCAACCACGATTACACACATAGCTACATGTTACTAAAATTATCCAGCGTTGGGCAACAAACGGAATTAACATAAAAACTATAAACACTAAAGCTTTATTTATTCCAACTAACTACAACATTAATATACACAAAAGTACTTCTCATATTTGTACATCTTACACCTAATCAGAAGAAAAACTTTGCACCACCGGTTCAGAGTTTACAGTACACTTCGATTAGTTAGGGCACTCCGAGGAGTTATGCCCATAGCATTTACATTCATAGCAGTATTTACCCAAACATTCCTTAGCATAATGTCCTGGAAGTCCACATGCGTAACCAACTTTCTCTTTATACCTACACTCTCCAGTATGATTTTTACCACTGATATATGCGTTTTTATGCATGTTTTACATGCTAGAATACCCCGTTCTTAGCCCAAATCCAAGGTGATTACTCCTATTATTGATCTAATATGCTTAACATTCACCATGCACGTTACAAAGAGCTTAAAGCAAGATAAATGGGCAAAACATGGAAAGAATTGAAGAAAATTGAAGAATAGTGAAAAAGGGAGCCCTACGGCCGTAGAAGATAATCCCTACGGCCGTAGGAGGCTGTCTTCTAGAATCCATCATTGCCTGCCAGATCTTTGCGTGTCCCGGTCAGTTGGTTTAACATTGCGTGTGGAGAATATCCGGTTATGATTTCCTACGGCCGTAGAGGCTTATTCCTAAGGCCGTAGGAAGCCCACTTACAGCAGATTAAATTCAGAATTCTGCCATTTTGCAAAGGGTTACCATTTTCAACTCCACTCCGGAAAAACACATCCATATACCCTCTCTAAATATCCCAACACTCCAGGGGACTTCTCTTGGTGATTCTAAGGAGGAGATTTTGGATCTTGAAGGCTTGGAACAACATTTGGAGATTGGATTCATTAGTTTTATCATTGCTAGCTTGGGTATACTCTTTCCATTTGTTATATCAATCATGTACCCATGTGTTCCAGATGTTGTAGTGCTACTATTATTGTATATGGATAACTAAACTCATTTCACTTGGGCCAAGATGATTCTTGGCTAAGTTATGGCAATATATTTGACTTTTATGATGACTTAATTCATATATGCATGTTTGATCATGAATACAAGTGTGTTTTATCAACTTAGTATGTTTAATCTTACCATGTGTGATAATATGTATAGGATAACTCCTTCATGTTTAAGCATGTGGATATTCAAGAATGATGGTTGATTTTACTAATTCCATGTTGAGTTTGTTATTAGAAATGATACATCTTGCATGGTTGTCTTTAGATATCATTATTGGAATATGTTTTGAATCCTTGTAGGTTCATCCATTATTGGTCATTTTATTCATATGTTGTTTTTATGCATGCCTTGTGATTGTAGATGAAAATCTTGTCATTTGGTGTATTCATTGGTCTAACATGCCACAAATAATTAAAGGGTTCACAAAGATGTTTGTTGGTATGTTTAGATGGTGAAATGAACTCACATGTATGCCTTTGTTATGCTTGTCTTAGTGTTCAATGTGCATATCACATGATTCATGTTTTAAGAAGTGTTGGCTATACTAGAAATGGTAGGTTTAACATGTTCATATCTTTAGTAATCATGTGGCTAATCATTAAAACCCCTTAATTGTGTGGTGAGTTTAGAGGAGTTTGTGACCCCATTGTACCAGTTTACATGTGTTTATGATCTGAGATTAAAGTCTAGATTGTAATTTGTTGTTGAATGCCTTTATGTTAGATTTGACTTTTCTGTCGTATTGGTTCCTACGGCCGCAGTGAGAAATCCATACGGCCGTAGGGACTGTACAATTGCTACGGCCGTAGTGAGAAATCCATACGGCCGCAGGAGGTTATTTTCACAACAGTTTGCTGTTTTTGCTTGTTTTAACTTATTTAACCACGTTAACACCTTTTTGGGTTCTGAGGACTACTGGATATGTCATTTGAAAGGATGTATGTCTTTGTAGTTTGATTTGGACGTGATTTGGTGGATTTGTAGTTAAATCCTTATATGTCGTTGCTTGCCTGATTATGTTTGATTGCTAAGTCTGAGTCTTGATAACTCGAGTGATGATTTCTGCATGATAATGTAGTCTTGTGAGTATTAGAACAGCATGCTATGCGCTTAATCTATTCAAGTCTTCATATTATGTTTTGTATCATGTCATTGCCATGACTAGTCTCGATGATTCGAAAGCCTGAGTGAATCTGTTATCCTGCCTGTTTGCCTTCGGTGTTAATCTGTTTTAGTTGCTATATTTCCTGTTTAATTTAGTTCATTCTGTCACTTGCTTAATATTAATTCTGCTGATCAAACAACAATGAGACTTAAGTATTGGTAGCTTCCTGTCCTGGTTAGCTTCCTGAGACTTAAGTATTAATTATGTTAATCTTGTTACTTGTTACTTGAAATTAGGTGTGCCTGATTAGGTAGTTCTTGCTTTTTCTCGCACCCTCTGTCAGTTTGTTCTATTCTGAGCAAATTGAGACTTTTCAAGAACTGGAGCGTGAGTTTCGACGACGCCGACGCCGTCAACGCCAACGCCAAAGAGAACGTTTACTAAACATGGCGGAAGAACCACCACCACCTAGGACACTTAACGACTATGTTCGTCAGGATATTAACAATATCCAGAACACCATCATTCAACCTAGGGTGGCAGCAAACAATTTCGAAATCAAACCAAATGTAATTCAAATGGTTCAAAACTCCGTTCAATTTCATGGATTACTCGACGAGGATGCAAACGCTCACATCCGTAGTTTTCTCGAAATCTGCGATACGTTTAAAATCAATGGTGTTACTGATGACGCCATTCACTTGCGTTTATTCCCATTTTCTCTCGAAGACAAAGCCAAGCTTTGGCTTATCTCTCCAGGTAAATTCCATTGCTACATGGAATGATCTTGTTGCCAAATTTCTAGCTAAATACTACCCGCCGGCCAAAACGGCCAAGCTGCGTAATGATATCTCATCGTTTCAGCAGACTAACGGGGAATGTCTTTATGATGCCTGGGAGAGATACAAGGATCTCATGCGGAGATGTCCTTCACACGGATATGAGCTATGGAATCAAATTTTCATATTTTATAATGGCTTATCCGTTGTCACTCGGCAGATGATAGATGCTGCCGCAGGAGGTGCATTGGGTAGCAAAGACCCACAAGCGTGCTATGATCTTATCAAAGATATGGCAACCAACAGCTACCAATGGAACCCCTCCACGAGACTAAAACCGCCAAAGAACGGTGGAGTTTTCAATGTGGATGATTTATCTTATCTCTCTGCACAGGTAGAGAAGTTGACAAAGAAAATGGATCAGATGTGTTCCCCTCCTAAACAGGTTACTTGTAATTTCTGCTCACGAGGAAGTCGATTTCATTACTAATCAGCCGAGGTCTCAGTATAATCCTAGTGCAACAAACTATAATCATGCATGGAGGGATCACGCGAACTTCAGTTATCATAACCAAACCACTAAACCCCCTCCAGGGATTCCATACCCACAGAGACCACATCATCCTCAGCAGTTCGATCGTCAGCCTCAACAGTTTAATCGTCAACCGCAACCATATGAGCAACCACGTCAGTATAACACTCAACCACCGCTTCCAAATCAATCTGCATTATCATCATCTTCTTCAGTATCTTCCAATCTGGAGGATCTTGTGAAGCAATATCTGGCACAATCCGAGTTGCGTTTCAACCAAACAGATGTTAGACTCAATCAAACGGAAGCAACTTTGAGAAATCAACAAGCTTCACTTCAAAATCTCGAAAATCAAGTTGGCCAGATATCTAAGCTCTTGTCAGAGCGACCACAGTGAGGTCTCCCGAGCAACACAGATGCAAATCCGAGAGCACACGTGAAGGCAATCACTTTGCGTAGTGGGACGACCACGGTACCACCACCGTTTCCCTCTCAATCCAAAGAAACTGAAAAACAGGTCCAATCGGAGGATTCTGACGAGGCGCATAACAGGCTAGACCCAGCAAGTACCACGCAAGTCGAACCTCCGGTCAAAATATTTCAGCCTACCATTCCTTTTCCCCAGAGATTAAGGAAAGAGAAAACGGAGGAACAATATGGTAAGTTCCTAGAGCTATTCAAATAGCTCCATGTGAACATTCCATTTGTTGAGGCACTCACACAGATGCCTAAATATGCCAAATTTCTTAAGGATTTGCTCAGCAACAAGAAGAAATTAGAGGACCTGTCGTTGGTGACTTTAAACGAGGAGTGCTCAGCCATTCTTCAAAATAAATTTCCAGCAAAGAAAACCGATCCTGGGAGCTTCACAATCCCATGTCTGATTGGTAATCTCATTGTTAACAACGCTCTAGCTGATCTAGGTGCCAGCATCAACTTGATGCCTTACTCTGTATTTTCTAGACTAGGCCTAGGAGAACCAAAACCGACTCGTATGTCACTCCAGCTAGCCGATCGTTCAGTCAAATATCCACGAGGGATAGTTGAAAAAATCTTGGCCAAGGTTGACAAATTTGTGTTTCCTGCAGATTTTGTCATCCTAGATATGGATGAGGACAAAAACGTCCCACTCATTCTTGGTCGTCCATTTTTAGCTACTGCTCGATCATTGATTGACATTTGCAACGGAAAACTTACGCTTCGAGTAGATAAGGATGAAGTGACTTTTGACATCCAAAAGTCAATGAAACACTCAGCTAGCCAGGATGACACTCTTTATTTCGTTGATATCTTTCATCGTTATCCCATGGATCACATTGTTCCAACTCTAGAGAAGGATGCGTTTGACACGCAAATCCTGGATGAGGATGTCTTGGATGTAGAGCAGGTAAAGCTTGTCTCTGATGAGCTAACCAGCACTATTCCACCTGACGAGACACCTATCTCAGATGTTTTCGAGGTCCTTGAAAAATCCGAGAGCTCAGCCTCTCGACCATCTATTGTGGACCCGCCTTCTCTTGAACTCAAAGAACTTCCTTCTCATCTTGAATATGCATTCTTGGAGGAAGATTCTAAGCTGCCTGTGATAATAGCTTCTAACCTTACTGTTGATGAGAAAAGTAAGCTATTACAGGTTCTGAAAAATCACAAAACTGCCATTGCATGGAAAATTTCTGACATAAAGGGGATTAGTCCATCCTTCTGCACACATAAGATTCTCATGGAGGATAATTATTAGCCGTGTGTGCAGCATCAGAGACGCTTGAATCCCAACATGGAAGAGGTAGTCAATAAAGAGTTTATAAAGCTACTGGATGTCGTCTTGATCTACCCTATCTCCGATAGTCCGTGGGTCAGTCCAGTCCAGGTTGTTCCCAAAAAGGGAGGAATGACCGTCATTCTGAATGATAAAAACGAGTTAGTCCCAACTCGTACGGTCACGGGGTGGCGTGTGTGCATTGATTATCGCAAACTCAATGATGCCACACGTAAGGATCACTTCCCCCTTCCTTTCATCGACCAAATGTTGGAGCGTTTGGTTGGAAACGCCTTTTATTGCTTCCTTGATGGATTCTCCGGATACTTTCAGATTCCTATCCAACCGGAGGACCAAGAGAAGACAACTTTCACATGCCCTTACGGTACTTTTGCCTACCGGCGTATGCCTTTTGGGTTATGTAACGCTCCTGCAACATTTCAGCAATGCATGACGGCTATATTTCATGACATGATTGAGGATTGTGTCGAGGTATTCATGGATGACTTTTCAGTTTTTGGAAACTCCTTCGATACATGCCTCCACAACTTAGAAAAAATGTTGTCTCGCTGTGAAGAAACTAGCCTTGTGCTTAATTGGAAAAAATGCCATTTTATGGTACACGAAGGTATAGTTTTAGGTCATAAAATCTCTAGCAAGGGGATTGAGGTAGACAAAGCCAAAATCGATGTTATTGCAAAACTACCTCCACCCTCAAATGTCAAAGCCATTAGGAGCTTTCTCGGACACGCAGGGTTTTACCGGCGCTTCATAAAGGATTTTTCGAAAATCACCCGGCCGTTAACCCATCTCCTTGAGAAAGACGCTCCTTTCATTTTTCTCCTGAGTGCGATCATGCATTTAATCTTTTAAAGGAGAAATTAACCAATGCTCCTATCCCGACGAGCCCAGATTGGTCGCAACCATTTGAGTTTATGTGTGATGCTAGTGATTTTGCAGTTGGTGATGTTTTGGGCCAACGCATTAATAATCACTTTCAGCCGATCTACTACGCCAGCAAGACGCTGACTGACGCTCAAGAAAATTTTACAGTCACTGAGAAGGAGTTGTTAGCAGTAGTCTTTGCGTTCGACAAATTTAGATCTTATCTGGTGTTATCAAAAACCGTGGTCTACACTGACCACTCTACTCTTCGTTACCTTTTTGCAAAGCAAGATGCAAAGCCCCGCCTCATTCGATGGATTCTCTTCTTGCAAGAATTTGACATCGAAATCAAAGACAAAAAGGGAGCAGAAAATCTGGCTGCTGACCATCTGTCTCGTCTTGAAAATCCAAATTTGGAGGTGCTTCATGAATCAGGCATAAAAGATAACTTTCCTGATGAATTCCTATATGCCTTGACAAGCACCAAAGAAATCCCCTGGTACGCTGATTTTGCAAATTATCTTGCAGCTGGGGTGATGATCAAAGGCCTCTCACATCAACAAAAGAAGAGATTTTTCTCTGAACTGAAACATTATTTTTGGGATGATCCTTATCTCTTCCGGATCAGATCAGACCAAATCATTCGAAGATGTGTGAGTAGCGATGAAGCTAAGAGCATTCTGAAACACTGTCATATGGGTCCAACTGGAGGCCACAATGGACCTGGCTACACTGCCAAAAAGGTCCTCGATTCAGGTTTCTATTGGCCCACAATATTCAAAGATGCTCATCTATTCGTTAAAACTTGTGATGCCTGCGAAAGAGCAGGGAATATTTCAGCACGAAACGAGATGCCTCAGAATAGCATTCAAATTTGTGAAATCTTCGATGTTTGGGGCATCGATTTCATGGGTCCTTTTCCACCTTCGCACGGTTGCAAGTACATACTAGTAGCCGTTGATTATTTGTCAAAGTGGGCGGAAGCTCAAGCCTTACCCACTAATGATGCGAGGGATGTTTGTAAATTCCTTAAGAAGTTATTCTCCCGATTTGGTACTCCGAGAGCACTCATAAGCGATCGGGGAACTCACTTCTGCAATGCTCAAATCGAGAAAGTGTTGAAACGATATAGGGTAACTCATAGACTCGCAACTCCTTATCATCCGCAGACGAGTGGCCAAGTCGAGGTCACAAACAGAGGTCTTAAGAGAATATTGGAAAGGATAGTAGGTGGTAGCCTGAAGGATTGGGCTGAAAAACTGGATGACACGCTGTGGGCATTCCGCACTGCATTCAAGACCCCTATATGTACAACGCCTTATAGGATGGTCTACGGCAAAGCGTGTCGTCTTCCCGTTGCGCTAGAGCACAAGGCCGACTGGGCTTTAAAATTGTTAAATCTTGACGTCTCTAGTGCTGGTGATAACCGCTTACTTCAGATCAATGAGCTTGATGAGCTGCGGCTCCAAGCTTATGAAAATTCAAAGATATACAAGGAAAGGACGAAGGCCTTCCATGACAGCCGCCTGAAGGACAAACAATTCCAGGTTGGCGATAGTGTACTCTTGTACAACTCTAGGTTGCGTTTCTTTCCTGGTAAACTGAAGTCCAGATGGACAGGCCCTTATGTTGTCCATACTGTTTACCCGCACGGGGCTGTTGACATCACAAACTCCGAGGGAGTAACTTTTAAGGTCAACGGCCACCGACTCAAGAAATACATTGGTTTCCCGCATTCTCCAGAGGAACCCAGAGAGGTTCTGAAGCTTCACCCCGCCGCACCTTAGCGGGGTGAGTTGGGTCTTTTACCGGCAGACCTTACAGAACTGGATATGCTTTCCTCCGCTTCTTTTTCCCTCCTTTCTTGTCTTTTTCTGCGTACTCAATTGCCTTCTGATATTCTGCGCGATATTGTCATGAGACATGAGAAAAACGTGAGGAGAGACCAAAACTTTGCCAAGTTTCATCGAGGCACTTCTATCTATGCGGCAAAGAGGCGTGCCAAATATGTAGGGAAATGTTGGAGATGTGGTGCTCTGTTGCATGAGGGCGCTTGAAGGAATTTGCCGACGATATCTCAGTCAGAGTGTGCTAGTGCTCTTCGAGAAGACCCTGTTAAGCTAAAAGCCGAGTGGGTCTTACGTCCTAAAAGTAACGCTGGTGCAATGATTGATGAGTTGGCGAGTCTCCGGCTAAGCAAACTCGAGCCTAAGCCCCGTTAGAATCCCTAGGTCATGCCTATGTTCGTGCCGTATAGCTCCTCGTGTTTTCTCACTTCAGTTCTCATTCAGTCTGGAGAGATAGGAAAACACACCACATTTCAACGCGTTAAAGTGTTCGCTTACACACCGTACTAATAGTGTGTTACTTGTACATATTGTCTGTTTGTCGGATGCCCAATTTCCGGGTTTCCGTTTCCCTTTCCGCGCATTTCAGTTTCTGTTGTTTCCTTTCCGTTCGTGTTTGTCGCTAATCTAGATGTGTGCTTTCAATTCCGCACTACTTGCTCGTACCCGTACATTCTCCAGAGGCCTATAGAGAGTAGTGTGTACCAAAATGTTGTTTGAATTGAAAATTTGATGAAAAATGGGTCATCATGCAAAATAGAGCCCCTACGGCCGTAGTACCATACTACTACGGTCGTAGCAGCTTTCTGAGACCTCTGCGGCCGTAGTACACTCTTCCTACGGCCGTAGGAACATCCCTATATAAGCCCTAAGATCATATTTCAAACGCACGTTCCCTCTCTCTCTCTCCTACGCTCTCTCTCTCTAAAACACGACCCGACGCTCGCAAAGGATTTTTCGTTCGTATCTCCTTCATTCTCCGGTCATTTTTCGCAAACAAGGTATTAAAATGCTCCTCTCACTCTTGCGTTCAATATGTAGTACATTGATTTCGTTTTAGAAGCCCATATATCGATCGATCGAACAAAATCCTAGGCGCCCGTTTTCTGCTGTTCGTAACTTTCCTACGGCCGTAGTAGGTATACCGTACGGCCGTAGCACTTCACTTTAGGGTTTTGCTATAAACTGCTTACTACGGCCGTAGTACAATTACGTTGTGGCCGTACAATAAATATCTTTTAGGGTTTTGTTTGGTTTTGCTTACTACGGCCGTATTAACATTATGGTACGGCCGTATGACCCCATTTTCAACTATTTTTCAAACTTGTTCATCTTTTGGACATTTTCAATACTTGGGGACCCATAGCATACCAAAGCAAACCCGTATCGATCGATAGGATGACTAGCCATCGTGCGCACGTCTTACTTAGATTTCTGTTCATTTCAGCTATGCCTCCTCGACGTGTGCGTAGACAGGCTTCACAATAGCTGCGGATAGACCTTCGCCATTTCCCACGTTTAGTCGACCCTGACAGAGTTCCGGTCGAGTGGCCAGCTGATGCCGCGCTTCCTCCTTTTCTTCGCTTCGACCGCGAGGAGGATCGTACGGACAGAGATATCCTGATGGGGTGCGCTGACAGTCACGGATACGATCCCATCAGGTATCTGGTTTGGGATGATTTATCCACTCTTCACATCAGAGGCCGTGCTCAGACCATTTGTGGCCCTCATTGGCAGCGGCTCTTCAGTTTACAGGGGGCGGTCTACCACGAGCTTGTATTGGAGTTCTTCTCCACCATCCACGTGATTACCCCGCTGATGGATTATGAGCGGGAGGACGCCCTGACCTTCCGCCTACTAGGGGCGAAGAGGCGGCTTTCATTGCGGCAGTTTGCCGTTTATATGGGTTTATATACGCACGAGGAGTTGGACACTTCGGCGTTTACAGAGGGCATCACTGATTGGCCCGAGGGTGTGAGCGGGATTTCTTTTTGGGATGAGGTTGGTACTGGGGTGTACAACACCGCCATCGTGCCGAAGAGCACGAAGCTCCGAGACCCGCTGCATCGGATTCTACACCGAGCCATCGTACACAGCATCACAGCACGCAACGCTTCATCTGGTTCGGTCACTTTCACCGACTTGTTCTATCTTTACACTATGGTTCACCAGCAGCCTTGCCAGCTTGCTCTCTGCCTGGCCCGTTTTCTGTTCCACATCCATACCTCCCGTGTTTCTCAGGCTATATACGGTGGGGGGGTACGTGACTATCTTAGCCGAGGCTATGGGCCTCCTGACTGCCGAGATTACTAATGATCTCGTTCGCTCCGCCCGAGCTGCTCCGATAGATTTGGGTGTCCTGCAGCGTATGAAAGTCGCTGCTAGGATCCAGAACCAGATGAGATTGATCAACCCTGATGGGTCAATTTGGGAGCCTCCTAGAGTGGTCGAGGAGGAGGCAACAGGTGGTGGAGAGGCAGGAGCAGGAGCAGAGGAGGAAGGAGCCGGTGGAGGTGCCCCAGAGCAGGGACACCCTGAGTTTACTTTTGAGGAGCTCTTTGGGACGACACCACCTCCCCGACAGCAGCCAGCCCAGGTTTACACGAGAGATTATAGGGCTAGGCTTGGGAGGTTGGAGAGGTCAGTATCTGAGATCCACGAGATGTAGCGGGAGTCTAGAGAGATTCAGAGAGCTGAGTTTGCACATGCCGAGGCTCACCGTCAGTACATGATCAGCATGATGCAGCTCATTGCGGCCGACACTTTGACATCTTCATAGCAGTTGCCACAGCCGCCAGCCTATCCGCAGAGGCTCCGGGACTTCACTGATGAAGCCGGGCCTTCGCAGCCGCCTCCGCCGTAGTTTTATTTTAGGGATAGTTGTTTAGTAGTTGTCCTTAATTGTATTTCTAGATTAGCTTGGCTGTACAATTTTGTTATGTTGCGGTACATGCCATTTTGATGTGTTTGATGTTCTTGTACTTATATTATCTATCTGTATGACATCAAAGCACTTGTACATATTTAGGATTTTTTTTATTGTACTTAGTTCCTTTTGCTTGCCATAGCTTGTGATTTATTTTTGTCCCTCTCTATGTTTCACTTTTGGTTGAGTTGTTGTTTTGCAAAGAATATTCGTGATATCTTGGAAGCTCAGCTTAAGTGTGGGGAGGAAGCCAACGCCTTCAAAGTTCTTGCAAATACAGACACGCAATTGCTATTCAGGGAGTTCTTAAAGCTCTTTTCTCGCACTTTATCGCTTACTATTAGTACATTGGGGACAAGTGTGGGGAGGGGAATAATATAACATGCCTGCTATTCTGTGTCCTTTTGAAAACTCATGTATGCTAACTATGCTTTAAACCTTAGAATTGATTTAGGCGTAAATTTTTCGCAAAATTTTATCATTTTGGACATGTTTAGATCTTCTCGCATGATAGACTTTAAACAAGTGACATTTCAACTTTTATGAAGTAGATTTTGCACAAATACTTGAGTTTTAACAAGTGTTTGACTTTAATTGCACAAGCCACACCTGATATGCATTCCTGAGCATTTGAGCCACTACACTTCATTTCTTACATGATTAGCTCATGAGATTGCTCACTTATTTGCTGATTGTTGCTTTGATTGTAGAACTTGCTTACTAGTATGCATGTCGAGATCATGAACTAAACTGTTGCAGTTAAGTGATAGAAGCACTAGGAAACCCCAATTCAGCCTATATACTTTTATTTTTAGCCAATTTCTATATATTTATCCCTAGTTATCAACTTTGAGCCTAAGCCTTTCATTTCTTACCCATGTTTATCCTGTTTTGGTCTATTTTATTTTTTTTAGCTTCCAGAATCAGTTTGACCCTTTTCATGCTGCTTAGTTCCGTTGTATTTTTGTTCGTCAATTGTTCATGCGCCGATTAGTGGGATATGAAAAATACTTATGTCCCTTGGTTTGTTCTGGTTATGCTGCATACAACTGAGTTTTCTGAAAAATCCAAAAAAAATAGAAAAAGAGAAAATTGAGAAATTCAGTTACTTGGCATGCTTTCCTTGGCTATTTTTGAGCCTGTCATACATTGAGTAGTAATTCTTTGTCGATATTACCTGGTTGTTAGCCATCATTCAGAGAATTTTGATTCCATTTCTACTTGATGAACTGTACTCTCGCTAAAAATACTATGTAATTCTGTATTCCTTCAATAATAGCAGCTTTGACGATTTTGAACTTGATTTCTGGATTCTATTTTAGCCACTTTTATATATTCCCATTCCTACCCTTAGCCCTAGCCACGTTACAACCCTGACAAAGTCTTCTTGATAATTGCATATGTTTATGTTAATTGGTGGAGATGTGATCTGTGATCAAGGTTATACTAATCTTAGCTTCAATCTAGCACACGTGCACTTATACACTTAACCCTAATACACATTGAGTGCTAGAGTGATCTCCGGTGAGGTTTGAAGTCAGATACTTGTCATAATTCATCTATGCGTGTTAAAATCTGTTTTTCATGGAAGTTTGTTTTTGTTACTGTGTTTGGCTGTCTGTTATGCTTTTAGATCTCTTCTATGTTGGAATGATACATGTTTGCACTGATTTGCTGCCTTTAGAAATTCTTTGGTTTTAACTATTGCATTAGAGTTTGCTTGAGGACAAGCAAAGCTTAAGTGTGGGGATTTTGATATATGCGTTTTAATGCATGTTTTACAAGCTAGAATACCCCGTTCTTAGCCCAAATCCAAGGTGATTACTCTTATTATTGATCTAATATGCTTAACATTCACCATGTAGGTTACAAAGAGCTTAAAGCAAGATAAATGGGAAAAACATGGAAAGAATTAAAGAAAATTGAAGAATAGTGAAAAAGGGAGCCCTACGGCCGTAGAAGATAATCCCTACGGCCGTAGGAGGCTGTCTTCAAGAATCCATCATTGTAACATCCTCAAAATGGGCCTAGTAGTACCTAGTTGTACTTCTTGCTCAGGGGATTGTACCTTGACTTTAAATAAGTATTTTAATGGTTGTTTTATATTTTAGTTAGTTAAAAGGGATATATGGGGTGTTATATAAAAGTTAGAGTTAATGTACAAAAGTGATACAATGTTAAATGGTTTCGCGTGATGGTTCCGTAGATATCCTCGTTGGTTGAAACGGATAAATCTAAGTTAAGTTTTAAGTTGAATAGGAGAACAAAATACCCGAGATGGGGTATTAGTTGTTGAGTCGGTCTTTGACTCTTTCTTACTCCTTGGAAGCTTCATGTACACACACACAAACACATAACCTCTACGTGAGAAACACACACATATCTTGGAGATTTTGAAAGAGAAATCAAGAAGGGAAAGGATTGTCAAGTGATTTCAGTAACAAGTCAAGCTCCAATTTGCTGTGTAATAACAGATTTGTAAGTGTTCTTGAGCTCCAAATTTAGTTTTGAGTTTGTAAGTAAGAAACACCAAATTGAAGGATTAAATGATGTTTTGATGTGGGTTTTATATACAAAGGTGTTAGCCAACTTCTATAGATGTTAAATAGAGTATATAAACGATTGAAGTTGAGTTTTAGTCGATTTGGGTGTCAAAAACGGGTGTTTGCAGGTCTGTCCACGAACAGGGACGAAGGTCTGCTGTTCGTAGACTTCCTACGGGCGTAGGTGGTATTACCTACGGCCGTAGTAAGCCTTGTGTATACGCTACGGCCGTAGGCAGGGTTACTGCGGCCGTAGGATGTGTTTTTGTGTGGATTACCGTCTACGGACGATGAAATAAGGACTACGGGTGTAGGTACGTAACCTACGGTCGTAGTTCACCAAAGAATAGCCACTACGGGTGTAGGAATAGATTCCTACGGCCATAGTGCATGTTTTCTTGAAAAGAAACTCGGCGGGCGTAGTGGTTGGACCCTACGGCCGTAGTAGGGTTTTGTTAAGTGTCCTACGGCCGTAGGACATGTGCACTGCGGCCGTAGTAAGCTGTTTTATGTTGACAGCTTATGTAGCTTGTGTTCTAACCTATGTGTGCTATGTGTAGGTGATAACTAAGTCTGAACCTAGTGTGTTAGGTGATTCGTACGACTCTGTTTGTTCTTGGGATTCCTGGATCCATATCTGCCTCTGGTGATATTGAGGTGAGTACCGGTTTCCCATGAGACTCAGTAAGTAGTGCTAACCCCTGTGTGTTTTTAATGTGTAATTGGTGTTCCCACATGTGTGTGCTTATGGTATGTTATAACGTGATATGCCATGCTACAGTGTTATATTGACAGTGACTAAAAGTATGTAACGTGAATCATGTGGTAAGTGTATGTTATGATTAAGTTATACTCGCATGTTCTCTTCACTAGTATGAACAGTATTTGCTGTGACTATTATGCGCGCATGTTATTGGATTCTGATTGGATCACTTATTGTTTGTGTACTTATGTCCGGACACTCGGGAAACTGCTTATAGTTTCCAACTCGGTTGAGGTCAGCTGGCTATATTGCGGCTGGATCCCTTGAGGGTCTAGATGGCTGGTTATTCGGGATCAACGGTGACTCGGTGGTGCACGCTGGGTTGTAGGTTCTGCAGGACCGCCGTTCCTTGACAAACAGTGGGGTCTTGGTTTGTAACTAAGGCCTAATTGAGCCCAGGTGGCTCTGCAACGTGCTCAGGGGGTTGCTCTTTGCTTCCCTACCAGCATGGATTGGTGTTGCTGATTTCTCAGTTGGATTCATTGAGCGGGATTTGCAACCCCGCGAGATATGACTCCCTCTGATATGTTGGCAATCCACGATGTGATAGGATAGCCTTGTGTGCTTTTCCTGTGTTGTGATAGCATGCTTATTGATACTTATGTGCAACCTGTACTCACTAGCTAGTGTAGCTAACCGGTTCATGTTTTAACCTTTTACAGGTAAAGATTTAGGCAGTCTGGCGAGGCGGGTGCTTGTGGGTAAATATATTTAGCTTTTATGGAACACTTTGTTGTTGTAAATTGTTTGTGATCCGATGGTCGGTTGGTATTCGGTAATACCGGTTTGTTTTGTTACTTGGCCTTTCATGTTTATAATCGCCAAGTTGGATAATAACACTTTATATCTTTTAATCAGTGTTTAGTTTCCGATGCACGTCTTGATAAGTATACTTAAAAAGTTTTAAATATTACTGATTTTAAGCTCGTGAAACCCGGTGTTACAATTAGGTATCAGAGCCTAAGTTTGAGAGAATCGAACACTTGTAAAAGTATTCGATCTCAAACTCGGGCCCGACCATCGTTAGGTGTTCCTTGCGGGATGATTGGGTTGAGTGTGAGTGTTATGTGATTATTGTGTGCTGTGAACTAACTTGTAGTGTTAATAGTTCGAAAGTAAGTCGCGTGTCATATAGTTCTTTCTTTACCCGTAATAGACTACAATGTCGGAGTAGCGAAATAGTGTTGAGCAAGACGTTGTACTAGCGGGAGATAGAATGGCTCGTCTTCGCCTTGAAGTAGGAGAAGAGGTTTTTCGCTACTACTCCGAGGACTTGAAGCGTGAGCAAGAGCGAGAGGCTTATGTCCGACATTTAGAAGAGGAGTTGCGGCTGACCAAAGAAATGTTGTCTCATTCGATTAAGAGTAGAGATGATAAGTATAACGTTTTCCAAGAATTTCTTTTCTGTAAACCTCCTAGTTTTAGCGATAGTGACGACCCTTCTGTTGCTACTCGATGGCTTCGAGAGTTGGAGGAGATTTTTGAGTTTTGTGTTACTGCACAGGAATATCGGATGGACTACGCAATACACATGTTGAAAGATGGTGCTGCTTCATGGTGGAACGCTGTGGAAGTTTCGGTCGGTAAGAAAGTGTTAGATACAGTGACTTGGGAACAATTTCGAGAGAAGCTGATAAACAAGTATTGCACTGAATTCAATGAAGAGTACGTAGAGCAGGAACTTAATAAGCTCCAAAAAGGAAGACAATCCATGAGAGACTTGATTAAAGTTTTTAAAGATAAAATAGAGTTTCTCCCGAGGTTGCTACCTGATGAAAACTCTAAGATACAGAAATTTGCAAGCCTATTGCCGATCGGACATCGTGTTTGCGTTAAAACCGCTACAAGCTTGAAACAAGCATTTCAGATAACACTGCAGATAGAAGGAGAATGTCTTCGCTATGAAAGGGATCAAGCGAATAAGAGTAAGAAGAGAAAATTACCGCTGTTTGTTTCCTTAGAAGGACAATCCTCTGCGGTAAAGAAAGCTGATTCCTCAAAAAGGCCGAGGTCTAATGGTCCTTGGTGTTGTAAATGTCGCACTTATCACACCGGAGAATGTACAGAAGCTACTACCAGATGTATGGGATGTGGACGTATGGGGCATGTGGGAGATGAATGCTAGTTTAAAGAAAGAGTGTGTTTTAAATGTCTTAAGCCGGGGCATAATATTATGGATTGTACTGCAAGACGAGGCAAGGGAGTAAACGAATCTTCCTCTGGTCAAAGAACAAAAATGCTATCGGTGACAACTGAAAGGCGTCCTCAGTGATAACATAGAAAGCCAGCAGGAAAGGAAGGATCGTTATAAGTGTTTTTCTTTAGTAGTTTTGGTTGTAACTGTATTAGTAAGTTCGCGAGTCAGAGGTTTTGTTGTAATGTTGTAAATTAGTGGTTTTGTAAAAGGTTGTGAGTGTCTGTTCTGTGTGTATTGACTCGTGTAAAGTAAGGTTTGTTGATACCAAGCAGTAATAGTTGTTAATTATGTTTTTGAGGTTATTATTGATACTGATGAGATTATATGAGATATTCGCTTTAGTCCGTAAAATATAATAAGAGAGTGGTAGTTGTATAAGCTTGTTGTTTAAAGTGTAAAAGATAAGCTAAGGAAGTAATCAATAAATCCAAATAAATGGTGTGAAGATATAGTTAGAATACTAACGAGTGAAACTTAAACGGTTTGTTAAGAAAGTATGTGTAAAGTGAAGTTGTATTTGTACTAATTAAGAGTTCTTTTGTTGCAGAGATATGAATAGAAACATAAATCAACAAGCTGAGAATGAGGAAACCCGTGAGGAGGCTTTGGGTCTGACTGCTATAGGCGAACTTCAAGATCATATCTCTGTATATGGAAGTAGACGTGGAGCCATACCTACGCAACACCTGCGAGAAGTGATGACTGATCAATTCGATAAGTGTTTTAAGAAAAATATGCCTCCCATTATAGCGGGCATAAGAAATGAGGTGAAAGAGGAAATGAAGGGCGAGATGAGAGAAGCGGTATGAGAAGAATTTCGTACAATGAAAGAGGAACGAAATGAAGATGGCCAAAAGACGAAAACTCAGGCTGAGGCCGGAGGGTCTAGACGTCGAGTTACGTGTGAGACTTGCGGAAAGAACCATGCCGGGGAGTGCAAGTACAAAGACAGAGTGTGTTATAAATGTGGACTCCCAGGACATTATGTCAAAGAGTGTTTGGGTAAGTTCTGTTACAAGTGTAGCCAGTACGGGCACGACTCTTCGGAGTTTCCTAATTAGTTGGAAGTGTTCTGTAGGTCCTCAAACGGTTGTAGAAAGTGTCATGTGGTTTAAGTGAAACGCGTGTAAGTGTAATGTGTGTGTTGTGTGTACAGAAATTTTGCGTTTAGTTGGAATAAATATAGTTTAGGTGTTTGTAACTTTTGTATTAATTGTGGTAGCATGTAACCATGTATATGATCGAGGGTGGATTCCGAGGACGGAATCCTCTTTAAGGAGGGTAGATTTGTAACATCCTCAAAATGGGCCTAGTAGTACCTAGTTGTACTTCTTGCTCAGGGGATTGTACCTTGACTTTAAATAAGTATTTTAATGGTTGTTTTATATTTTAGTTAGTTAAAAGGGATATATGGGGTGTTATATAAAAGTTAGAGTTAATGTACAAAAGTGATACAATGTTAAATGGTTTCGCGTGATGGTTCCGTAGATATCCTCGTTGGTTAAGTTGAATAGGAGAACAAAATACCCGAGATGGGGTATTAGTTGTTGAGTCGGTCTTTGACTCTTTCTTACTCCTTGGAAGCTTCATGTACACACACACAAACACATAACCTCTACGTGAGAAACACACACATATCTTGGAGATTTTGAAAGAGAAATCAAGAAGGGAAAGGATTGTCAAGTGATTTCAGTAACAAGTCAAGCTCCAATTTGCTGTGTAATAACAGATTTGTAAGTGTTCTTGAGCTCCAAATTTAGTTTTGAGTTTGTAAGTAAGAAACACCAAATTGAAGGATTAAATGGTGTTTTGATGTGGGTTTTATATACAAAGGTGTTAGCCAACTTCTATAGATGTTAAATAGAGTATATAAACTATTGAAGTTGAGTTTTAGTCGATTTGGGTGTCAAAAACGGGTGTTTGCAGGTATGTCCACGAACAGGGACGAAGGTCTGCTATTCGTAGACTTCCTACGGGCGTAGGTGGTATTACCTACGGCCGTAGTAAGCCTTGTGTATACGCTACGGCCGTAGGCAGGGTTACTGCGGCCGTAGGATGTGTTTTTGTATGGATTACCGTCTACGGACGATGAAATAAGGACTACGGGTGTAGGTACGTAACCTACGGTCGTAGTTCACCAGAGAATAGCCACTACGGGTGTAGGAATAGATTCCTACGGCCATAGTGCATGTTTTCTTGAAAAGAAACTCTGCGGGCGTAGTGGTTGGACCCTACGGCCGTAGTAGGTTTTTGTTAAGTGTCCTACGGCCGTAGGACCTGTGCACTGCGGCCGTAGTAAGCTGTTTTATGTTGACAGCTTATGTAGCTTGTGTTCTAACCTATGTGTGCTATGTGTAGGTGATAACTAAGTCTGAACCTAGTGTGTTAGGTGATTCGGACGACTCTGTTTGTTCTTGGGATTCCTGAATCCATATCTGCCTCTGGTGATATCGTGGTGAGTACCGGTTTCCCATGAGACTCAGTAGGTAGTGTTAACCCCTGTGTGTTTTTAATGTGTAATTGGTGTTCCCACATGTGTGTACTTAAGGTATGTTATAACGTGATATGTCATGCTACAGTGTTATATTGACAGTGACTAAAAGTATGTAACGTGAATCATGTGGTAAGTGTATGTTATGATTAAGTTATACTCGCATGTTCTGTTCACTAGTATGAACAGTATTTGTTGTGACTATTATGCGCACATGTTATTGGATCCTGATTGGATCACTTATTGTTTGTGTACTTATGTCCGGACACTCGGGAAACTACTTATAGTTTCCAACTCGGTTGAGGTCAGCTGGCTATATTGCGGCTGGATCCCTTGAAGGCCTAGATGGCTGGTTATTCGGGATCAACGGTGACTCGGTGGTGCACGCTGGGTCGTAGGTTCTGCAGGACCGCTGTTCCTTGACAAACAGTGGGGTCTTGGTTTGTAACTAAGGCCTAATTGAGCCCAGGTAGCTCCGCAACGTGCTCAGGGGGTTGCTCTTTGCTTCCCCACCAGCATGGATTGGTGTTGCTGATTTCTCAGTTGGATTCATTGAGCGGGATTTGCAACCCCGCGAGATATGACTCCCTCTGATATGTTGGCAATCCACGATGTGATAGGATAGCCTTGTGTGCTTTTCCTGTGTTGTGATAGCATGCTTATTGATACTTATGTGCAACCTGTACTCACTAGCTAGTGTAGCTAACCGGTTCATGTTTTACCCTTTTACAGGTAAAGATTTAGGCAGTCTGGCGAGGCGGGTGCTTGTGGGTAAATATATTTAGCTTTTATGGAACACCAAGTTGTAACACAAAACTCAAGGATTCAACATATGAATCCATTTCTTGACCTAAAACTCAACCAATTCAAGATGAACTTCATACCTCTTGTTACTAAATCTCTATCTGATCAAATTACAGATGTTAATCCTCACTTTAGAACTTGAAAACAGCAACTACAGAATCAAGTGTGTGTGTCCTATGTGTGTATGTATGCTCCTGGTGGTTTGACTCTAAATAAGTCAAATATAACTTCATATATATCTATGTACTTTCAGAAATGGCAAATCAGCCCCTGGACTTAATTACTTTGCACAATTGACAACTTTAGCCCTTCTAATTTTAAATCACATAAACACATAAAAGGGCAACTTGCTAATCACACATAACACTTAACACAACAATTGATATAACTCACATTTAGGAACTTACGAACTTTGGGGCGTTACAACTCTTCCCCACTTGGGACGATTTCGTCCCCGAAATCAACTGTACACATAGTAACTTTAACATCAGAACACATTGAACGTTACCGTAGCGCACTAGCGGTAGTCTTACATCTTCTCAACTCTGAATGCTATCGTAGCGCACTGACGATAGTCTTACATCATACATCTACCCGCTACTAATGTAGAAGGTCTATCACAAACTGAACAGAAAATAACGTAACATACATAAAACATGTATACACCTTGGTGCATCTGATCTTTTTTTTTAGTATCTTTACCAATCTTATCTGTTTGTTACACAAACTCGTAACTTTTCTTTTCAATAAAACTATTAACTGTGCTTCAATTCATACTGAGCATAAATCATATATTACATACACAACATAGTATAATTACACCTAAGTGTATCTAACTCTTTCTCGTATTTCTACTGTATCTTTACTATCTCATTTGTCTACTACACAATTCTCAACTTCCTCTAAAATACAACCACTGGCTGTTCTATACAACTGGATTTCACATCTCTTGTCATGTTCGGACAACTACTGGTGCATTTGTTACTTACTTACAATGATAGCTATACATATTATACTATCTAAGACATCTTTACTATAAATTCTGGCATATACATTATTCTCTCTATCCTTGAGATAATCCTCAAAGGACCAATAAACTACTATCCTAGTTTATCTTTCTTTCTTTCTGAATCTGTTCACTCACATCTACGATGATACTTATAATAACACATAGCTTCCAATCTGAAGCTTTACTGATACTTCCTTCTTATCACATAACTGTTCTGTTTATCTTGAGCAGCTCTAAACCGCTCACGTAACTGTGGTACTATCTTTACATTTGATCGTGTGCCGAGTCCTCTCATTCTAATCAACCTCGTCCCAGCAATTAGGAGTTCTGTACTTCCCATCATACATTATCTGGTACTAGATATGGTATTACTCAAACGTAACTGTAATCATAAACTTTATTAACGTATATACGTATCTCAACTGCCACTAAAATTAATAATACATGTTCTGAGCATATCTCTCTGTGTTGATATATTCCTCTTACTCTGCCCACCCTCACAAGGGTGGAATATCGTGCTAAGATATAACTTAGTTCTCATATCTTTCTGAAATTTACTCTAGAACTTAAAATAATCAAGTGTCTCTATCTAAATCATCATACTGTCATTTTATATCTAACTGCTACTTTTCATAAAAGTTCTGATATTCTGCTCTAACCTGTAGACCAGTCAAACAGTTCTCAACCTTCTTTGCTAAATCACATTTTATTCCTGGCTACTAGTAATTCCTGCTCCTATCTCTTGACAAACTTGGACCTCAATCTTTAAATAGACTCTTTCTTCTTATCACCCTCTCTAACTACTTCACTCTGTACTACTTCAACTTGGTGGAGTATCGAAGTGATGTCTAGCATTCTTACTTGAGGTATTTGTATCTTTAGGGTAGCTGACTTGATGCTAAAAGCATTTTTTTCTAAATTAACTTTCCAACTACTACTAGTTTCAAAACCTGAGTCGAATAATCGCTTCATACTTGTGGGGAGTCATATTCTGAGAACTTCTTTGATTCTATCCTGCTCTCTGACTTTCATCTGATGGTACTCTGACCACAACTCTATCCCTAAAAACCATTCTACACTCTGAAACTAATCCAACAGATTATCTACTTCTTAAACTGGGTACTGGTTCTTGTTTGTCACCTTATAGTGTCCTCTGCAATTTATACACATTCTGACTAGCTATTTTTCTTTAAGACTACCTATTTTAATGCGCCCCACTGTGAACTAATGGATCGGACAAAACCCTTATCTATTAACTATTACTGTTGAATTATCAATTCTTACTTCTCTGTCCCCTCCTTGGTTCTAATCCTGACATTATACTAATACTAAGTTCTACTTATCAAAATTCTAGAATTACTGGTAATTCTTTTGGGAAATACATCTGAGTAGTCACCACTGGTGGTATCTATTAAATCTACTATGACTGTCTTTTCATACTACACTCTTCCACATAAGCTAGATAAGATATACAATTAAGCATCAAGTACTTTCTCATTTTGCTGACAAGCAACTGGAACACTGACTCTCTTACTATTACCTCTGTCCAATAGTTCTTCCCCACTTAGGGTCTAAGCCCGCATTGCTCTCTGATCTCCGAGTATCTGAACTTGCTATTAACTCAATTAATCAATACTAATAACTGTTCAAAATTCTTTCATCGCGAACACATGCTCAATTGAAACTGATCAATTTCTATCTTTATTACTTTTTACTTACACTTACTATTCAGAATAGTAATCTCAACTATTGCGTCTGTCTGTTATCATAATAGGTTCAATCTTTATTTCTTTAACTATAAACTGAAACATTCTATCTTTTGAGATCACATCTTCTTTTCTAGTATTGATCCTTGTTATAACAAAACTAGGCTAAAATTTAAATGACTTACTCTCTGTCACTAATAACTTAGGACAATAATGTCCAAACTAGTAACCTGATAACACACTTAGGGTAAAGGATTTCAAACTTTGGTCACATGCTTCTACTTTTCATACTTTATATATCTGAGCGGGGGACCTAACCCTTCATGATGTAGTACAAACGTCGGCTTATTACTTAACACTGTTACCGGCTTAACCTGTCTCTTTGCGTTCACTATTCTCAGCTCTCTTAACTACTTTTCTTTCTTCCATGTAAGACTTATCATCTCATCCACTTCATTACAATTGACTGTTGCTAAACTTCACTCATATCATTTCTAACATCAGACTATACTACTGTATTTACAAAACTTCCATACCAACTTACTCTGAACAAATCTACATATTCTTAACAATTTCTAGTTGATGTTATTCACCAACTCTATTGTCTGTCATCATACTCAAAATTCTTTTGTGATCTGATCTACACAAGCTTTTAGTACGGTTATACTCTAAACAATTCTTTAAACTAAGGCCATGTCATAGCCTCAATCTATGCTTCTAACTTTCTCTACAATAACATGGTCCACCCGTCTTTCACTATCTCACATAACAAACTGAACACATACATATCTTTTCTCCCTGACAAATATCCCCTAATACGGAAAATCTCATTCCATCTCTATTAATCATCACTACTCACAACTGGATCTAAAATCTTCCCTCTAACGAGGTAATTCGCACGCTGAACAATCTTTTACACATCTACCCCTACAACGGGTTCTTTCTAACTTTAACTCTTACTAATACTTTAACCCTAATCTCTACAGCTGTAAATACATACTGCGATAATATAACTTTCTTTCCTTCTAAAACTTACTCAACCACTTGATTGGTAATATCTGGAACGTTACATATAGGACTTTACCCTATGTTATCACTGTTATCCTTTTTACTAAACTGATCTCAAAATCTTGCAATCCCTATGTAACAACTCCCTCTAAAGGGTTACTCGAAGGTCTACGGGAGTCAAATAAGAATTGCCTCTGAAACATATGTATCTCTGGTCTCCTGAAGTATACTAGCCTCAGGCTGCTATATCTAGCTCATATCAATTCTAACCACCTGCTATAAACTCATGATAAAATATCTTTAACATATCTTACCATAACAACTTTCTCTATTTCTCATAATAAGGTATGTAACATTATCAATACTACATTTATCTCATATTCGGTTCTTGTCTTATTCACACTTACTGTACTGTCACGTATCACCCCTCACTTGATTCACAAAGTACTGACATGGCAATCTTAAGCTCAACTGCATATCACATGTTCTTTACATACACTGGCCAGGCGTTGTGAGGAACATATTATACACAATTGTTCTTAATATCGTCATAGAATACCCCGATTCACAAGCTTAGGTCACGTATATGGCATAACCAATTATATCTGTTAAACATTCTTCTTTTCTCTGATATCATATAAACATAATGTCAGTTAGTACTTGGTCACATAACTATTACATATGCAAAACATTGATACTCATGCTCGATCTGTAAAACTGATAACAAATCATAAACTTCTACTTATGCTCACCAAGAATACTGCCCCAAAGATAGCTCCTCCTGACCTCAAAACCACGGTTTAAGTTCAGACATCACACTCGTGTGTGCCCAAATCCCTCAAACCTTGGCTTTGATACCAAGTTGTAACACCACTTTTCTAAAATAGCTTTTAAAACTCTATTACTTAAAATTAGCACTTTTAAAAGAACAGGGCTTGCGGAAAACAAGCTTTCAACACTTTAGAGCTAACAGTCTCACAAAAGTAGTGTTAAAAGTACTCTTTTTAAAAGCTTGGAGCTATCCAACTCTGCAAAGCACTGGGGCCTTACCCTTGCTGGAAACTGGTTACCTGCATGCACAACATACTAAAACGTAAGCTTTCGCTTAGTGAGCATACAAACTGAATAGATAAACACTTAAAACATGTGTAACTCTTCTGGGGATGTCTCACATCCAAGCTGAACACCTGCAATACGATTCAAACTATTATCTGGTCCAGAGTATGATCACACTTCGCGCGTAATCAAATCCCTGTCACTCTGTTTGGGTATAAGGATCTCAATATACCCCTATCTCTGTACTGAATAATATATCTGAGTTCTATTATACCTTGAAACAATAGTCTTAACTCATAACCTAAACATATCATAACACTGATATCATACTGTTCACCTTGTGCATATATGTATGTAGATCATACTAAATACTACAACATAGTGAAACTGAATCTCACATAATCAATCACATATCAAGCATACAATTGATATAATAATCACTTAAAGCATATACATATGCTAATATGATTAAAGGTAAGTACACTCACCTTAGCAGCAATTAAACAACTATTCTCTATCATCAAAACGTCAACTCTTATTGCCTGGAAGCAATAAACATTACTACATAAGCTTCTGTACTTAGTGGAAGTAACACTGATCAAACATCAACTCAAACAACTGAACTGAAATCTGGAAGACAGCTTGCGACCGCAAGCAAAGGTCACGCGACCGCAAGGGTCCCTACTACCTCCATGCGATCGTATGGGTTACCCCTTGCGATCGCAAAGCAGTGGTTTAGTGTTTTTGGTTGTTTTGTCCCTTGCGGCCGTAAGTAATATTACTTGCGACCGTAAGGCAGTGTTTTAGAGATTTGGTTGCTCAGGACCCTTGCGATCGCATAGGACTTCCCTTGCGATCGTAAGGAGGTAGTAGGGACCCTTGCGGTCGCGTGACCTTTGCTTGCGGTCCTAAGCTATCTTCCAGATTTCAGTTCCGTTGTTTGAGTTGATGTTTGATCAGTGTCACTTCCACTAAGTACAGAAGCTTATGTAGTAATGTTTATTGCTTCCAGGCAATAAGAGTTGACGTTTTGATGATAGAGAATAGCTGTTTAATTGCTGCTAAGGTGAGTGTACTTACCTTTAATTGGATTAGCATATGTATATGCTTTAAGTGATTAGTATATCAATTGTATGCTTGATATGTGATTGATTATGTGAGATTCAGTTTCACTATGTTGTAGTATTTAGTATGATAACATACATATATGCACAAGGTGAACAGTATGATATCAGTGTTATGATATGTTTAGGTTATGAGTTAAGACTATTGTTTCAAGGTATAATAGAACTCAGATATATTATTCAGTACAGAGATAGGGGTATATTGAGATCCTTATACCCAAACAGAGTGACAGGGATTTGATTACGCGCGAAGTGTGATCATACCCTAGACCAGATAATAGTTTGAATCGTATTGCAGGTGTTCAGCTTGGATGTGAGACATCCCCAGAAGAGTTACACATGTTTTAAGTGTTTATCTATTCAGTTTGTATGCTCACTAAGCAAAAGCTTACGTTTTAGTATGTTGTGCATGCAGGTAACCAGTTTCCAGCAAGGGTAAGGCCCCAGTGCTTTGCAGAGTTGGATAGCTCCAAGCTTTTAAACAGAGTACTTTTAACACTACTTTTGTGAGACTGTTAGCTCTAAAGTGTTGAAAGCTTGTTTTCCGCAAACCCTGTTCTTTTAAAAGTGCTAATTTTAAGTAATAGAGTTTTAAAAGCTATTTTAGAAAAGTGGTGTTACATCAAATCACTAAATTATAAAATTTCTCTCTTTAGATTCTCTCACACAAGAAGACACACTAAATGTTGCTTTTTCATATTTAAATATGAAGAAGAATAGCATTCAAAATCTTAATTATAACTTTATATGAGCTTAATTTTGTACTAATCTCGTTTAATTTTGATAAATCTCACTTTCTCTCTCTAGATTTTGAGGGCTTGTCTCTACTCTCTCTCTAACACACACCAAAAGTCCACCACACACTAACGCTTCGTTCTTAGGCTTTTTAAAGAAAAAAGTGAAAGGGTAAGAAAGTGAAGAGAAAAAAGGAACAGAAAAAAAAAATGATTAAATTGTGTTCTTGATTTGTAAAGAAAAGAATAACAAAATGGAGGGGGATACTTTTTTTTTTTCTAAATCATCTCATATTTCGATGGATAATTTTTAACCAAATAACCTCTCATTCCCTCTCAGTTCCCCTTCTTTTTCCTCTTTAAAAAACTTGAAAACATATAAACTTGATGATTTACTTCACTTCCTCTCCCCTTATTTTTAAAAAATAACTCGATAACACAACGTTAGTAAATGTAATTGTGTTTGAAAAACTTCTTTTATAGTGAGTGTGATGTGTAGGTATATATTACCCTTATTTTATTTACATACTGTTATTGATGATCTTATTATTATAATTCTATTTCGGATGATCTTATTATGCATACAAATTATCTTTTCTAGTTTTTAGAGTGTTACACAGTCGTATTAAAATATTGATAATGATAATCCCTAGTACTTAAAACTTAAAAGGATGGTGCTTTTATTTCTGGTTATTAAATCTTCCTACAAAATGTGTAAATTAATAGATTTTTTCTTAGGGTTTTTTTTTATTTTAAATTCAATATTTTTTTCCTACCAAATAAAGTATTTTTTTCCATCCCATCGAGCTCCCGCCAAAAATTTGATCCAACAAAACTAGGGTTTGCACTTAGAAACAATTTCTCTTGCAACTCACATTACAAAACAAATCGAGCTATAACTCATCAATCATATGCTAATTTTCGAGATTACACAAGTTTTCTTTGTCAAGTTTGGTGCCAATCAATCCGCTAGACATTGCGGCAATGGAGGTGGATCAAGAACATAATCACGATGCTGAGGATGACCCGTTTCTTCGTTTTGTGGATTACGCGATATCTATATTATCTCCGACGGAGGATGAAGATTTAGCCGATGAAGAGTCAAATAGACCGCCCTGGAGTTGGGTTGCGGGTCGGATTATCAAGACTTGTAGAGCTTATTCAAGTGGAGTCACCCCTGCCATTCTCCTTTCTGAATTATCACAGGTAATCTCCAAATTATAGTAGAGCTTCAATTTCAGTTTTGGATTACTGGATGGATTATAGAAATGAGTTCAATTTATCTTGCTGAAGAAACTTGAAATGTAAAGCATATTTGTCTCAATTGATTCGAGTAAAAGCTCATCTTTTGCTAAACAAAATGTCATTTTGTAACATATGAGGTGTTTGGTTTCTGATTATTGCAAATTCAATAACAAGAGTTTATATTCTGCTTTTCCCCCTTCTGCATATTTATCAGTTTTTTACTACTTGCAACAAATCCAACTATTAAAGAGTATAATAGAGCTACTTTTGTAGTGGAAACCCATAATTATGAACATTGCGAGTTATTAAATCAGTTTTTTTTGTCATCAGTTTTCTGTTACAAATGGGGAAATTTTTTTGTTACAAGGTCAATGTGGAATTAATCATCTTTAGGGGCTGAGAATAAGACTTCCAATTCTGTTTTCTTGTTGTTTTTATTGTGTCTTGGTTACCAATTATAACATGTGTATTTAGGCATGGACTGAGAATCAAAGAGGTGGGTATTCCAAGAAGAAAAGGCCAGAGTGTATTGACCAGTTGCAAAAGAAGCGTAGGAGGGGGAAGCTTCCCAACACAATTACTATTGATTCAATTTATGAGAAAAATTTCTTGTCATTGACTAGTGTTCTTGAGGTTGTCATAGTTGATGTTTTTCTTCTTCCAGGTATGTTTAATTTCTGTATCATTGAATGCAAATATTAATGGTTTATCACATGAAATAGGATTGATAGGCAAAAAGTGATCTAAACATAGGGGATAGTGACAAAATAAATTGTTTTCTTGTTTATCTTGATAGTGACAGAGAGAAACATATATGTTTTAGCTTATTCAATTCATCAAACAGTTGAAGCTAGATTTGAGAAAATTATTGTTTGGCCCCTGTATCATTATATTAAATACTATTTGGTGATTTACCTCTTGTTTAGATGTTGTTGGCCCCTGGTTCTTCATGCAAAAAAAGTGGTGACTTGATAAGTTTGCTGCTATAACATTAAAGGTGTTTACTTGACTACCTTGAAAGTCGATTATTTTCGTCAGAAGTAATCCTTGAGTTAAAAAAAAAAAGCAAGCCAAGCATAATGTAACATTTAACCATGAGTTTAACAAGTTCCTGAATACCCATTCAGGAAGTGAAATATTATAATTAATCTTTGATGAATTTAAACATTTGATATTTCAGTTGCTTTATAGTTGATCTCATCTTATTTTTTTGTTTACTTAAGATTTCCATAGGTTATTCCTTTTTCTTTAAAGGCTTCCTTCCATAAGTTATTTTTCATGAGTTCTCTTTATAGGGACAAACTTTTACATGCTTACCTTGGGAGATTTTTGGAGTTCCAATACCATTGATCTTTATCTTCATCGCAGGTAACATTAATATGATAATATGAAATGGAAATTTATGTTTTATCATGCTTTTGTTGATTCAAATACTCTCTTCATGCCATGAAAGTCGCAACAATATTGACATTGAGACATCCTTTGAAAACTGCAACATATCCATTTTCACATTCTATCATTATCATATAATATATTTTGTTAATAGCATTTAAACAGGTTTTATGACTTGGCTGACTTAAAAAGTGGGATTCTGAGGAAAGGACGAGAGATTTTCCTTACAGGATGTTATCTTCGAACAACGTCCCGTGGATCTGGTCACTTACGACTTCTACCAACAGAATATCTATTGATAATACTAGATGAGGTATTGCCAAAGTTTCTCTTTTTTTATTTTTTTGACTTTTAAAATTTTTCATTCATGTTTTCATTCACATGGTAACAAGAGCCTATTGACGATTTTTTGTGGGTATGATTGACTTGACTTGGTATATTGATGTAAACGAATAAAAGTGGCATATAGTTAATATTGCTTAAGCCATTCAAACATTCTGACATTTTTCTTTTACCAGGATAATATAGAGTGCTTGTAGTCCCACTGCTAAGAACTGAAAATGGGCTGAAAAACTAAAAGTAGACTAATAGAGATTGGAGAGGAATTTTGTAAACAAATAGAAATGTGGATCTAAAAGAATTTATTAAAATAAATTCCGACAAACTTCTACCTATCATTATACTTTTTTTGGCATTATAACTTCATCAGGAATGGTTTTTTTTCGCTGTTCATATGTCGAATATAATTTAAAATCACTTCGTCTAAAATTATTTTTTTGTGTAGAAGTTATACTTGATGAAACTCCTAGAAGGAACGGATGAACTCCATGATATTTTTATATTTATATATTTTGCCTCTAGCAATGTTTGTTTACAAAGTGTGATGCTCATGTACCCACCTTTAATCATATTGGTTTAATTGATATTCACATCTTTTTTACCAACATATACATGTATAAAAAAGAAAAAGGTTATTGTGTCTAAAAAGTACTCTCTCCGAGAAAAGGCAAGTTTGACTGATACATATAGTTTAGGGGAAGTCTTTGACTAATGATCAAGTACTCAAACATACCAGTAAGTGACAATATGTTGCAGGGAATATTTAAAGAAAATGTGAATTATGGTATATTTGGTGATTAACCACAGGATGAAGATGATGATGCAATGCTGCTTGGAGCACAATTTTGTTCTGATACATTGTCTTCCATTTCTGTTGATGCTGTGAACAAAGGAGTTTCATATTCTTTATATGCTAGGTAAAAAGGGTGATTAATGGTAACTCTGAGCATTGATGTTTTTTAAGTAGTTTCTTCTAAGGAATAGTTATTATTTAGTGATTTAAAGACTAGATATGAATATCCAATTACATTGTTTGCGACTTCATACTTATTTTGATAATCAAAGCTATATCTTCTTGTTAAATCTTGAGCAGGATTGAATCTATTGGATCTTTAGAAATTCAGGGAAAGTTTGGTAGCCTGCAGAGGAAACAAATTACTCTTGTAGACAACGATAATTTCAGGGTAAAGTTTCTACTATGGGGTGATCAGGTTGTGCTTGCCAATCTTTTCAGGTAAGCAAGCACCATCTTTTACTATTTTGTTTTAAAAAATTCTAGTAAAACACCAAATAAAACTCTTTCCCTTTCAAATAAAACCATTTCCAGTTTTCCACAATTGTGGACGATACTAACAAATATTATTCACCTAACAGAATCCATTGATTGAATATGAATGAAACAAATTGGTATTGAACAAAAGAAAACCAACCTAAACAAGTACAACAGTTTCCATGAGAACATTTATATATTTTATGATTTAAAATTAAGATAAAAAAGATAATTGAGTTATATGATGTTTTTCTTCTTGCAGTGTAGGAAGTTGGCTAGCCCTGGATCAACCATTTATTTCAAGTTGTATTGACAGTAGTCCAAATTCATCTGAAGAAATATGTCTGGAATATGGGAGTGTCACTCAGCTCTATATGGTGCCTTTCATTCAACACGAAGAACAGGTAATATATCTCATTTTTCCACCATTCAAAAGATATTAACAATTAAGCTTTTATCAAGATAAAGTTCAACAGGTATGTGTAGCATCATCTCAAAGTCATTATCAAGGATCAAAGCTGTTAGCTGCAGTTGACCCAAGTCAAGGACCTAAAGTTTCACAAGTGACCTTGCCATGTGATTCTCGAGGAGCCATCGATTTCAGTAACTACCCTTTTAGAGTAAGTTTTAATACTTATTCTTTTACGCTTTTGTATGGGGTATGCAGATATTACTGAGCTGGACCACAAAATCAAAATATAATTACCAAACTGGGCAAAAAAGCATAATGGCCAAAATGGGCCCGTTGATAATAGTAGGTTGATATTTTATGATATTTGTCCTTGATCATTTTTGGTGATTCTGATGGGGAAACTCTTACTTAATTTGTCCAAAAGGTTTGTTAAAGAGTTTTTGAAAGTTGGATGGTTTTAGTAACGATTTTTATTAAGTCTAATTTACGAACCACATTAGAAAGAACTGAGTGGTTTACAAATGACACCTTTTTAAAATGAAACTTTAAATTTGCCATAACAAGAAACTCATTCAATTTGCTATTTTATGTGATCTAATGTCTCTTTTTGTATTCCAAAATTTTCCAGCTTTCTGTGGCTGATCTTCGAGACAAGATGACTAGCATAAGCATCTACGGTGTGGTTACAAGTTTCAAGAAAACAAATAATCTAGAATCCACCTTCTTCTTGAGAATTGAAGATACAACTGGTGGGATTTGGGCCAAGCTACATTTCATCAAATCTTGGTATTGTTTCTTGTGGTTAAAAGATTCCTTTAAGTAATTAACCACTAACAGATAATCTAATAAAACATATCTGCTTGATGTCTTACATTAGGTCATTGGGGAAAGTAAATATTGGTCACACGGTACACATTGCTGGCTTAACATGCTCCATGACAAAACACAAGAGGTGAGGACATGTATAAGCTATTTCAGTCGCTAAAATATTAAATATCTTGAACATCGTTAAGTTTTCTTCAACGTCAAGTTTGATATAGTCTGTATCCTTTGTGTAGAAAAATGTAACTATATTTACCTATATGAAGAGTTTTAGAACAAAGAGAAAGAAAAAATAAACTCATGTCATCTATGTGAAATTAATGTCCTTGTTTAATTATTTATTTGGAAATGGAGGGAGTAGATTCTGTTTATATCTCGTTTCCTGACTAAAACTAAAAGTTCTTTATGTTTAATGTAAATCAGCATCGAAGTTTCATGGCATGAGAAAGAAAGTGGATCTTTCTTTGTTAATCTGAGTTCCTTACCAGCTTTGTTAAATTCTTCGTGCCTTCACAAGTTGTCTACCATTTCTGATCTATCAGCCAAGAGTAGCAACACACATGTATGCCATCTTTCATCCTGGTTATTATATCTTCAATAGGTCTATATATTTTTTTATTTTTTGTAGTCAAGCAAATTAGTTTTAAAAGAAAATATATTGGTTAAAGACATTTAACCTTATAAAATAATATAATCTGCGCTTATCCTTTTCAGGTATGTCGAATTTGGCTAGATCAGATTGATAATTGTCATGTAAATTTAAGATATTTTCATGCATTGTGTGGAAATATTGCTACAAAGAATACTCGGTTTGAATGCAACTTCTGTGGTTGTCATTGTGATAATGACATTGTGTATAGTTTCCATTTAAAAGTCACCATTGCAGACAATACTGGGAAAGTTTTAGCATGGTGCACAGGTCATATGGCTACTGAGCTGCTGCAAATATCTCCTGATGAATTCATTAACCTACCTGAGGTATTCACAACATAAACTTCCTGAACTTTGATTACCAAAACAAAATAGTAATATCATGTTGACATTGGACAACAAACTAATTAAACTCGTTACTAGTGATATCATGACTCCATGTGCTTTACTTGATCTATTAATTAAACATATACTTATAAATGGGTCAAATTGTGCTAAATTTCATCCCTGTTGGTGTTCATTGGTATCGTTTATTAATTACAGGAAGAGCAAATAATGTATCCATCTTCTCTTGAGCATGAGAGGTTTATTGTTGCACTTGTGAACAGCAAACGGGAATGTTTTGGAACAACCAACCAATTAGTGATAGATGATGAATCGAATTGGGAAATCACTCAGGCTTTAAAGTCGGATTAAAGTATGTTTAGCCTGTTCTCTTCCCTTTTAAGTTATTGTTTCTCTTATCTGGTTTCCACGTAATGAAAGTAAGAAACGAGTCATAATTGATCTTTATATCTCATATTCGTTCAAGAAAAGAAGAAAGCAATAGATTAACATAAATCTTCCTTATTTACATATAAAACCTTTTCTAATCATTGAATTCAATACTTGGGTTTTGGTCCACAAACATTGGGCATTTTCTTCTTGTTTGTTTATGATGGCCATATGTCATATGTTACATGAGATTATTATTAGTTTATCTAATTTGTTCACTGTCTTTGCTATCTGTATCCTTGTTGTATTTTGACTAATATATTGAAATAATATAGGAAGATAAATTATACATAAAAAGTGTAAATGAACTACCATATTTTTTTTAAATATACATACAAGATAAAATACACATGAATTTGATAACTAATATAACCACTACATTAATAGTTTGTATGGTAATCCTCATTTCTTTCTTGTTCATTTAGTGCATATTATTATATATTGTTAGAGAAGTTACTCTAATTGCATTGATTCTTTCAGATCAGTAGTTCTGTGGTTGAATCTAATCGGCATTTGTAAGGATATATCAAGCCTCAGCATTCCATGGTTAGATCTCTTTAACAAAAAGATCTGCTCGGGTTTTAACATATTGATGATTTGCACGAACAGCTTGCATACAAAATATACGAGCCTGTTTGTCTTGAAATCATAACCGTCTTCTTCAGTTCTTTTGTTCGTTAGCTTACTTCATTAACTTGCTTTCGTTGGAACAGGCAAATTTTTTTTCTTTATTTTGTTTTTGGTGAAGTAGTTCCAATAGAAGTTAATATCATGGCATGGAGATCTAGCAATCTCAAATAGCCAACTTGGGTTGGATTAGACAAATGAGACTTAGACTTGCACTACAAACTTTATGCAAGATCATTGAACCTCTTTTGCTTGGTGTAAATATCCGGGCAAATTGCCGAGAAAGGTAACATATATATTAATATTTGCCAATAAAGGTAACGTGTAATGCTTTGTACCAAGAAAGGATTATAAATTTTAATTTGTTATAAAAAAAGATTGTAAATTTCATTTTGCATAAAAAGTGATTATAAATTTAATTTGTTATTAAAAAGAGTATCATGAAATGCTAAAAATCAAGGTTATTTGGTTAAGATTTCCTTTTTTGTTAGAAATCAAAATTTATGATTCTTTCTTGACAAAAAAATTGTGTGTTATCTTTATTGACAAATTTTGATATTTAGGTTACTTTTCTCGTTAATTTGTCCTAAATATCCATAGGCGACATTTAATGTTTCATGGGTCTATTTGTTGTTTGTAATAGCATGTGTAGTGGTTTGAGAATGCAGGACCCCCCCCCCCCCCCCCCCCCCCCCCCCTCCCCCCTCCTCCTCCATAGATCACGATTCCTTTCAAACCTCTGTTTCCAATTTCTGGTTTTTAAAATAACATTTAAACTTCATAAACTCAAGTCATAATCATATATATGAAACAACTTCGTCAAAAGTTTACAAACCTTATAGTCAAATTCAGAGTAACATAATTCAATGTTTCAAATCATTAATTTAGATTTATTTTAAATTACGTTTGCGGAAAAACGGCTATCATGCCGGAAGCTTTCCGTCGTCCATTCCCAAACTCCCTTAAACAAGTTTATATTAATGGATAAACATAAAGCTTAGTGAATAATCAAATTGGTTATGGCTTATAATCACTTGTATAACACATCACATCACAATAACACATAATCACACATACAATCATACTCAATTTGATGGAGTTGTTTGATCTTAAAGGGGATCCATAATTTTGCAAAAGAGGGGTTATTTTCTTGTTTCATCCATTCATTAATAACTTGATTATTTTTAGATAATAGTAGATATAAACAAAGTTTACAAGGAGCTTATCAAAACAAGGAAATATGGACATGTTTACCATCCACACCAATATAAATAGAGTTCTTTTTGAAAAACCCTGTTTGTGGAGGAAGACCTATGGATAAGAGAAATAGAGATTGCATTGACTAACATCCCGGCCCCCCTCTAGAGGTGCACATCGTCGGATTTTAATCCGATCCGGATCGGATAAATTCCGGACCGGATTTTTTCGATTTTTTTGGGACCGGATTTTCGGATTGTAACCGGATTTTCTCGGACAGAGGTGTAACCGGTTTTGTACGGATTAAAACTGGATTTTCTCGGACAAAAGTGTAACCGGTTTAACCGGTTTCGGATCGGATTAAAACCGGATCGGATCGGATAAAACCGGTTAAATCCGCTCCGGTTTGAAAAAAATCTGGTTTTATAAAAAATCGGTTCGGATAGTTTTTGCACAAAATCGGATATTCGGATTTTTTGTGCACCTCTACCCCCCTCCCTCGGGCTGAGCCGCATAGGCTAGATGGTCCACCGATGTGGATGCTACATTAGTATCAACATAACTTTCCACATTTTTGGTAGTCAACATTACCAACCTACACATCACATAATCAATCATCTTATGTTTACATACACATTACACATTTACATATAAGTATATCACAGTATCATGAGTAAATGTTACCTGTTCGCAATAAGTGTAATTAGTGACGGAAAAAACAAAAATGCGGTAACTTGCCCGAATGATATCACTTTCAACATAAGCGTATCAAGCATGCAAGCTCTCACATAGTATTGAACAATATCTCAATCATACGAAATCTCGTATAGAGAGTGTAGAGGGAGAGAGTTCGTAACACACACTTAGTACAACCAGAGCTCTTGTTATTATGAACTTTTTTGTTACAAATTAGTGAAGTCATATCCCTATTTTGAGGATATGCTGTACTACTTTATGTGAAATGTTCAATATAGTCCAAAGTTTGTGTGTATTCTTGAGAGACAAATCTCAGCCACAGGATAAAAAAAAGGCAAATGCCCACCAGCACCTCGGGACACCACCACTGCCGCCGACCACCACCTCCGGCCACCCCAATCACATGTGATTGAAGCACAATCACATGTGATTGAAGCACAATCACATGTGATTACCGCCAACCACCACCACCGACCACCACCTCCGTCCACCACCACAGCCGCCGACCACCAACTCCGGCCGCCGCAATCACATGTGATTGCACACCGCCAACCACTAACACCGACCATCACCTCTGGCGACCCAATCACATGTGATTGAAGCCACAATCACATGTGATTGCACACCGCCAACCACCACCATCGACCATCACCTCCGGACACCACCACAGCCGCCGACCACCACCTCCGGCCGCCGGAATCACATGTGATTGAAGCCACAATCATATATGATTGCACACCGCCAACCACCACCACCGACCATCACCTCCGGCTACACAATCACATGTGATTGAATCCACAATCACATGTGATTGCACGCCGCCAACCATCACCACCGACCATCACCTCCGGCCACCTCCTCTGGCGACGCAATCACATGTGATTGCACACTGTCGGCCACCACCACCACCGCCGACCAGATCTTTTTTTGAAGCATCAAACGACGAATCTGAGACCAGATCTGAACTCCTCTCATCAAACTGAGTTGAACCACCACCATCCCAACCCTAAACAACTCCGGCAACCGGCGAATTTGGCCTCGTCGGCGCCGATCTGAGACATTAACTCCAGATCTTTTTTTAAGCATCGAACGACGAATCCGAGACCAGATCTGGACTCCTCTCATCAAACCGAGTTGAACCATGTGCGCCACCACCATTAACTCCGGCAGTGGTGGTCGGATTTTGCAGCGGCGGCCATGGTGGCCGGAGTTTGCTCGATTTCTCGTTAATGGAGGATCGTGAGGACGATCAGGCTCCATAGTCTTGTAGGGGAGTCAAAACCGATCACCCTCACCAAAAATCACGATGATCCGACGGTGGGATCGCCGGAAAACGGTTTGTTAATCGTGTGGTTGAGATTTGTCCCTCAGGACTATACAAAAAAGATGAACTATATTGAATACAACTCACTACTTTATTTACACAATGATAAAATAACAATTCTCTCCTTTGTATGATCATTTATTCCTCATCCCAAAAAATCTATCCCAAGACCTAATTACACACACGTTTCTTCTTTTACTTTCAAGTATATCATTGATTCTTCCACTCTTAGACTCTTTCTTCCAAGAATATATCATTTACATCTCTTTCTTGACCTTTTCATAAAAATGTAGTTTGATTACATCGAGAGTTCCATCCAAGAGTTCTGAAAATCTTACAATTGATTTATTTTTGACTCGTGAGTTATAATGTTAGGATTCAATATTATATAGAAATATAAGTTTATATTGTGAGTGAAGTTTGCATTAAAAACAAACAACAAAGACTCATCTTGTAATATACTCTATTACAAGATTGGAAAAGTGGTGGTGGTGGTGGGGAGAGGAACGGTGGTGGTGTAGAGAGCGAGAGAAAGAGATAGAGAGAATATTTAACTGAAATTGAAAAGGAATTAGAAGTGGACATGAATACTGTTTGGCAACAAGGTTCCAAGATAACCTTTAAATAAACTTGTTTGGAAACCACTATAATAGGTAAAATTTGTTTGGAAGTGAGGATAAAGAAGGAAATGACCAGAATACCTTTGACTAACGGTCATCTTAATCTAGAGTTAGCCTAAAGAACAAAAAATGAAATAAAATGTCAACCATAACGACCACCAAGTGTAATTTTCTATCTTAAATGACTAAATGTGAAACATACCCAAGACCACATGGACGATCTATGTAATTAATTCTTTTATTTATTTAAAATATACTCCCCACTAACACACTCTCACACAAACATAAATATCCACTCACATCAATATAATTCCAAAATTTTATTAATTTCTCTCTCATAGTTCATTAATATAAATCTTTTTTCTTATTTTAATGTTTTTTAAAATTCAATTATCAAATTAATAAAATAGTTGATACATATATAAGAAAATTAAAACGGACATGTTGCTAAACTTTTTTCGTGATATTGAATCGTGTGAATAACATATTATTATATTCTTGAAAATGACATGTTGCAAACAGAAACTATTGTCTTCGCAGTATTGTGCCGGTACGTTGCTAGTATATATAAAGATATATTTTTTTTGAAAATTCTAAAAACTGAAATGATCCGTCAGTCGAACCGGTTGACCTGTGATCCGGTGAGAAAACCGGGTCAACTAAAATTCCGGGTTTTAAAATATTCTATATATATATGGTTTGCAGTGAGTGAAGCTAACCAAAATTGACTTTTATTTTAACCGTTGGATATTTCTAACTTTCAATCCTGACCGTAATAACTCTCTATTTTAGATAGCCCTCGGATGAAAATGTTGTGTAGATCTCAGCCGCTTGTACTAAAAACCATTCACCCACACTCTCTTGAAACTGCCTCCTTTTCCCTCTTTCCCCATTCGTATGCAGTTGCGGCATTGCTAAATAACGCCTGAGATTATGTGATTGAAGAAACAACACTGTAATTCACTTCCCCAGAGCCAACCTGATTCTCTCCTTTCCTTGCTCTCCCTGTTTTGTGATTGTGTGTTGATGTATTCTCAAGTTCATGCTCTCAAACGAGGTGTCAAAATTTTGATTTTGCTGAGTGATTCATCCTGGGTATGATGATACTTGAGACATCTTTATTTTGGTTGAATTATTGAGAGATGGGTTGGAAATTTATCAAATTGATTTTCAGGGTTTTTTTCTTTGTTCTTGATAACTATGAAGAGCTTATTTTGTTTATTTGCTATAAACGTGTTTGCCAACGGTTAAATTTGGATGTTGTTAGGAGCATCCAATGCAATTAGTTGGTATTCATCATGGAAAAATTGACAGAATTTAGGTTTTCCTGAGTTGCAGGTATGTTGGGTTTGCCCTTTTTATTATGCAGAGCTTTGTCTAGGGTTTCAGTTTGGTAATAACTTCCTAAAAGTAAGTCATGATTTCTCTAAATGAAGCCACTATGAGTTTCTGAAGACTCTTTGAATGAGCCACTTCCAATTAAGAATTAACTAGTGGATATGAGTTCTCCATCTTTCAATTTGTTTGCTTTGTCTTTTCTTTTTTCTTTGTAAACATTCTAACAAGTTGCCTACTTTTTAGAGGTTAGATGTGCTAACTTATGACGATATTTGGGTACCCAAGTAGGAATGATAAGTTTTACAATGCAACCTGATTTTACCAATTTTTAGATATTGATAACAAAAACGTTGATCAGGCTACAGATGTACTTTTATTAGAAGAATCATTATTATGTATCACAGATGAATTAGGAAGTTGATAATGTTTCCATATGATATGCAATTGAGTGAAAGGGATGCAACGTGTGTAAACACTTCATTTAAGTGTTTATAAATGATGAGCACGGCAGATATGTATGATTAGCAGTGTCATTAACAATAGATATTATATATGAATCGTTTAAGATAAGGTGTTTCAACTCACACATGTAAAATTTTCCCCTTTTGACCTACTACCCAACATGTTTATTTTGCCAATTTTATTTAATTTTCTTTACCGGTAACATAAGCAGTCAATATGATTACAAGTCAAGATAACTGTTACATTACAATATTATTTATTCTTTCGAAGATAATTTTCAATTGTCATCCTTCTTTACAATACTTGAACACCAGACTCAATAATAAAAACATGTGGTCATGCTTTACTAGAGAAACGACTCTCGAGCCGACACCATTCGGGAGGCAGGTTGTTTAATATGAGCATGTGGATCGGCATGCTTTAGTTGAGAAAAAAATTTAATGCCAAAACCATTCAGGGTTGAATCAGCATTAATAGTAAAATCTGCATATCAAAGGGTATATATGACATAATTACACTTCTTATAACATAATTCGATTACCTTTACGTACATTTCTCAAGACATCCAAGCATGATATCTTACAACTTCTTATATTGTAGTTGATTACTTGATTTTGAAATATTCAAAATTGGGAAATACAGGCTATTAATTAGACAAACATTATGCTGGTTTTTGAAAATGCTAATTATTTTTATTTATGTTTATATGTGATTGGATATGATGCATGACCACAGATAGCATCAAGAGATATGAATGTTAGTTCGGGTTACAAGTCAAATGGGTTCTGCTTCAGAAATAGGTTAAATGGGTTGACCCTTTCACTTACACCTAGAGGTACACATCATCGGATTTTAATCCGATCCGGATCGGATAAAATCCGGACCGGATTTTTTCGGTTTTTTTGGGACCGGATTTTCGGATTGTAACCGGATTTTATCGGACAGAGGTGTAACCGGTTTCGTAAGGATTAAAACCGGATTTTCTCGGACAAAACTGTAACCGGTTTCGGACCGGATTAAAACCGGATCGGATCGGATAAAACAGGTTAAATCCGGGCCGGTTTGAAAAAAATCCGGTTTATAAAAAATTGGTTCGGATAGTTTTGATAAAAACTCGAACTAAATCAGACCACAAAGTATGATCTGCAATTGAGAATACGAAAACGTATGTACAGCTAGCGCTGCTACGAAGAACAGGCTGGAACATGAACTACAATCTGAAGTACAAACTCAGAATCTAAAATCTTGAATAACAGACTGCAAGAAGTATTTTAGAAGCAGGAAAAACGAAAGAAAAAACCCCCTTGCGTAAAGCTTCTCGTTCTAACACATAAAACCGTACACAAGATGTGAACAAACTGTTGGTGCATAATTGTAAATCCCTAGTTCTTATCAATCCAATACATACATGTTTACTTGAAATGTTAATTCAAATGTGTTTTGATTAATGGTTTGCATGTTTATACATTCTAAGTGACTGTTTTGTGATTGTATTAAGCTTACAAATACTTAATCATGTGTTGATGTGTGTTTGGAAGTTTAAGTCTGTGTGAGAGTTCATCACGTGCGTGATGTGTTCACTGCATGCGTGATGAGTCCACTACGTGCGTAGTGGATCTCAGTGCGCACGTAGTGATTAGGTCGGTTAAAGTTAAATTAATTATCATTAATATAACCAGTACGTGCGTACTGGACGCGATACGTGTGAAGTGTGATGCATCACGTGCGTAGTGAAATTAATTACACTATAAATACTGATTAACTTCATATTAGCGGGGGGATTCGAGAGAAATTATTAGGGCAATCGCTAGTAATCGACTGGGTAACCTACGTAATCGACGATACTTTACGGAAGCCTTTGCAATCGACCTGATAAGACCTTAAGCCTACTAAATCGCGACTTTAAGCCTCGTAAACGAATACTGTGTGTTTAATCCGAATCCAAGGGCAGCCTTAAGCATCTCAGTGTGAGTTCTTAGAGTGTGTTCTTGTTTCTACTCTGTGTTTTTCACTGTGTGACACTGTGTGCCGGACACCTAAGCAGATCTTAGAATCCTTAGGAGGTTTAGGAAATAGAATTCCGCGCTATTTCTCATCCTAGATCAGTCCTAGCATTAGGTTGTTTTAGTTTAGTTTAGAACCCCGTCCCCCAGCCGGTCCTACAAAGTGGTATCAGAGCCTTGTGCTTTGATTGATCACTTTTCCTTTAGGATTTCGTGATCTAGGTGTCAATTAGGCCTGTGTGTTTGTCCTTTTCGTCATTTTTAAACCGGTTAGTAGGTCGAACATAGGTCGTTTTGCGTTAAAAAAGGTCGTGTTTTTTTGTTAACTGTTTGAGTTTTACTCGTGCGAAGTGATTCCCCGTGTGTGCGTAGTGATCCTTAGTGCGTGCGTAGTGTCGTAGATCATCTAGAATCTTCATCAAGCTGTGTGTTCATTCCGTGCGTAGTATCTATTCAACGCGTGCGTGGTAAATACATTACGTGCGTGTTGAGTCTGTGTGATAATTTTTCCTTTAAAAATATTTTAAGTACTCCGTGCGTAGTGGTTTCAATCCGTGCGTACTAGGTTGTTAGTTCGTGCGTATTACAGTCTGTGTGTTTTCAAGTAATTTCGTACGTAGGTCTTTCACTTCGTGCGTAGTGTTCTGTGATCGTGCGAAGTGTTCTTCATTCCGTACGAAGTGTTCTAAAATGTCTGACATGAGTGCAATGGCTGCCAAACAAACAATAACCGCATTAAGTAACTTAATAATGGACAATGAACAGGGAGGCATTAATAAAGTACCCCGACTACTAACCATGGAAGACTACCCATTCTGGAAACCAAGGTTTGAGATCTTTATTGATGGAGTAGATCCTAGGTTACATCGTGCCATCTCTGCCGATTACGTTGTGCCAAAGGGAGAAGGGAACATTGAAGTTTCCTATGATCAAATGAGTGATGATCAACGTAAGGCGTATGATGCGGAGAAGAAAGCTTATTCCTATCTTATTCAAGCTATTCCGAATGAGATCTTTCATCAATTCCGACGATACAGAACATCACGTTCCTTGTGGAACGCCTTACAAAAGAGGAATGAGGGGAATGCATCTCTGAAGGAGCTAAAGGCATCTCAGTTAAGGAAGGAGTTTGATCACTTCACGTCATACGTAAATGAGAAACTTCCAGATCTGATCAACAGATACAACCATCTTCTCAGTGAAATGGATAGTCTGGGGGTGCAGATTTCCGAACGTCAACAAGTGGAGACTCTGTCTAAGGCACTACCAAAGAGCTGGAGGCCTTTCATCATGATCTTGAAGAATGGTGAGGGATTTGAAGGAATGGACTTAAATGACTTCATCACCAAACTTAAAGAGCATGAACAAGAAGAGCAAAATCTAGACAGACTAAGCAGCTATGTGCAGAATCCATCGCTATACTGTTCTGGACCCATTGCTTCTCCAGCCACCTCATCCAATGCTCCGTTGCAGACAGCTTTTACTTCTAATGTCAGTCCTTCAAGCAAGTCTGTTTCAGAAACTCCAAGTGAACCACCTTATTCCGCTCCTTCAAGCAAAACGTCAATGCCTGCCTTAAACACTGAAAATTTCAAACATGGCAGCACTGAAGAAGTTAAGGAGCATATGGGAATGCTTAGTGCATTGGTCACTTCATACGATGATCTGCTCAAGGGAAAGATTGGGAACGCTTATCTGACACAGGAAGACTATGACCAAATTGACAACGATGAGATGGAACGTCAAGATATCTTATGGTCATATGCCAACCTGGTAAGGAGAGCTAAAGCCTTAGTGAAGAGAACGGGGATGCAGATTACAGCAACCAAAGATACGAAGCTGGGTTTTGACAAGTCAGCTGTAACCTGCTACAATTGTGGTGAAAAGGGTCATTTTGCACGTGAATGTGAAAAGCCAAAGAACTCAGGACCCAAGTATCCCTTCAGAACCTCTCCAGGCAAAACGTCAAATACCACTACACCTAAGAAGGCTGAGTCACTTCATGAGGGATCATCCAAGGCAATGGTGGTAGTACAAAAGGATGAGGGGATTGACTGGTCAGTACACTTCCAAGATTCAGATACATTTGAAGTTGCTGAAACCAATCTGGCCAGTGTTCTAGATCTGAATGACGACTCTCAGTCTGAGGCAGACAGTGTACACGAGTTCAATGATGAAGAGTCTGTCCTGCCCACTGACGAGCAAAATGTGGCATCAACTTCTGAGCCAGCTGCCGAACCAACGCCAGTGCCTGTTCAACCTGAACCAGTAAATCAAAAGGCGTGCATGACTGGACAATCTGATGTCAAAGTAAATCCTACACCTGGTCTTCCCTGTGTGTCGTGTAATGATTATGTGAAGACCATATTATCCTTGAAATCTCAAGTCACTGAGCTAACCTCTAAACTGCATGAAAACTCTATCATTAAGGGTAGAGAAAAGACTTTAAAAGATAAAATTGAAAGTCAAAACAAACAGATTAGAGAACTAGAGGTAGCTTTGCTAAACAAACAGGATGCTATTGTTTTCTACATTAATCAGATTGATACTCTAAAACGGGAACTTGCTAGCTCCAAGGTCGATTATGATACTTTAAATCAGAAATTAAAAAGTTACTCAACTTCATCATATTTGTTTGAACACATAATCGACCGAAGACCACAAGGTTCTGTTCAGGAGAAAGACACGAAGACCTATTCGAAATGTCCACCACCAGTCTTAAACCAACTGGTGCAATCTGATGTTTTCGCTGAAGCTGACCAACTTGCTCCCAAAGTTGATACACCTTCTGCTTCAACTTCAAAACCAAATTTAAAAATGAAGGAGAAAGTTGGTGAGCCTCAGAGAAAAGAGCATAAACCAGAAGAAAAACCAGAACCAGGTATGCGAAAGCTTCTGGGCAGTTCTTCTGGTCAAGGTTCCTTAATGCAAAATGTTCAAGCTGCACTTCGAACCATTGAGAAGGAGGGTGCAAAGTCTCCTGCAACCCGTCCTTATGAAGAAGTCAAAATCTTACCTAAACAAAGTGGTTTAGGAGTGCACCCCAAAGGTAAAGTTGAACCGAAGGAGCCACATACACCTGCCAAATCTTACTCTAACCGGGTTTGCTATGTGTGCAGGAGACCTGGTCACCTCAGTTATGAGTGTGATCAACAGCCTCAGAGCTCTAGGGGGAAAGTTAATTCATCTGAACCTGCTCAGAAAAATAAAATGTTTAATCAATCAAATCAGAAATCAACTGATCCCCCTCAGCTCAAAAGGACAACTGGGGAAACTTCGTGTAAACCCAAGAGTCCTGAGGTAAGTGTGAAAGGGAAGGAGCCTATACATAAAGTCATTAACACTTCCAGTGTTTATCATAAGACTCCTCCCCGTTCATACTTGCGATGGACAACAAAATCTGAACCTAAACCATCCAGTAGTCCAGATACCAATGTAGACTCCAAAGCTACTGGTGTGTGGATTAATGTGCAAGTTGTTGGAGAAGATGGGAAACCCATGACCATTCGGGCTTGGGTTCCCAATGCTAACTAACCCTTTACTTGTTTGTGCAGGGTGCTCGCCGGTATAACACGTGGATTGTTGATAGTGGAGCATCCAGGCACATGACAGGCGATCTGGGCCTTCTTTCAAACGTCAGAAAAATAAAAGGAGGGTATGTCAGTTTCGCTGGTGATAAGGGAGGTCACATCACAGCTCAAGGTTTCTTGTCTAATGGGAGAGTGAGCTTTGACAAAGTCAATTATGTCGAGCAGCTAGCAAACAATTTACTGTCAGTTTCCCAAATTTGTGATAAAGAGTTCAAAGTGATGTTCGATGACAAACAGTGCTATGTGCTAAAGAAGGAGTACCAAATTCCCGAAGACATGATCTTAATGTCAACTCCAAGACACAATGACCTTTATGTCTTGGATATGTCCAATGCTTCGGTGAAAGATGTAGAACACCAATGTTTTCTCACAAAGGCCACTGAGAAGGATTCAGTGTTATGGCATAAGAGGATGTGTCATTTAAGCCTGAGAAAGATGAATCACTTAGTGCATCATGAGCTGGTCACGGGAGTCAACTTGAAGAGTTTCCATCTGCCAGACAAGTGCGTATCATGTAAAATGGGGAAGCAGACGAAGAAGCCCCACAAGTTGAAGAAGTATCACTCCATCTCAATTCCACTTGAACTACTTCACATGGATTTATTTGGTCCTGTGCGGTACAAGAGCATTCATGGAGATAGATACTGTCTGGTAGTGACTGATGACTACTCGCGGTTTTCCTGGGTTTTCTTCTTAAAAGAGAAGTCTGAGACATTCGAGACCTTAGAGGTCATGATCAACAAGTTAGAGACTATCTATAAGTTGAAGATCAGGAAGCTTCGCTCAGATAATGGAACCGAGTTCAAGAACCAGAAGATGGAAAAGCTGTGTAACGAAAAAGGTATCCAACATCAGTTCAGCGCCGCATACACTCCTCAAATGAATGGAGTGGCTGAGAGGAAGAATCGGACCTTAATAGAAGCAGCACGCACCATGCTTGCTGACTCTGCTTTGCCAGTAAGGTTTTGGAACGAAGCTGTCGCAAATGCTTGTTACACACTTAACCGGGTCTTAGTGGTCAAACGATTAGGAAAGACATGTTATGAGCTGTTGAATAACCGGAAACCAAATCTTAGCCATCTTGAACCGTTTGGCGCTCCGTGCACTATGCTAAAACGGGAAGCAGAGGGAAAGTTCAGTTCCAAGGTAGAAAAAGGGTTTTTCTTGGGATACAGCATTCCGAACAAGAGGGTATACAACTTAACGTCTAATTGTGTGGAAGAGTGGTTTGAAGTGGATGTACAGAGACATTCTTCTCCTCCAACAAAAACTGGTGATGCCTGGTTGTTTGACTATGATAATCTATTTGACTCATTCAACCTGCCACCAGTAGCCTTAGAAGAAGACATTGCAATACAAATGTTATATGATCTTCACAACTCTTCTGACACTGACCCGTCAAACATGCCCTCAAGTACTGTTATACCTATTCTAAGTGATGTTGAGTCTGATTCTGAAGATGAGCCGCATACTCCACCAGACAAGGGGTCGCAGGGTGAAAGTTCCTCCAATAATCAAACGCTAACATTTGAAGAGACACCCGTGGTTACAAATCTGGAAACTAATGTAGAGGCTCAGTTGCAGAAATCAAGTAGAGTTGATAGAAACCATCCTCCTGCACAAATTATTGGCGATCCGAACTCTCATGTTCAAACCAGGAGGCAAGTGGCTACACTATCTGGGTCTACTTCTTCAGACTCACCAGGATTAAAGCTGATGCAAGACTTCTCGGATCTGGGTGCAAATTTGGTTCAGTCTGTAGATTTCACACAATGTCTATGTTCAGGATTTCTCTCCCAGATTGAACCAAAGGATCATCTTGAAGCTCTCAAGGATGACTCTTGGATTAATGCTATGCAAGAAGAGTTGCTTCAATTTCAGAAATTAAATGTATGGCGCTTAGTGAACAAACCCAAGGGAGCTAAATCTTTTGGCTGCAGATGGGTTCTGAAGTGCAAACGAGATGATCAGGGGGTGATTGTCAGGAACAAGGCAAGGCTCGTTGTTCAGGGGTTCAGACAAATTCCTGACATCGACTACACTGATGTGTTTGCTCCAGTCGCTCGGCTGGAAGCGATCCGCTTATTTCTCGCCTTTGCCTCGCACAAACGATTTAAAGTCTATCAGATGGATGTTAAAAGTGCGTTCCTGTATGGCGAAATTCAAGAGACAGTCTATGTGAATCAACCTCCGGGGTTTGTCGATCCGATCCATCCCGACAAAGTGTTCTTGCTGAATAAAGCGTTATATGGTCTTCATCAGGCACCTCGAGCATGGTATGAGACCCTCTCTCAATATCTGACTGATAATGGGTACCGGAGAGGAACCATCGACAAAACATTATTTATCAAAGGTGATGATAAAGACTTGATCTTGGTGCAAGTATATGTGGATGATATCATTTTCGGTTCTTCCAATCCGATTCTGTGTGAAGACTTTGCAAGGATTATGAAGGAAAAATTCGAAATGAGCTCCATGGGAGAGATGAAATTTTTTCTTGGACTTCAAGTGGAGCAGACCGAGGCCGGAATTTTCCTACATCAGTCGAAGTATGTTGCGGATATTCTTGCCCGATTCGAAATGTCTACTGAAAAGCCTGCTGCCACACCTCTTCCAGTCAATCACGGCATGTCTCCAGATACTGAGGGGGAGTTGGTGAATGAATCCCTATACCGAGCCATGATTGGATCTCTGATGTATCTCACTGCATCCAGGCCAGATATCATGTTTGCTACGTGTCTGATGGCAAGATACCAATCCAAGCCCAATGTCAAGCATCTGATGATTGTCAAACGGATTTTTCGCTATCTGAAGGATGCTCCCAATCTTGGACTGTGGTACCCATGTGACGACAACTTTGTGCTGACGGCCTACAGTGATTCTGACTATGGAGGATGCAAAAAGGACCACAAGTCTACATCTGGAGGTTGCCAATTTCTCGGATCACGTCTTGTCACATGGCAGTGTAAGAAGCAGACTGCAGTTGCGCTCTCTACGTGTGAAGCTGAATACATTTCGGCGGCAAGCTGCTGTTCTCAGGTCATCTGGATTCAACAACAATTGCGGGATTACGGTTTGAAATTCTCTACCACTCCCATTTTTGTTGATAATACTGCTGCTATTGCAATTACTAAGAATCCAATACAACATTCTAAGACCAAACACATTGGTATCAAATACCATTTTATACGGGATTGCTGGGAAAAGAAATTAATCGATGTAATGTCTATTCAAACCGAATTTCAAAAAGCAGACCTGTATACTAAGGCATTTGATAAACCCCGCTTTCTATTCTTAGTGAATGAAAACGGGATGAAAACCAAGTGTGAGGTTGTCCCTGATGATTCGACTTAGTGTCCTTACTCGTATTTGTGACTGTGTGTCTATTTTCTGTGTGGTTATATCTCGTTTGTCTTTCAGTTAATTTTCTGTGTGTCTTTGCGTTTCTATTTTCTTAGTTCTTAGTTTCTTTAGTATTTTAGGGGGAGATTGTTCAGAAAACTTAGAAAATACAAAAAAAAAATCAGAAAACTTAGAAAATACAAAAAATCAGAAAACTTAAAAAAAAAAAAAAAAAAATCAGAAAACTTAAAATGAGAGGTTGATCCAACTCAAATGGAAAATGATGGTACACTGGCGTTCTATACAAAGTATGTCTAGTAAAATTAGGACTGAAGGCATGCATACATTCTTGAGAAAACTGTCTGAAAATTTAGTTAAATCAGATAAGAAACAGATGGCGTGTAAGGCATATGATGAGAGTCTAGGCTGATAAGTGGTTATGCATGTGAAAATCCATCAAAGATTCAAACTATCGAGGCATTCCAAGTCTACAAGTCAATAACAGTTGAGACTAACTTAGTCTGGTGCACACACCTGTTACCATGCCAAATGTGATAGATGACAATGAGCAAAATGTAAAAAGAGGGTGAAAAATTGACCCAAATCTGAGATGTCAAAAGAAATAGATATATAGATTTATTAGTGTTGAATTGTCAAAGAGCATAAAATGCAGTGACAAAAGCTCAACAGAAAGATCTATTAGTGTTGAATTGTCAAAGAGCATAAAATGCAGTGACAAAAGCTCAACAGAAATTATCAGAAGAGGTGAAAAATTGACCTCCATGTCAAAGAGCATAAAATGCGTTGACAAAATCACAAAGCACATAAGCATGGTGGTTGGGTACTCAAGTTGTGCATCCTACTGAGTGAGTCAAAACACTGTGAGATTTTAAAAGAGAAAGTCTTAACCATGTACTCAGTTCTAGATAATCAGAAAATGTTGAAATCAAATCTGTCATTATCTGAGGAAAGTTAGATTGACAGACAGGAATTGAGAGGGTATGTTTGTGTCCAAGGTTCTGAAATGAATGATAACTAAGTATAGATGTGCTGGTACTGATTCCATCTTGGAACCTTCTCACAAAAAGATTTAATTTCAGTAATTTACTTTTTGCAAATCTCTTAGTTTTTAGGATTTAATTTGTTAACAGTCTGCATTTTCCTTTTCTTTATAATCAGAAAAATACAAAAAGATTTTTAGTGTGTTATTTCTTGTGCGTTGATGTGCTCAAATGTTTATGATTTGCATTGAAGTTACTAACCGGTGTGTGCTGAGTACAGGATCATCAAGAAAAATTCTAACGTTATGTGAGAAATTCAATTCGCACGAAGTAAGAACACCTCGCACGAACTGTGTGATACATCGTGCGTTGTGTATGCACACTCCGCGGTCAAGGATCAAGAGGCGAAGTGAAATCCATTTCGCACGATGTGAAGGTCATCACGTGCGAAATCAAAAGTCACTTCGGATGTACACTTCAGGTAGCAACATGCGAAGTGATCTCACTTCGCACGGAGTGAAATAGGGTATATAACTTGGTTCTGTGCGTATTCGTCATTACGCATTCATACTTTCTACAGGACACTCCATTCTCTCTCGATTTTGATTCTGACTTTTGTGTTGAAAGAGTTATTCGTTTCATTCGTGTGATTCGCCTTTGTGTTGTGATCAATTTGGTATGCCTTTTGCTTCAATCCAACGGTTGGATCTAAAGTTATGGTCTTAAAGTTACTGACTGTTTATTGCTGAGTGCAGTTCTAACAGTATCAAGGTTCACAGATGAGGAACTCATCACATGCGAAATGGAGCCACTGCGCATGAGCTACAATTCAACATGTGCGTAGTGCAGGTAAGGGCATAACGAAAGGTATTCTTATATTTGTTTGCTTTGTGCATGTTACTTTGTGCATGTTACTTTGTGCATGTTGCTTTGTGCATTTTACTTTGTGTATTTTTTGCTTAGTGCAATTTTTGTTGATAGAACTAGGTCTTAGGGGGAGTTTGTTGGTGCATAATTGTAAATCCCTAGTTCTTATCAATCCAATACATACATGTTTACTTGAAATGTTAATTCAAATGTGTTTTGATTAATGGTTTGCATGTTTATACATTCTAAGTGACTGTTTTGTGATTGTATTAAGCTTACAAATACTTAATCATGTGTTGATGTGTGTTTGGAAGTTTAAGTCTGTGTGAGAGTTCATCACGTGCGTGATGTGTTCACTGCATGCGTGATGAGTCCACTACGTGCGTAGTGGATCTCAGTGCGCACGTAGTGATTAGGTCGGTTAAAGTTAAATTAATTATCATTAATATAACCAGTACGTGCGTACTGGACGCGATACGTGTGAAGTGTGATGCATCACGTGCGTAGTGAAATTAATTACACTATAAATACTGATTAACTTCATATTAGCGGGGGGATTCGAGAGAAATTATTAGGGCAATCGCTAGTAATCGACTGGGTAACCTACGTAATCGACGATACTTTACGGAAGCCTTTGCAATCGACCTGATAAGACCTTAAGCCTACTAAATCGCGACTTTAAGCCTCGTAAACGAATACTGTGTGTTTAATCCGAATCCAAGGGCAGCCTTAAGCATCTCTGTGTGAGTTCTTAGAGTGTGTTCTTGTTTCTACTCTGTGTTTTTCACTGTGTGACACTGTGTGCCGGACACCTAAGCAGATCTTAGAATCCTTAGGAGGTTTGGGAAATAGAATTCCGCGCTATTTCTCATCCTAGATCAGTCCTAGCATTAGGTTGTTTTAGTTTAGTTTAGAACCCCGTCCCCCAGCCGGTCCTACACAAACAACTAAAGCCGGCTAAGGGGAGAACCCGACCCGCATCCACACTAGGTGCGCACCCGACCCGGGTCTCAACTAGGTCTCAAGCCAGCCCCTTCAAGCCCAATTCAACTTCCTTCACGAGCCCAGCTTCCTTCACGAGCCCAACTTCCTCTTCCATTTAAAACAGCCCAATCTGCAACCTTCAAATAAAAAAAACCTACACACAAACAACAACCAAAAAATAAAAACACTAAACACAAAATAAATTATGTACCCAAGTTGGTCTTGGAGAACATTATTATTTTAACACCCCCTCTCAAGACCAACTAGTGAGTTACTGTTATTCATGAAACGGATTATGCAAACCCATTTCTGAACACAAAACATCAAGCTGAACAGAAGACAAAGCTTTAGTGAATGCATCTGCTACTTGACCAGCAGACGACACTTTAACAACCCTAATAACACCCTTAGCAACTTTATCTCTAACAAAATGAACTTCAGTCTCAAAATGTTTTGTTTTTTCATGAAAAACAGGATTATGAACTAACTTAATTGCTGATTCATTATCACAAAAAACAGACACAGGACTTGTTGGTCCCGAATGGATACTACAACAACAAATGTTTGTAGAAGGGGGGTTGAATACAAACTTTAGCAAATTAAAAGTTAAGAGACACACGGTTTACTTTTATATAATTCTTATTGATGTTAATCAAGAATTACATGAACTAGATGCGGAAAATCTAAGTTCAATAAAAGGTGGCAACTAGATTTGTCTAACACATAGACAATGCTAATCTTAAACAACTAATGTCTAAGATGTTCAACACATGAACAAGTTTGTTACACTGAAAGTAAAATGCTAACTCTTCTAATTCTCAACTTATGAGATTTCAGTGTTTTTCAACGCATACTTAGCATGTTTCCATGCATGAGTATATATAAGCAAGGTGTGTCCGAGTTGATGAAGAGAGAAGGAGACAAAGGTACTTGGTTTAATAATATTATAATAGATAAAGTTAGTGGGTGAAAAGTAAGTTAACTTTATACACAAAGTGTGTAAAGTGAACATAATTTTTAGTAATGAGTATACCCACTATCTATTATTATATTATTAAACTACTACCTTTATATCTTGGAAAAGTAAACTTCTCCTTCCATGCTTGTGCTTTAATCAACACCATGCTTTCTGAAGATGTGACTTTACCAAGTATGGAGTTGCCAGCCATACTTAACATCATATCTTCGAGATCTTCTTTTCAAGAGTATCTTTCTCCTTTTCCAGGGGATAAAGATCTATCATTTTTGTATCTTTGCAGATCCAAAAAGTGCTAAGTACTTTTACAACGAAAGATCTAAGGCATAATAAGAACAATATAATTGTGCTCAACTAAGACTCAGCTAATAGACACTGAACTGCAAATATAATTTTGCTCAACTAAGGTTGAATGTGAAAGACTCAGCTGACTAGATTTGCTCAGCTGATCAAATTGCTCAGCTGATCAAATTGCTCAGCTGATAACACAACTCGACGTGCAGTTAATATATTGATCAAACTAAACTGTCAGCTGTTCCCAAGGGCTCAGCTAGTCATTTTTAGTAGTGTCAGCTTATGAAGAAAAGGTTGGATAAGTAATAAATACCTTATCTGACAAATGGGAGGCATCAGCTGATAACTGTGATTGTGTCAGCTGATCCTAGACTGCTCAGCTGATCTTGAAATCTTCATTAGCTAATGGTTTTAGGCCATCAGCTGATCCAATGTGATTCCTCAGCTGATGCTCTTTGACTGATCTTTTCTTCTCAGCTGATTTTCCTGAAGCTGGTCCTTTGGCTGATACTCAGTGTTCAGCTGACACTATGATTCGTCAGCTGACATATCTTACATAGAAATTCTTTAAGTCTTAGATAAAAAACAACACATGTTTTTCATCAATCTATGTCCAAAACTGAATATATGGTTTTGTTAACATCAAATCCTATTTTACTTAATAGAAAGGTTTGATTTAGGTTTGATATTGCTATCTCCCCAACAATCTCCCCCTATTTGATGATGAAAAAACCTTATCCGTTTAAGAAGAATCAGTTTGACTCGAATTTGTAAAGATAAAACTTTTAAGTGCAATTTGGTTACCTAGCTATCTGTTTTTGGTAACTCTTTTAAGTATGTTCCCTGAAATTCTATTTTTGGGAATCTTTTCATTTATGAAGTACCATGTTCTGTTTTTGTGGTATCTTTTCTATCCTTTTTCTGTTTTTAGGATTTTTGATATTTTCTATATTTACACTATGTGAGCTATCTACTAAGAGTCATCTATACTAGCATTTTAGCTAAGTAGTCCATGATCAAAGTTTCAAGCTTGATTACAGAACAAAGGATTTACATCAGAGTTTGTATAGAGCAATCTAACTATGAGTTAAACTAAGTACAAAAGTTGAACTATTCTAGGAATTGAAATTACATCTAATCTAGTTATGAAGTAGTCTTCATTCCCACCAAGGTTCTTCTTTGATGTCTGGACGATGTTCAACTGGAATGGTGGCAATTAGTTCATCAGCTCTAGTCTCCATCAGACTTTTAAAGTGTTGACTTCCTGTCTGTCCTCTTGTCAGTCTTATAGCTTGAAAAATTACAGCTCTTGGCGCTCTTCCTATGTCAGCTTCTATTAGGAATCTCCAATCACCAGCTCTGTTTTTGAAGAACATCCCTCTTTCAGGCTCAGTTATGTACTTAAACATTTCTGGCTCAATATTGGAGGGCAAAGTAGTGTTGAGACTTTCATAAGCAGAAAGAAAAGGATAGTCAGGATTGACAATGATCTGTTCAATGGTGACAAAAGCTTTTGAATTCTTTTTGAAAGCATCTTCAATCAGATTGATGTGTTCAATGAACTGATCATGTGTGAAGAGCCTATTGCAGATTGACATCCGAATCTAGTATTCAAATTTTGGCATGAACCTTTGAACAATTTCACTTTTGGACTTGAGGAGATGGTACAGGATCTCTATTATTTCAAAGAAGGAGAGTAGTTTGCAGTGTTGAAAATAGGTATCTTCAGAAGTCTTTCTTTCATCTCTTCTCACCACTCTGAGATAAGGACCCTCATCAGTACCTTTGTATGGAGTAACCCTTGAGATGATGTCTTCACATCTTCTGTTTACCAAGTTTTCTTTGTTGTCTCTGAACTCCTTGGCTTGCCTTTCAGTTTGCTGAGCTAATCCTCCAAAGTTGAAGTTCAGCAGAGCTTGAATGGCTTCCTTGTGAGTCTTTCCTCTCTTAGGAGCTTTCTTGGTAGAAGGGTCATCTTGCTGTGGTGTATCCAGTACTTGATGTGATTGAGAGGTCATCATAATCAGCTCTTCTTCTTGTAGTTCTCTTAACTCATCATCAGTAACACCAATAATTGTAGCAAGATCTTTAGGAGAAGTGAAGTCCTGATGTCTTTCCTTGGTTTTCAAAACTTCTTCTATGGAAGTACCAAGTGCAGCAGCTAACTCACTGAGCTCTCTGAGACTCTCTTCTTCTTGTGTTAGCTTTTCCTCTCTTCTTTCTTCTTCTTCAATCTCCTCGGCAGTCATTATCTTCTTTCCTTTTCTTCTTGATGAACTACTGGGAGTTGGTTGACTTGATTGAACTGGAGAGGAAGCTTGGACTGGTGGAGCTATTGTAGAGGGGCTCTGCTTCTTTATGTTGAACATAGAGGACATAGGCTGATCATCTTCTTCATCATCATCAGAATCATCTTCTGATATGGAGATTGGAGCACATGATTCACCTTTCTTTGATCTCTTAGCACTCTTCTTTCTGCCCACTGTTTTAAACCTTCTTTTTGGCCTTTGCTGTTCTTGAGCAGATTTCTCCCCCTCAGCTGGATTCTCCCCCTCAACATTAGATGTTCTTTGAGCTTCTGTTTCATTGGGGGCTGATGCTTCCTCTGCTTGCTTAGCCTGAACCTCAGCTGTATATTCATCAACAACTGCCCTTATGGTGTCTGGGGAAGGTTCTCTAACTGACTTTTTTGACTTCTCCCCCTTTTTGTCATCATCAGAGGAAGGAAAAGCAGTAGGCTTAGGGGCACCAGGTGTGGTAAAAGAATAGGGTTGGGAAGTTTGGGAAGGGGTTGAGGTGGAGATGAGAGGTCTAAGGCTTCTAATAGCATCAGTGATGTTGGTGAACTCTCTGAGAGTGTCATTGTGCCTCTGCCTGGAGTACTGGCTTAGTCTTGTGACCTCAGCATCTATGGTATGGAGAAGGGTGGGTACTCTTAGAATAGAGTCAGGGATGGTGACAGAGATGTTAGGTGGTGAAGGTCTTAGGGTGGACAGTTGGCTGAGAAGGTTGGATATGGTTTGGTTTAGGGTGGTAATGGTTTGATTTGAGATGGTAGGTGAAGGAATAGGAGTAGGAGTAGAAGTTTGGGTAAGAAGTTGATCTGATTTGGTTAGAATTGGTGAGAGATCAACAGGGGCAGGGGTGGGTTGGGTTTGGGATTGGTGTGATTTGAGTGACTCAATCTCTTGGGTTAGATGAGAAATTTGAGTTTCTGTTTGAGTTTGGAAAGAGGTAAAGGAGGCTTGAAGATTATCCATCTTTTGAGAGATAGATAATAAGCTTTGAAGGATTTGAGGTAAGGGTTCAGAAGAAGTAGAGGGAATGGGTTGAGTGGGAGTTGATTGAGAAGTTGTGCTTAGAACTAGAATGGATTGTGGTCCCTCACTTAGACCTTGGTTTATAGGCCTAAGATCACTGGGAACAGAAATTGTACCCTGTACCAATGACTGGTTTATGCCACTAGTATTGACAGGTAGTGCACTAGCATGTGTAAGAATTGAATCAAAAATAGGTGCAAATATGTGAGTGTGAGTGAGGGTTGCACTCAGAGGGGTACCCCTTATTACAGTAGTAAGCTGTTGGGAACTTACTAAGGGTAAGGATAGACTCATTGTGGGTGTAGACACAGTATGACCTTGGGAGATGGTCTGTCTTTCAATGGTATCACCCTGTTGGGAGGGTGATCCAGATTGTAGGAGTCCCATATTTACAAATGTGTCCTGTTGGGAGAACACATTCACTGGCAATTGGGTTAAGTCAACATCCATTTGCTCCTCCTCAACATAAGAGGGAACTTGTGGAGCTGAGATCAGAGGTGTGGATGTCACTACCTCAGAGACTTGTGAATAATGCACAAACTCTGTTGATCTTAATTCTGTATGGGTTTCAGTGGGAGTAGAACTAGCAACTGTTGGAGGTTGACTAGAGCTTGGCTATTATGGGGGTGTTACAACTAGAGGTGAGGATGGGATCTCACTGGTTGGGTTTACCAAGTGAGTATCCTCAAGAGTAGTAGAGATTATACCTGAGATGTGCTGGGTTTTTCTTATCTCAATCATTTGAATGAGATTGTCTGAGATTGTGTCTTCCTCAGCATCATCATCAGCTGCTGGTCCTCCACTTTGAGAAGATGAGCTGGTTGTTGCATCATCACCAGCATCACCTCTTTCATCACCAGTATCTGCTATTTGTACAACTTCAGCATCAGGATTAATAGGCTCATCCTGTGCTGGTTCATCAAAAACATCTGCTCTAAGCATCATTTCATCATCAGCAGTGTCCATCAATTCTTCATCCATCAAGGTTTCATCTTGAGCAGGAGTCACTGACTCTTCAGCATGCTCAGAGATTATATCAGCAGACTCAGAATCATCAGCCATCTGTTCCTCACTATTTGTAGCAACCTCTTCTTCATTCACATTCTCATTTTCCTCAGCAGCAACATCAATCAACTCTTGCATCTGAGCAGTTATAGCAGGACCTTGATCTTCCTTTATCAAATGGAAAGTTTTCTGACCCATTTGAGGGATGGTCATTGTGTGCAAGTGAGCAGCTAACCCACCATAGTGTTCCCTCTAAACATCTCTAAGTGCAATTAAACTTAGATACCTGATGTAAGGAACTAGGGTCTGGTTGATTTCTTTGATGTGCCCAGAGTAATCTTATCCACCATTTCAGAGAATATGACTTGTGCGAAGTCAATATTCCTCCTTGTGACCAAGGCATACCATCAGTTCAGACTGGTTCATTTGGTCATGGCTGCCAGACTTGTGACCAAAACATCGAATGATTACACTAGCCAAATACTTCCATGGGTGTCCTAGAGCAGACAGTTTATACTGGCCATGGGAAACAGCACCTTGGTAGCCAATCAGGGGCAAAACCTCTAGAACTTGATCCAATGTAGCAAAAGGTTGAAATGGGGCCATATGGGGTATGGAGATCGCTTGTCTGAGAGAATCAGTAGTGATGTTTGTGTTGATGGTACCATTGAGGCAGGTGCAAGTGATTAGGTCTTGATTAGCATGGTACCTTGCAGTGTACCACATCTCACCAACAATGTTTGGAAAGATGAACAGAGGATGAGCAGATAGACATGCGAACAGGGGATGAGCAGTTATGAAAGCCACCATAGGTTTGTATCCTTGGTTTGCTATGCTCACGGGAATATCAGTGTTTATGAGAAAGTTGTTTGGGCGTATTGTGATTTCAGAGTTGGGTGTGACATTTTCACCAGCAATGGCGTTTGGAGAAGTTGCAGGGTTGAAGGAGACCATGATTACAGAGTAAAGCAGTTTATGCAACAAAGATTTAGGGTTTGAAATTTGAGAGAGAAAGAGTGTTTGGGAATTTTGAAAGTGTAAGAAATGAAGAACCGCTCAAAAACACCTTTAAATCTTCCTTGGAAACCTAAACTGTCACAGAAATATATTTTCCAAAAAGTAACTGTCACTTCTGCAAAAAGGTAATAGACGGAATAGTCATTAAATACACAGACAATAAACAGACAATTAAACTAAATAAATTAATACCTAGTAACATAATAAATACAAATGAGAAATTAATAAAATAAGTGTGGGGACACAGAATTTTTGACTTTTGAAAATCATCAACTGACAAACGAGAGTGTCAGCTGATCCATGTTGAGATAAAATAAGTGTCAGCTAATGAATGCACTTAGCTGAGCTTCTAAGTCTTAGCTGATGGTTTATCAGCTGAGGTATAGTGTCAGCTGATGATCGTCAGCTGACATAATTCCATTAGCTGATCTACCATAAATAAAATATGTAGAAGCTTAGATAAGTACTTCATTTCACACACAAATAAAATTATTTTCACACAAAATTAACTACCTAAGAAATGAATATATTACAAATTTAACATGCCAAGTTTGGATATTAGGAAGTTGAATTGAGACTCATCCAAAGGTTTTGTAAAAATGTCAGCTAATTGAACATCAGTGTTTATATAGTGCATTGAGACTTTCTTTTTCTTCACATTATCTCTAAGAAAATGATGTCTGATTTCAATATGCTTGGTTTTTGAATGCAAAACAGGATTATTAGAGATAGATATAGCACTTGTGTTGGCACACAGAATTGGGGAGTTTTCAAACTGTAAGTCATAATCTAGTAGTTGATTTTGCAGCCATAGCAATTGAGCACAGCAGCTTCCAGCAGCAATGTATTCTGCCTCAGCTGTAGAAGTTGAAACAGAGTTTTGTTTCTTGCTTGACCAGCTGACTAATCTTCCACCTAATAATTGATAACCCCCAGATGTACTCTTTCTGTCTAGTGTGCAACCTGCAAAGTCAGAATCAGTGTATCCAACTAACTCAAAATCAGAGTCTTTGGGGTACCAAAGACCTAGATTAGGAGTTCCTTTGAGATACCTGAAAATTCTTTTAACTGCAGCTAAGTGAGATTCTTTGGGATCTGCTTGGTATCTAGCACAAAGACATGTAGAAAACATAATATCTGGTCTACTTGCAGTGAGGTACAAAAGAGACCCTATCATACCTCTATAAGCTGTAATGTTCACTGATTTACCATCAGTGTCCTTTCCAAGCTTTAAGGCAGTGGACATGGGTGTTTTCTTTCAAGAACAATTTTCAAACTCAAACTTCTTAAGTAAGTCATTTACATACTTTGTTTGATGAATGAAAATTCCATCAACCTCTTGTTTAATTTGAAGACCTAGAAAATAGATTAACTCACCCATCATACTCATTTGATAATTGTCAGACATGAGTTTAGAAAACTTTTTGCAAAGATCAACATTTGTAGACCCAAATATTATATCATCTACATATATTTGCACTAGTATTACATCACCCTTGAATTTTCTTATAAACAAAGTGCTATCTATACTTCCTCTTATAAATCCTTTATTGGTCAGAAAAGAAGAGAGGGTATCATACTAGGCTCTTGGAGCTTGCTTCAGACCATACAAAGTTTTGTTCAAGAAGTATACATGATCTGGTTTGCTTGCATCCTCAAAACCTGGAGGTTGTTTGACATACACCTCTTCCTTCAATTCACCATTGAGGAAAGCACTCTTAACATCCATTTGGAATACTTTGAAGTCTTTGAAGGCAGCATAAGCAAGAAACAGTCTTATTGCTTCAAGTCTTGCAACAGGGGCAAAGGTTTCATCATAATCAATACCTTCTTCTTGACAATACCCCTGTGCAACTAATCTTGCCTTGTTTCTGATGATTAGCCCTTGTTCATCCATCTTGTTTCTGAACACCCACTTAGTACCAATGATGGATTTGTCCTTTGGTCTTGGCACCAAAGTCCATACATTGTTCCTAGTAAATTCAGCCAATTCTTCTTGCATGGATTTTATCCAGTGAGGATCATTTAGAGCTTCATCTACCTTCTTTGGTTCAATCATAGAAACAAAACCTGTGTATAAACAGAAGTTACAAGCTTTTGACCTTGTTAGTACAGGTGCTTCTATGTTACCTATGACCTGATCAATTGGATGATTTCTGAGGTATTTGTAGGCATTTTGGATTCTGGGAGAGTTTGAATTGTTTTGGATTATGGGAGTTGAAATTGTTTGGTTTGGATCAGCTGATGAGACTTCTGGTTGATCAGCTGACAGAATTTCAGGAATGTCAGCTGATGAAACTTCTACTGAAGAAGGAATGTTTGATATAGAATTAGAGTCCATTGATGTTGAATCATGATTCACATCATTCAGTAAAAGTGTGGGTTGATTCAGGATAGAATGTGTAGAGGTGTTTTTTAGATTTGGAACAGGTTCATCTAAGTCATCTATGTCAGCTGATGAGATTGGATCAGCTGATGGGAGTGGATCAGCTGATACTGGAGTGTTATCTTCAGTATGCAGCAAATCATTAAATTCCTCACCTGTAGATGGATTAGTAGAACAGGAAGTAACAAAGTCATTTTCAGTAAAACTTACATTGATTGATTCTTCTATGACCTTTGTTCTGATGTTGTAAATTTTGTAAGCTTTGGAGATCACATAATATCCAACAAACACACCTTCATCAGCTTTTGGTGCAAATTTCTGCAATTGATCTTTCTGGTTCAGAATGAAACACTGACACCCAAAGATGTGTAGAAAGCTGATGTTGGGCTTCCTTCCCTTGAGCACTTCATAAGGAGTCTTGTTGTGCCTCTTGATTACAAGGGATCTGTTCTGAGTAAAACATGCACAGCTGACAGCTTCAGCCCAGAAGTTGAATCTTAACCCACTCTCACACAGCATGGTTCTTGCAGCTTCAATCAAAGTTCTGTTTCTTCTTTCAGCTACACCATTCTGTTGTTGAGTTCTTGGAGCAGAGAAGTTTTGAGATATTCCTTTCTCATCACAGAAACCTTCAAGAGTTTGATTTCTAAATTCAGTTCCATGATCACTTCTAAGCATCCTTACCAGATTGCCATTGAGCACTTCTATCTTTCTAATGAAGCTTATAATTTCTCCAGCAGCCTCACTCCTTGCTTTTAGGAAGATGACCCAAGTGTATCTTGAGAATTCATCAACCATTACCAATGCATACTTACTTCCACCAATACTAGCAGTAGCAACAGGACCAAATAGATCCATGTGCAACATGTAGAAAGGTTCAGTAATGGAGAAGGCTTGCTTAGATAGAAAAGAAGTCTTGTGTTGCTTTCCCCTCTCACAGGCAGAACAAGGTTTAGGCTTAACATACGTCAGTGAAGGTAGTCCTGACACTAGTTCACCCTTGCTCAACTTGTTAATGTTTTTGAAGTTTAAATGGGAAAGCCTTTTGTGCCATAACCAGTTTGTGTCAGTTACAGACTTGGTATACAAACAGGTTAACTTGGATGGATCACCAGAGGACATATCAAGAGTATATACATCCTTGGTTCTCTTTGCATAAATTATTGTCTTACCTTCTTGATCTAAAATGGAACCACCTGTCTTTGTAAAGAGGACTTCATGATCACCATCACATAACTGACTTATGCTGATGAGATTGTACTTAAGCCCTTTAACATATGATACCTTGGATAAGGTTAGGTTCCCATTATAAAGTTCTCCGTAGGCTTTTGTTTGCCCGCAATTGTTATCACCAAAGGTTACTCTTGGACCTTTTTCCTACTTGTAGTTACTAAGCAAAGCTTTACAACATGTCATGGTCCTTGAACATCCACTGTCAAGATACCATGTGTTCAGACCCTGCATAGATGTGATTGAAAGAAGGTTAGTGACATTTGGGCATCCACATTTAAGTGGACCCCTGTGGATTGCACCTAGCCATCCACTTTATATTAGGTTGTTTATGAATGAGAGAAACAACTGTGTTATCATAATCAGTCCGCTGTCTTGAGTTACTTTCAAGAGAACAATTACTTGCCTTATGTTCTTTGCTCCCACATTTATAACATTTTTCATTTTTTGAGCCTTTAACATGTTTTGGTAATTGCCTAAGAGATGTCTTAACTGTTTTCTGATGACTATGGGTCATCAGCTGACAGATTTCACCATTCAGCTGTTGCAGCTGATTCTGTAAATTAATAAGGTCTTTGTTTACAGTTACCTTAGGTTGACCCTTAGTTAAAATGAGTTTATGATCAATTTTAGGTATGGCAGACTGAGACTTTTTGTAAACAAAAGGTCTTTTACTTTTAGTTTCTCCTATTAAAAGATTTTGAAGTGATATTTGATCAGCTAAACAAATAGAAGAGGATCCATGATCAGCTGACAAGTTATCAGCTGAGCAGTTATCATCTACTTTTTGATCAGCAGATTTAATATCATTTGCTAAAGAATTTTCAGTCAGCTGAGTTCCTAAATTTAATGTATCAGCTTTCAAGGTTTGACAACAGAATGTCTCTTTGGTATCAACAAATGATTCCATTCCTTTACTTACTTCCTTTACACTTAAATTTTCAGTACTTTTGCTTTCTGTCAAGACAATAGAACTTGAACCACCTTTTGAAGAGGTTGAGTCTTTCAGCTGAGTACTTTTACTTTTGAAAAATCTGTTAGTGATAATACTTTTTCCTTTTACGATCTTTTGAAAAGTGAGAGGTAAAATATCAACTTTTTCTAAGATATTTATGTTCTTGCTAAAATCAACACAGTTAGCAGCTTGGGAATATTTTCCACCAATAATAGCTTGAACTTGTTTTGGAATCTGCTCATTGACACACTGAGTGTTCTTCTCAGCAGATACACACCAAGATCTAACTACTTTTTGAAGGTCATTAAACTTCATTGTTGCTTCATTGGTTTCTTTTACCAAGATCTGATTAAGTATCTTTTGATAAGCTAAATCATCTTCCAGTTTTGTCATTTGTTTCAGTTTCTCATCTTTAAGACTTAATCTCTCTTTTAGTGATTCTATTTCTAATTTTAGCTTCTTTTCTCTTTGAATATTTGACTGAAACCCAACACACAGATAATCAAACATAGTGTTCTTTTCATTATCTTCATAATTAATAAATTTTCCAACCTGATACATAGAAGAGGGATCCCAGTCAGGAGAAGTACAAGCTTTAGCAGCTTTCTTCATGTCCTCATCAAAAGAACTTGTACTTGCTATGTTGGCCATCAAACTGAACTGAGCTGTGAGGACCTCATCTTCATCACTTGAGAGATCTTCCTCAGCCCAATCTTCTTCTTCAGCAACCAGCACCCTGTTCTGAGATTTCTTCTTTTTCTTGTCAAGGACAGCAGCAAGAAGCTTCTTATACTTGGCTTCATAATCAATCTTGATGTCTAAGCTTGAGGAACCCTTGAAGCCTGTGTTTCCTTTGGACTTACATTCACTGGCATAGTGGCCAGTCTTGCCACAAGAGAAACAACCTTCAGAAGCCTTTGGTTTTGACATGGCTCTTTCTCCTTTTAAGGGTTTCCTTTCAAACCTCTTGACACCCTTTCTTTTCAAGAAAGGTTTGAACCTTTTAACCAACATGGAAGCCTGCTCAACAACAGCTTCAATACTGTCAATGTTCTCCAAATCTTCATCCCCATTAGCCACTTGCTCTTCATCAAAAGTTTCCTCTTCATCTTCCTCATCACTTGATTCATCCACCACTGCTGCAAAACTCCTAGATCTTGTATCCTTAGATACAAGGGCAGTGGTTGGAGCTTTTGCAGCCTCTTTCATATCCTTGGTAGAGAGTTTCCTTTGTTTCACTGATTGTTCATGATTCATAAGGTTTCCATATAAACCAACCAGTGTAAGACCCTTGATTTTCTCACCATGTTTAAGCATAGTGATAAAATGATCCCAAGATTCTGGGAGAGAGTCTAGAAACTTGTTTACAAGCTCTTTATTGCTCTTGGGAACATCTGCCCTTCTTAAGTCATTAATAAGGCAGTTGAATCTGGTGTAGGTCTGAGTTAGACTTTCACCTTTATGAGCAAAGAAGAACTCATATTCTCTTACCAGAAGAAGTTTCTTGTTTTCCTGCACTTCTTCAGTACCTTCATATGCAACGGTCAAAGTGTCCAGCATTTCTTTTGCAGATTTGCAATTAAGAACTTGATGATAGACATCATTTGGTAGTGCAGAGACTAAGGCTGTTCTTGCTTTAACATCAAGATTAACAAGCCTTTTGTCTTCATCAGACAATTGATTTATAGGTTTTATAATTAGTCTTTCAACTGCAGGAACTTCATCAGTGGCTTCAGTTACTTGGATTGTTGAGGAAGGAACATAAGGACCTTCAGTCACAGTTTTGAGCATCACATCATCTAGGCTTGACATATAGAGAAGAACTCTACTTTTCCAGAGAGAAAAGTTTTCTCCATCAAAAGTTGGACACCTAGTGAGTGAACCATTATTTGAAGAACCATTTGAAGCAGCAATCGGAGTGGCCATTAGTAGTATGGGGTAGAAGCAGTTGAAGAGTAAGCAAAACAGATCTTAGATATGGATTATCTAGCCTGCTCTGATACCAGTTGTTGGTCCCGAATGGATACTACAACAACAAATGTTTGTAGAAGGGGGGTTGAATACAAACTTTAGCAAATTAAAATTTAAGAGACACACGGTTTACTCTTATATAATTCTTATTGATGTTAATCAAGAATTACATGAACTAGATGCGGAAAATCTAAGTTCAATAAAAGGTGGCAACTTGATTTGTCTAACACATAGACAATGCTAATCTTAAGCAACTAATGTCTAAGATGTTCAACACATGAACAAGTTTGTTACACTGAAAGTAAAATGCTAACTCTTCTAATTCTCAACTTATGAGATTTCAGTGTTTTTCAACGCAAACTTAGCATGTTTCCATGCATGAGTATATATAGGCAAGGTGTGTCCGAGTTGATGAAGAGAGAAGGAGACAAAGGTACTTGGTTTAATAATATTATAATAGATAAAGTTAGTGGGTGAAAAGTAAGTTAACTTTATACACAAAGTGTGTAAAGTGAACATACATTTCAGTAATGAGTATACCCACTATCTATTATTATATTATTAAACTACTACCTTTATATCTTGGAAAAGTAAACTTCTCCTTCCATGCTTGTGCTTTAATCAACATCATGCTTTCTGAAGATGTGACTTTACGAAGTATGGAGTTGCCAGCCATACTTAACATCATATCTTCGAGATCTTCTTTTCAAGAGTATCTTTCTCCTTTTCCAGGGGATAAAGATCTATCCTTTTTGTATCTTTGCAGATCCAAAAAGTGCTAAGTACTTTTACAACGAAAGATCTAAGGCATAATAAGAACAACACATGTTCTGCCTTTGACTAAAGAAAATATTACATAAAAAGCTATTATCTGAGATATACAATAAGGACTCAGCTAATAGAGACTGAACTGCAAATATAATTTTACTCAGCTAAGGTTGAATGTGAAAGACTCAGCTGACTAGATTTGCTCAGCTGATCAAATTGCTCAGCTGATCAAATTGCTCAGCAGATCAAATTGCTCAGCTGATAACACAACTCGACGTGCAGCTAATAAATTGATCAAACTAAACTGTCAGTTGTTCCCAAGGGCTCAGCTAGTCATTTTTAGTAGTGTCAGCTTATGAAGAAAAGATTGGATAAGTAATAAATACCTTTTCTAGACAAATGGGAGGCATCAGCTGATAACTGTGATTGTGTCAGCTGATCCTAGACTGCTCAGCTGATCTTGAAATCTTCATTAGCTGATGGTTTTAGGCCATCAGCTGATCCAATGTGATTCCTCAGCTGATGCTCTTTGACTGATCTTTTCTTCTCAGCTGATCTTCCTGAAGCTGGTCCTTTGGCTAATACTCAGTGTTCAGCTGACACTATGATTCGTCAGCTGACATATCTTACATAGAAATTCTTTAAGTCTTAGATAAAAAAACAACACATGTTTTTCATCAATCTAAGTCCAAAACTGAATATATGGTTTTGTTAACATCAAATCCTATTTTACTTAATAGAAAGGTTTGATTTAGGTTTGATATTGCTATCTCCCCAACAGGACTCAACCCTTTTATTCCCAAATCAAATAACAATTTTAACATCCAAACAACTTCACAAGTAACAGAACCCAGTGCCCGATACTCAGACTCAGCTGATGACCGAGACACAGTGTCTTGCTTCTTACTCCTCCACGAAACCATACTCTTACCCAAGAAAACACAATATCCTGTCACAGATTTCCGAGAGACAAGACACTTGGCCCAATCTGCGTCTGAAAATGCAGTTAAACTGTTCAAACTTCCTTTCACGATATTAACACCACAACCTGGATTATTCTTTAAAAAAACGCAAAACCCTTAAAGCAACAGCTAGATGTGACTTCCTAGGACTATGCATAAACTGACTCAATGTTTGAATAGTATAAGAAATATCCGGTCTTGTCATAGTCAAATAAATAAGCTTACCAATCAATTTTTGAAACTCTGTAACATTTCTAAGCAAAGTATCACCATCATCAACACCTTTATCAGTTATAATCACATTTGGATCCAAAGGGGTTTTTACTGGTTTACATGCAAGCATACCAAACTCATGAAGAAGCTCCAAACAGTACTTTCTTTGCGTAATACACACACCAACAGGAGTATCAATCACTTCTATTCCCAAGAAAAATTTAAGCTTACCAAGATCTTTGATTAAGAACTTGGACTTTAGAAAACATTTAACCTTTTCAATTTCAATCAAACTATTCCCAGTTACAATTATATCATCAACATAAACAATTAAAAACACAGAAACTCCATTCTGAACTTTAGTAAACAAGGAATAATCATTAACACTTTGCACAAAACCAAACTCAAATAAAGCAGAACACAATTTTTCATTCCATTTCCTAGGAGCTTGTTTCAATCCATAAAGTGACTTTTTCAACTTACAAACACCACTATTACCTCCATTATAATAACCCACAGGCAAAATCATATAAACCTCCTCATCTAACTCGCCACACAAAAAGACATTATTTATATCCAACTGGTACAAACCCCAACCATTACTAACAGCTACAGAAATAACAACCCTCACTGTAAACCCCAACATACCCTTCACATGGCAGGTATGTGCTGCTCTAGTATGGTTGATAGTTTAAATCTCTCTAAAGATATGAAATGGGTTGTTGATTCAGGTGCTAATCAGCATATGACTAGAACTGAGTCTAGTCTTAGTGATCTTGTTGATGTGTCTAATTTGGATTTGAGAGTTGGTCATCCTAATGGTACTTCTGCAAAAATAAACAAAATAGGAAATATGAATCTGTCTAAACATGTTACTCTATTTGATGTGTTTGTTGTTCCTGATTTTAATGTTAACCTTTTATCTGTTCACAAGTTGTGTAGAGATAATAAGTGTAAGGTTGTGTTTGATGAACACTCATGTAATGTTCAGGATTCTCAATCCAGGGTGACTGTGGAGACTGGTAATGAAACAGGAGGGCTTTACTATCTTGATAGGACTAGTTCTAACAGTAAGTGTTCTGCTGATAACTCTAGTGTTGTTTGTCATGTGTCCAAATTTGTGTGACATTGTAGACTTGGTCATCCCTCTTATCAGGCCTTAAATTGCATTAAAAATGTACTTAAAATTGGTAATGAACCGGTTATACCATGTGACGTGTGTCATAGAGCTAAGCAGACTAAGAGTTCGTTCCCTGTTAGTGATCATAAAGTGTTTAAATTGGGTGATCTTATTCATCTTGATGTTTGGGGTCCCTATAAGAAACCTACCTATGATGGTTATAAGTATTTTTCGACCATTGTGGATGATTTTACAAGGGCAGTTTGGGTGTATTTGCTAAAATCAAAAGATGAGGTTTTTCAGTGGTTCTCTTTTTTTGTAATATGTTGCTTACTCATTTTAAGGTGAAGGTTAAAGTTGTTAGATCTGATAATGGGTCTAAATTTTTGAATCTGAATATGAAAAAGTTGTTTAATGAAAGAGGTATATTACATCAAACAAGTTGTGTTTACACTCCACAACAAAATGGTGTTTTGGAAAGGAAACACAGACATATTTTAAATGTTACCATATCATTGATGTTTCAATCTGCTCTCCCTCTTAGATTCTGGGGTGAGGCTGTGTTGACTGCGGTGTTTTTAATTAATAGGACCCCAACATATGTTTTAAATGGAGTCACCCCGTTTGAGAAAGTTTTCAGTTTTTCTCCTAAGTTTGACAACCTAAGGGTGTTTGGATGTTTGTGTTATTCCACTAAATTGAATAATTCTGACAAATTAAATCCAAGGGCTGAAAAAGTTGTTTTGTTGGGTTATTCTAATGAGAAAAAGGGATATAAACTTCTCAGTCATGATTCTGATGTTGTTTTTTTTTTCAGGGATGTGAAGTTTTATGAGGAAGTTTTTCCTTTTAGAATGAGGTTGGTTGATCTTAGTCATGCTTCTGATGGTCTTAAGGAGTGCAACAATTTTTTTGATGAGATTTCTGGTTCTGATGCTTTTGATAGTGCTCCTGTTATTCCCAATGATGACAAGTGTGTTAATACTGACTTGGTTCATGAAGAACATTTTTATAGTGACACTGAGGATGGCCACCAGATTGATGGTACTTGTGCATAACATTCGAGTAGTGCTCCAGATGTTGAGGCACTATCTCCTCAGTCGTCTCAAGTTGGTAATCCCTTTGTCACTGTAGAGTCTGAGGGAGGTTCAGATGGTCCTGTTCGTCAATCTGGTAGTAGGTTGTCTGTTGGTAGCTCTAGGCCTAGGAGGGAGTCTAGGTTGCCGGTTAGGTTTAGTGACTATTTCGTGGAAGGTAAACATAAGTATGCAGTTGAGAGGGTCTTGAATTATTCTTGTCTTAACTCTGATAATATGTGTTTTGTTTCTAATCTTGATAAGTCTGTTGAGCCTAAAACATATAGTGAAGCTGTGTCAGATCCTAATTGGGTTAAAGCTATGAATGATGAGATGGAAAGCTTTATATAGAAATCAGACTTGGGAAATAGTTCCTTTGCCCGATAATAAGAAGCCTATAGGTTGTAGGTGGGTTTATAAGATAAAGTATAAGGCTAGCGGTGAAATTGAAAGGTACAAAGCTAGATTGGTTGCTAAGGGTTATAGTCAGAAGGAGGGTATTGATTATGAGTAAACATTCTCTCCTGTAGCTAAAATGGTTACAGTGAGGGTTGTTATTTCTGTAGTTGTTAGTAATGGTTGGGGTTTGTACCAGTTGGATATAAATAATGTCTTTTTGTATGGCGAGTTAGATGAGGAGGTTTATATGATTTTTCCTGTGGGTTATTATAATGGAGGTAATAGTGGTGTTTGTAAGTTGAAAAAGTATCTTTATGGATTGAAACAAGCTCCTAGGAAATGGAATGAAAAATTGTGTTATGCTTTATTTGAGTTTGGTTTTGTGCAAAGTGTTAATGATTATTCCTTGTTTACTAAAGTTCAGAATGGAGTTTCTGTGTTTTTACTTGTTTATGTTGATGATATAATTGTAACTGGGAATAGTTTGATTGAAATTGAAAAGGTTAAATGTTTTCTAAAGTCCAAGTTCTTAATCAAAGATCTTGGTAAGCTTAAATTTTTCTTGGGAATAGAAGTGATTGATACTCCTGTTGGTGTGTGTATTACGCAAAGAAAGTACTGTTTGGAGCTTCTTCATGAGTTTGGTATGCTTGCATGTAAACCAGTAAAAACCCCTTTGGATCCAAATGTGATTATAACTGATAAAGGTGTTGATGATGGTGATACTTTGCTTAGAAATGTTACAGAGTTTCAAAAATTGATTGGTAAGCTTATTCAAAGGTTCAGTAATGGAGAAGGCTTGCTTAGATGGAAACGAAGTCTTGTGCTGCTTTCCTTTCTCACAGGCAGAGCAAGGTTTAGGCTTAACATACGTCAGTGAAGGTAGTCCTGACACTAGTTCACCCTTGCTCAACTTGTTAATGTTTTTGAAGTTTAAATGAGAAAGCCTTTTGTGCCATAACCAGTTTGTGTCAGTTACAGACTTGGTATACAAACAGGTTAACTTGGATGGATCACCAGAGGACATATCAAGAGTATATACATCCTTGGTTCTCTTTGCACAAATTATTGTTTTACCTTCTTGATCTAAAATGGAACCACCTGTCTTTGTAAAGAGGACTTTATGATCACCATCACATAACTGACTTATGCTGATGAGATTATACTTAAGTCCTTTAACATATGATACCTTGGATAAGGTTAGGTTCTCATTATGAAGTTCTCCGTAGCCTTTTGTTTGCCCACAATTGTTATCACCAAATGTTACTCTTGGACCTTTTTCCTTCTTGTAGTTACTAAGCAATGCTTTACAACCTGTCATGGTCCTTGAACATCCACTGTCAAGATACCATGTGTTCAGACCCTGCATAGATGTGATTGAAAGAAGGTTAGTGACATTTGGCCATCCACATTTAAGTGGACCCCTGTGGATTGCACCTAGCCATCCACTTTATATTAGGTTGTTTATGAATGAGAGAAACAGCTGTGTTATCATAATCAGTCCGCTGTCTTGAGTTACCTTCTAGAGAACAATTACCTGCCTTATGTTCTTTGCTCCCACATTTATAACATTTTTTATTTTTGGAGCTTTTAACATGTTTTGGTAATTGACTAAGAGATGTCTTAACTGTTTTCTGATGACTATGGGTCATCAACTGACAGATTTCACCATTCAGCTGTTGCAGCTGATTCTGTAAACTAATAAGGTCATTGTTTACAGTCACCTTAGTTGACCCTTAGTTAAAATGAGTTTTTGATCAACTTTAGGTGTGGCACACTTAGACTCTTTGTAAACAAAATGTCCTTTTCCCTTAGTTTCTCCTATTAGAAGAGTTTGAGTGATGTTTGATCAGCTAAACAAACAGAAGAGGATCCATGATCAGCTGACAGGCTATCAGCTGAGCAGTTATCATCTACTTTTCGATCAGCTGATGTAACATCATTAGCTAAAGAATTTTCAGTTAGTTGAGTTCCTAAATTTAATGTATCAGTTTTCAAGGTTTGACAACAGAATGTCTCTTTGGTATCAACAAATGATTCCATTCCTTTATTTACTTCCTTTACACTTAAATTTTCAATGCTTTTGCTTTCTGTTAAGACAATAGAACTTGAACCAACTTTTGAAGAGGTTGAGTCTTTCAGCTGAGTACTTTTACTTTTGACAAATCTGTTAGTGATAATACTTTTTCCTTTTACGATCTTTTGAAAAGTAAGAGGTAAAATATCAGCTTTTTCTAAGATATTTATGTTCTTGCTAAAATCAACACAGTTAGCAGCTTGGGAATAATTTCCACCAATAATAGCTTGAACTTGTTTTGGAATTTGCTCATTGACACACTGAGTGGTCTTCTCAGCAGAAACACACCAAGATCTAACTACTTTTTGAAGGTCATTAAACTTTATTGTTGCTTCATTGGTTTCTTTTACCAAGATCTGATTAAGTATCTTTTGATTGGCTAAATCATCTTCCAGTTTTGTCATTTGTTTAAGTTTCTCATCTTTATGACTTAATCTCTCTTTTAGTGATTCTATTTCTAATTTTAGCTTCTTTTCTCTTTGAATATTTGACTGAAACTCAACACACAGATAATCAAACATAGTGTTCTTTTCATTATCTTCATAGTTAATAAATTTTCCAACCTGATACATAGAAGAAGGATCCCAGTCAGGAGAAGTACAAGCTTTAGCAGCTTTCTTCATATCCTCATCAAAGGAACTTGTACTTGCTATGTTGGCCATCAAACTGAACTGAGCTGTGAGGACCTCATCTTCATCACTTGAGAGATCTTCCTCAGCCCAATCTTCTTCCTCAGCAACCAGCACCCTGTTCTGAGCTTTCTTCTTCTTCTTGTCAAGGACAGCAGCAAGAAGCTTCTTATATTTGGCTTCATAATCAATCTTGCTGTCTGAGCTTGAGGAACCCTTGAAGCATGTGTTTCCTTTGGACTTACATTCACTGGCATAGTGACCAGTCTTGCCACAAGAGAAACAACCTTCAGAAGCCTTTGGTTTTGACATATCTCTTTCTCCTTTGAAGGGTTTCCTTTCAAACCTCTTGACACCCTTTCTTTTCAAGAAAGGTTTGAACCTTTTAACCAACATGGCAGCCTGCTCAACAGCAGCTTCAATGTTGTCCATGTTCTCCAGAACTTCATCCCCATCAACCATTTGCTCTTCATCAGAAGTTTCCTCTTTATCTTCCTCATCACTTGATTCATCCACCACTGCAAACTCTTAGATCTTGTATCCTTAGATACAAGGGCAGTAGTTGGAGCTTTTGCAGCCTCCTTCATATCCTTGGTAGAGAGTTTCCTTTGTTTCATTGATTGTTCATGATTCATAAGATTTCCATATAAACCAACCAGTGAAAGACCCTTGATTTTCTCACCATGTTTAAGCACAGTGATAAAATGATCCCAAGATTCTGGGAGAGAGTCTAGAAACTTGTTTACAAGTTCCTTATTGCTTTTGTGAACATCTGCCCTTCCTAAGTCATTAATGAGGCAGTTGAACCTGGTGTAAGTCTGAGTGAGACTTTCACCTTTATGAGCAAAGAAGAACTCATATTCTCTAACCAGAAGGAGTTTCTTGTTCTCCTGCACTTCTTCAGTGCCTTCATATGCAACAGTCAAAGTGTCTAGCATCTCTTTTGCAGATTTACAGTTAAGAACTTGATGATAGACATCATTTGGTAGAGCAGAGACTAAGGTTGTTCTTGCTTTAACATCAAGATTAACAAGCCTTTTGTCTTCATCATACCACTGATTTATAGGTTTTATAATCAGTCTTTCAACAGCAGGAGCTTCATCAGTTGCTTCAGTTACTTGGATAGTTGAGGAAGGAACATGAGGACCTTCAGTAACAGTTTTAAGCATCACATCATCAAGGCTTGACATATAGAGAAGAACTCTACTCCTCCAGAGAGAGAAGTTCTCTCCATCAAATATAGGACACCTTGTAAGTGAACCATTGTTAGAAGAACCATTAGAGGCAGCAACAGAAGTGGCCATTTTGTAGTGTGGGGTAGAAGCAGTTGAAGAGTAAGCAAAACAGATCTTAGATATGGATTATCTAGCCTGCTCTGATACCAGTTGTTGGTCCCGAATGGATACTACAACAACAAATGTTTGTAGAAGGGGGGTTGAATACAAACTTTAGCAAATTAAAATTTAAGAGACACACGGTTTACTTTTATATAATTCTTATTGATGTTAATCAAGAATTACATGAACTAGATGCGGAATATCTAAGTTCAATAAAAGGTGGCAACTAATTTTGTCTAACACATAGACAATGCTAATCTTAAACAACTAATGTCTAAGACGTTCAACACATGAACAAGTTTGTTACACTGAAAGTAAAATGCTAACTCTTCTAATTCTCAACTTATGAGATTTCAGTGCTTTTCAACGCATACTAAGCATGTTTCCATGCATGAGTATATATAAGCAAGGTGTGTCCGGGATGATGAAGAGAGAAGGAGACAAAGGTACTTGGTTTAATAATATTATAATAGATAAAGTTAGTGGGTGAAAAGTAAGTTAACTTTATACACAAAGTGTGTAAAGTGAACATACTTTTCAATAATGAGTGTACCCACTATCTATTATTATATTATTAAACTACTACCTTTATATCTTGGAAAAGTAAACTTCTCCTTTCATGCTTGTGCTTTAATCAACACCATGCTTTCTGAAGATTTGACTTTACCAAGTATGGAGTTGCCAGCCATACTTAACATCATATCTTCGAGATCTTCTTTTCAAGAGTATCTTTCTCCTTTTCCAGGGGATAAAGATCTATCCTTTTTGTATCTTTGCAGATCCAAAAAGTGCTAAGTACTTTTACAAAAGAAAGATCTAAGGCATAATAAGAACAACACATGTTCTGCCTTTGACTTTAAGAAAATATTACATAGAAAAGCTATTAACTGAGATATAAAATAAAGACTCAGTTAACAGACACTGAACTACAAATATAATTTTGCTCAGCTAAGGATAAGTGTGAAAGACTCGGCTGACTAGATTTGCTCAGCTGATCAAATTGCTCAGCTGATAATACAAACCAACGTGCAGCTAGTAAACTGATCAAACTAAACTGTCAGTTGTTCCCAAGGGCTCAGCTAGTCATTTTAAGTAGTGTCAGCTTACGAGGAAAAGATTGGATAAGTAATAAATACCTTATCTGACAAATTGGAGGCATCAGCTGATAACTGTGATTGTGTCAGCTGATCCTTGACTGCTCAGCTGATCTTGAAATCTTCATCAGCTGATGGTTCTAGGCCATCAACTGATCCAGTGTGATTCCTCAGCTGATGCTCTTTGACTGATCTTTTCTTCTCAGCTGATCTTTCTGAAGCTGGTCCTTTGGCTGATACTCAGTGTTCAGCTGACACTATGATTCGTCAGCTGACATTTCTTACTTAGAAATTATTTAAGTCTCAGATAGAAAAACAAGACATGTTTTTCATCAATCTAAGTCCAAAACATAATATATGGTTTTGTTAACATCAAATCCTATTTTACTTAATAGATAGGTTTGATTAAGGTTTGATATTGCTATCTCACCAACATTTTTTGTTTACCATCCCCTACAATTATGTAAACAACAATCAACGCCTATGAAAAACAATTTCCAGATGAACAAGAAATTCACAAGTTTAACAAATGATTTCAATACCAAGAATCAACAAGAAACTTGATAAATAAATTCAAAAACTGATGTACAACCTTCAATCTTGAAACTTGATACACAATATTTCACAAAATAAACTTGAATCACCTAAAAGAAAAGCAACGATGCACAATAAATCTTGAATAATTCTTGAATCGATGATCAACGAAAACAATAACCGATGAACAACAATGACGAATCACCTCCGTAATAGATCTGAAGCCGACGACATTAGAGGGAAACGACAGCGGCAGTTTCAGGGTAGGAGATGGAGTGGTCGGCGATGGCTTCACATGTGGCGGTGGAGGTCAGCGATGGCATATCTGAAGCCGACGGGAAAGCGGCGGACGACCAGGTTAAGCGGCTAATATAGAGAAAAATGACGGCGAAGATTAGGGTTTCGTGAAGAAGTCGGCATCAGAAAAAAGCCGAACAAAGCCGTCAATGATTAGGGTTTTCATGGCAACGGCGATGATTAGGGTTTTCATACAGAGCCGTCGCCGTCGATCACAGTTGTGTTTGGCGAACAGGCGGTGATGACAGTGATCCAAACCCAAAATCGAACAGCCCTGTTGGAACGAAAAACCCCATAGTCGCTCAGATCTTGATGCTGCCGGCTGAGAATGCACAGAGGTGGTGGAGGATGCATAAAGGAGGCGTCGGGATGCGTCGGAGGCGGAGGAGGCATGGGAGGTGGAGAGGCGTCGATTAGGTTTTCTGTATACGATGGCAGGGGAGTATCCGTATGGGTGGCTTTGGGGGAGAACGTGGGTAATAGTAGTGGGGTACAAGAGAGATAAATAATATGATGGTTCCTATTTTACCCTTTTATATTTTTTAAATTAAAAGGACACGTGTCGCCACCATGTTTCTCCTTACTCTTTGTATCATAAAATTCTTTTTACTTGATCCTGATTATATATATATATATATATATATATATATATATATATATATATATATATATATAATCAAAGGGTATTAAATGTAAAAAGAAAGGAGGATATGACACTTGACATTTTTAATCAAAGGGTATTGTTGGCAATGCATAAAATTTCTCTCCCCAGTTTTTAATTGTTCAAGCCACGTCCCAATACCGAAACCCACGTCCCCACCGTTTTCAATTCTTCCTGCGCAAATTGCTCTGCCGCACCGACCTCGCATCTGAAAACCCTAGACGTCGTCTACCGCCTGCCCTCCTAACCGCTATGCATGTCCGCCGCCGCTATGCAATTCTGCCGACGCTATGCAATTCTGCCGACGACCATCGCCACGTGCGAAGCCATTGCTGCCACCGTGAAGTCGTTAACCAACACCGCCACAAGAAACCCTAGATCTGTGTCGTTTTTTCCGCATCCATCTATTTTCCTCCGCCGCATACTGCTTCTGCATCGCATCCCAGATGCACACGCCCTGCAACCGCCGCTGAAACCGCCGCTGCATCACATACGAGATGCATGTGCCGCCGCTGCTTTGCGTGGAGGTACTGTCAATGCACACGCCGCCGCTCAGGTGATTGTGCATTCCTGTTTTTCGTAGGTTCCGGCGATGCACACGCCTCTGTGTTGTGCATCCATCATCAATTTTGGTTTGTAGATTTCTCGATTTTCTTGTCTCTGTAATGTGCATTCTGTGAAACGAAAGGAGGTTTTATTTTTTGTGAATCAAAGTTGTATTTTGTGAATCAAAGTTGTTTTTTGTGCATTAAATGGTTGTAACATGTGCATCTAAATGGTTGTACCTGTGCATCTAAATGGTTGTATTGTATGCATCAAATATAATATGTGAATCAAATGTTTGAATTGTGGCATCAGGATATCGAAAACCATGAATCAGTGGTGAGATCTGGTATGACCATGATTTTCTCTCCATCATAACTGTTCCCGGTTTTGTATTTGGTGGATTTGTCCTTTTTGCCATTTTCTATTTTTTTTAATTCTGAATTAAAAAGGATCTTTTGACTTTTTTTTGTTGACTTGGAGAGAGATCCTATGGCTGAGATCTCTCCTTACATTTAGTAGCATAACATTTTTTGTAGTATATCCCTACCCTATATATATATATATATAGGGGAAGGTTCATGTGAGAACTGTTGTTAGTGCGAGAACCGCGAGAACTAATCTTAGCCGTTCCTTGAATATGGAAAGTTTCATGGATGGAGAGCGTGGAGGGATAGAGTGTGGCAGAGTGCATGTGAGGAATTCATGGATGGAGAACTAATCTTAGCCGTTCCTATTTGTTGCCTCACTCCATAAGACATCCCATACTTGTCTTCCTTGTAGTTGACTATTCTTTTGCAAACTGAAACTTCGCCATAGAACTGTTGTTAGAATTATGATCACCATGGGAAGTATCCACATGCAATCAGTTAATCCAGTTGGTTCGTAAATGAATATAAATTCCATCATCTAAACACATATTTATGTTGCATAATTACCCACGGTAGGAACCGTCCACACTAAGCTCACCAGACTGTCGATATAGACTCAAATGAAACACGACAGCAGCTAAGGCAGTAAGGAAGCACACAACAGCACCCACACAGATCATCAAAACAGCAGCAAAACGCAGTATAAACCCCTGACTCATTCAACTAACATGCGCTGACCCAAGAAAGTCCAAGAACAAATACAGAAACATCAACCTGATCGTCATACAACATCCAACGCAAAAGAGCAGCACTAAACTTGTACAACATCACTAAACGAAAATTCGAACACACAACAATATCAATCTTCGTTGCAGCAGCATCATATGGTGGTATTAGTTGCTTTACAGCATCAGGTACACAACAAACACAAAGAGAACCATTATTCCCTCAACATTGTCAAAAGCTGACCAAACAACAGAGCCAACAGCTTCAACAACAGCAACACAATCCGACGATAGCCAGCTAAACGTCGGGGCATGATCAATCTCCGAACGAACCACCTGCATAATTAGGACAGAAGACTACGCCGAAGGTCCTCCTTCCAGCATCGCTATCTGTTGTTTGACTTCATCGTACCAGCCGTCGAACTGAAGCCCCATCTGCTCGATCATCTTACTAATCTCTGTGGATTCATCCTTTGCACTGTTTCTTTGAGGGTTCAATTGCATCTGATCTTCTATCTCAACTTCCTTTATTTTATCATTGCTACTAGTTACCTTTTTACTTTTTCCTTTACTTAATTTTTTCTTGTTGCTACCAATTTGTTTTTTCTTTTTCAATTGCCTGCTCACTTTCACCTTTTCCGCGACCACCTCAACCGGTACATGTTTTCCTTTAATTTTGACGACCGCCGGCGAACTTAATTCAAAATCTTCACTTTCCGAGATTCTTTCCTCCTGTATCACATCGACACTTACTAAGCTTGGGCCTGATATTTTTGAATTTGGGCTCCCCTTTTTATCACTCGATTTCCTACTGTCCAAACTTGCTTTAATCCCATCGTTGCTTTCCTGGTCCATATCATTTTGTTGAAGTGGAGACCCATCAGTATCAGCTACTTGGTTATCCAATTGAGGCCCATCTAAGATTTCATGGCCCAACTCTTGATATTTATGTTGTGGCTCGTTACCAAAGACTAGGCCCACTTGTTGACTTCCACTTTCCCTATGCGCATCATCAACACCCCCTTCGTAAACTGAACCCTGAGCCGCCTCTATCTGCATCGGTCCCTGAGATTCCTCGTGCGAGGTATCATGATGATTCGATGATTGAGGTTTACGAGACTCTCTCGTCTCTTCAGCTTCTGCGTTAACCGACAACTCCCCACCAACAATGTCGTCGAAATAGGTCACCGGAATTTCAGCGCCGGAAGTGACTCTCTTAGCCGTCGTATCATCATCATCTACTGCGTTATCCGGCGACCCCCTTCTCTCTTTTCCAACGTTACTATCGAAATCCCAGTGCCAGGCTTGTTATCATTTTTCTTAGTCTTATTATAAATATTTTCTGTTGTAAAGTTCTCCGAATCTGTTTCTGTTTCTCCTTCCAAGTTACTGGTGGAGCTGGGGTTCGAAAACGTCGGGAGAAAGCCAGCCGCCCCATCATCAAAAATATAGATAGTGAATGTTTCTCCGTCGATATCAACATTTAACGATTTAGGAAGTTCCGTTCTGTGGGTTCTCATCAAAAATCTTGCCACATCTAATCTTTTTCGGTCCCGAGTATTTTTGTCAACCATGACAAAGTCACCCCACAGAGCTGCAATGGATGAGAAAAAACGTGTGCTAAAAGCGTGTAGCGCACACACTCTACTCTCACCCACTTCAATATAGTACTGTCTACGTCTCTCTCTGACCATGGTTTGATCCGGTCAAAGACTTCCCCAATACAATCAGCTTCCGATTTATCCTCGAGTGTACCCATGAAGCTATCTATCCCTTCCTTGTTACTAAAGCTCAAGAGAAAGGTTCCTCCTCCCATTGTTCTTGGAATGACACCGTATTTAGTTGCTAAATTCTCTAATGTGGACATGACTTCCTCTGTAGAGTGCAGTCGCACTTCTCCCCTTGGTTTAAAAATGCGCGCCTGATGCGCACCTGAAACGTGATGCGCCCGATGCGGTGGCTAAAACGCATCAGGTGGTCTGATGCGCTGGGGGGTAGGTGTTGCGGTCTGATGCGCTCGACTGATGCGTGAACATAATGCTTGCCCGAGACGTTTTGTTATTCCTTACACCATCATCATGATCTTTTCTTCTGTGATCACGAGATTGATTGATACCCTTCGTACTGATTTTCTCAACTCCATTTCGCCGATTTAGTAAAGCATCTTTGAAGGTTAGGCCCTCAACGCGCAAAGCCACTGACCTCCTTTCTCTAAAACGGTGATCCATAGTTGCAGGATTAAAGTTAAGTGTTGGGATTCTCCTATGATCAACATGTTGTTTTCTCTCCTTTGCTCTCCCTATAACAGTTTCTAAGTTACCAAACTTCTTAGATGTCAACCGGTTCCATCGATCTCCTTCATGCTCATCTCTCCAAAATCTTACAAACGCATACCTCCTACCTTGAAGATTCACATTCTTTGAGATGAAAACATCGCATACCTTCCCTTCTTTCTTCATGTCCTCCCACAGCTGTTCCATGTCTCAATCATTTGGAAAATTTGATACGTAATACGATGTCCATAGGGTCGGTTTATTCTTCTGTTGATACCAAATCTTCTTACTCGCACTATATGTCCATGGCTGGTTCTGTAGTTATTGCATTTAGTAAGATCCTCCTTTGATTCCATAGTTACTTAGTAATATAGTGCACTTGTTTAATTGTTTTACTCCATTTATGCAGTAATTTCATAAGCCAAAGCTTAAATATATCATCCGAATTTGTGAATTTGGTTTACTAGTTCTCAGACTTGGTTATTTTTTTATATTAATAATAGTAGTCATGGAATAAAGATGCACTTAGCGATTTGGTAATCTCAACATTAGTCATAAGATAGAAGATTTGGTAAAGAAGTGTATTCTTCTAATGGTAGTTCACTTGGGTGGTTCACTACATATTTATTTATCTTGATGGTTTGCTATATCATTACTCTTTAAATCTATGTAGGTGCTAGATACTCCCTCCCTCTTTTTCCATCCTTTTTCTTCGAACAGGGAAGATAGTCAAACCTTCAAATCTACACCTGTGTCAACAATGCCTCAACCCCAAGGAGCAAGAAACGCCTTGTCACACCTTTATACTGCTAGGACAAATGCCCTTTGGTCTCTTTTTCTACACCTTGAAGGTGGTTTCTAGGTGAAACAGATTTTGTATGAACAAGATTTCACTTATAAAGACCTCATTGCTACTGCCCTTAAGTCATTGAGAGTTTCTAGTTGTAGTCTTGTAAGCTTTTCATTTTCTTACATTTCTACCACTATTGTTGCACGTGTTTTTGGTATTGCTTTCACAATCACGGGAAAGAAATCATAAACTTCGTCTTACATCAGGGCAAAGTAATGCCGTTGTGCTAAACTTTAGTTAAAGAGATGTACAAACTGTTGCAGCTTCTAGCTGATTTATGTCTATGTACTTCAACATCTCAAAGCGATATTCTTTCCCTTCTACTTGTTAACAAGTAGGATATGTAGCACTAGAATGTTGTTGTATTATATGTACCAAAAGTGGTTCTACACCTTGTTTGATGCACATTTTAGACTATATTTGTGATCTCTTAGAATTGTTATATTTGATTACTAGGTAATATCACATTTAGAAGCATTTAAGATGTAGATGCTATGTATTTATTAATTTTTTTACATTGAAGAACCAATCATTTACCTTTTGTGGGTAAGAGGGTAATAGTGAGATTTTATACCATTTTTGGAGTGGTATTTAGAACAAACTGAAAACTTGGGGGTGTATGTAGAATTACCTCATATTTTAGGTAGCTTAAATTAAATTTTCACATCACACTAAACATCTCACCGTCCAACATTAAGATCGGACGGCTGTCATAAATCCCCCTTTCTTGGTGCTACTATATCAATCGAGAAACCCTAGATCTTCTTCCATTACCTGAATTCATATTCGATATCCTAGATTGTTCTCTCCGTTTATCCTGATTTTGATCATTTACTAGAGATCCGATCAAGAAGATGAATCAAATCGTTACTTCTGCGGATCTTAAAGATACCATTTGCAGCAATTGTCACTGTAAAGATCAAAGGTTTCTTCACCATGTTCGCGTCGAAGGCAGGGACCAAAAGTGCTGCACATCATGTGTGTTGTTTACCCACAAACTATCCTTTTGTCCAACCTGTTTTCGTCTTCATGTTTTCGTCTTCATTCGCTGCAGAAAATCTAGTTCTTACTCTCATGCTTTTTGTTATTCTTTTGATGGAAGTCCTTTAAGTGTCCCTGCCTGCTCAACCTGCATAAACCCTGAACGACTGATTTTTAAATTGAAAGAATCTAAAGTAAACGGAACGGATGAGTTGCGCAAGGAGATTGATATGGATGCTGCAAGATTGCTCTTGACAGCTGCACAGATAGTGAATAAGTCTACATTAAGGGAACATGGTGAAGCAGCATATTCTACTTGGGTACGAGGATCAGAGGATGTTATGGAAAAGAAAACGGCAAGAACTGCAGTGGAACGTTGTCTAAAATTGGAAGATGCTGCAAATGTTGTCAATTAAACAGAATGCTTTTATTTAGAAATACCCTCATAGTCGAAGGGTGGCTAAGAAGTTCCACTATAAAGAGAAATACCCTTCAAAGAATGCTTTAATTTAGAAAAATATCGCCTTGCAATATTTGGTACATTGATTATCTTGTTAGATTTAGTACCAGGTTAATATTCTGGTTTAACATCAAAGCTCTGCAGCTCGAAGTAGTTATTTATTTGAGTCTTATAACAGTAACCTGTTCCTTCGTAGATTTTATTTTAACCATTGTCATATGACAATGAATGCTACCTTTTGTTTTATGTTCGAAAATTGTTTGATGCCTTATCAATAGTTCTCTCGTTCATTTCTTCTTTGTGATGGATTTAGGTTTATGTTCTGACAGCAGAAGAAATTGAACGTTTAGCTTCATTTAACTTTCAGAGCGCAAAAGTTAACTATTTGATGACTGTTCTTATACTTTAGGAGAGAGATGAGAAAACACTACAAACGACGATTGGTAGCAATGTTTCAAATCCTCATATACCAACTCTGATTATAGATGATGTTGGACATGAATATGTTTTGATTGAGTGATCCGTATGCAAGTTATAAGCAAGATTTATTTGAAGAATTGCGATTCTCTTGGGGAAATGAACAACTTTAGATAAATGGAGAAGGATACCAATTGTGTGCCAATTGGTCTATTTAGAATCGATGTAGGTCCATTCAGGTCTTATCTGAATCTAGTTATGCCTTTTCAAGTAGTTTTATAACTTTGGTGTGGCTGAGTGCTCAAGACCGGTGAGTGTTGATCACCAATCCCCGAAATGTAGGTGATCTAAAAAGTGAGAACAGTTCATAAGCTTGACACTAAATATCTCAAGACTAGTGAAATACAAGTTTTGATCACCAATCCCGTAAATGTACGTGATCTTAAAGTGTGAACAGATCACAAGCTTGAGACTAAATATCTCAACAATATATCCTTGTGGCGGTCGATTATCTGTCAAAATGGGCTGAGGCGCAAGCCTTGCCTACAAACGACGCAAGGGTGGTTTGTAAATTTTTGAAAAAGTTATTTTCACGATTCGGTACCCCCAGAGCACTCATAAGCGATAGGGGTACTCATTTCTGCAATGCACAATTAGAGAAAGTACTTAAACGTTATGGTGTTACTCATCGATTCTCTACTGCATATCATCCGCAAACCAGCGGACAAGTCGAAGTTACCAACCGCGGTCTTAAACGAATTCTGGAAAGAACCGTTGGTAACAGCCCAAAAGATTGGGCTGAGAAATTAGACGACGCACTCTGGGCGTTCCGCACTGCTTACAAGACACCTATCGGTACTACACCGTATAGGTTGGTTTATGGGAAAGCCTGTCGTATTCCTGTTGAACTTGAGCACAAAGCTTACTGGGCTTTGAAAGCCGCAAATTTTGACTCAAAGAGTTCAGCAGAAAATAGGTTGTTCCAGCTAAGTGAGCTTGATGAACTACGGTTCCAAGCTTACGATAATTCCAGAATGTACAAAGAAAGGACGAAAGCTTTCCATGACTCCCGCCTGAAGGACAAACAATTCCAGGCGGGAGATCGTGTGCTTCTTTATAATTCTCGCCTTCGTCTTTTCCCTGGCAAGTTGAAGTCCAGATGGACAGGCCCCTATGTTGTCCATACTGTTTACCCGCACGGGGCTGTTGACATCACAAACTCCGAGGGAGTAACTTTTAAGGTCAACGGCCACCGACTCAAGAATTACATTGGTATCCCGCATTCTCCAGAGGAACCCAGAGAGGTTCTGAAGCTTCACCCCGCCGCACCTTAGCGGGGTGAGTTGGGTCTTTTACCGGCAGACCTTAAAGAACTGGATATGCTTTCCTCCGCTTCTCTTTCCCTTCTTTCTTGCCTTTTTCTGCGTTCATCATTGCCCTCTGATATTCTGCGCGATATTGTCATGAGACATGAGAAACACGTGAGGAGAGACCAAAACTTTGCCAAATTTCATCGAGGCACTTCCATCTATGCGGCAAAAAGGCGTGCCAAATATGTAGGGAAATGTTGGAAATGTGGTGCTCTGTTGCATGAGGGCGCTTGTAGGAATTTGCCGACGATATCTCAGTCAGAGTGTGCCAGTGCTCTTCGAGAAGACCCCGTTAAGCTAAAAGCCGAGGGGGTCTTACGTCCTAATAGTAATGCTGGTGCAATGATTGATGAGTTGGTAAGTCTCCGACTAAGCAAACTCGAGCCTAAGCCCCATTATAATCCCTAGGTCATGCCTATGTTCGTGCCGTATAGCTCCTCATGTTTTCTCATTTCAATTCTCATTCAGTCCGGAGAGACAGGAAAACACTCCGCATTTCAACGCGTTAAAGTGTTCGCTTACACACCGTACTAATAGTGTGTTACTTGTACATATTGTCTATTTGTCGGATGCCCACTTTCCGGGTTTCCTTTCCCGTTTCTGTTAATAATTCAGCTAATCTAGTTGTGTGCTTTCAATTCTGTACTACTAGCACGTTCCCCGTACATTCTCCAGAGGCCTATAGAGAGTAGCGTTTACCAAAAAGTTGTTTAAACTGAAAATATGATGCAAAATGGGTTTTTGTCAAAATTCATCCCTACGGCCGTTGTGCAACATTACTACGGTCGTAGGACTATTCTGAGCTCTCTGCGGTCGTAGCAAATACTTGCTACGGCCGTAGGAACATTCCTATAAAAATCCCCATTCCAGATTTCATACGCACGTTTTCTCTGTCTCTCTCCTACGCTCTCTCTCTCAAAAACGCCCCGACGACCACCGAGGATCTCCGTCCATATCTCACTCATTTCCCGGCCATTTTTCGAAAACAAGGTATTAAAATGCTCCCCTCACTCTTGCGTTCAATATGTAGTACATTGATTCCATTATAGTTGCCCATATGTCGATCGATAGAACAAAACCCTAGCCGCCCGTTTTCTGATGTTCGTAACGTTCCTACGGCCGTAGTAGTTAAACCCTACGGCCGTAGTACTTCTAATTAGGGTTTTGCTATAAACTGCTTGCTACGGCCGTAGTACAGTTATTCTACGGCCGTACCATGTATCTTTTAGGGATTTGTTTGGTTTGCTTGCTACGGCCGTAGTAATATCATGGTATGGCCGTAGGACCCCATTTTCAACCATTTTTCAAATTTGTTCATCCTTTAGACAATTTCAATACTCGGGGACCCACAGCATACCAAAGCAAACATGTATCGGTCGATAGGATGTCTAGCCATCGTGCGCACGTCTTACTTTGATTTCTGTTCATTTCAGCTATGCCTCCGCGACGTGTGCGCAGACAGGCTTCACCAGAGCCGCGGATAGACCCTCGCCAGTTCCCACGTTTAGTCGATCCTGACAGAGTTCCGGTCGAGCGGCCAGCTGATGCCGCGCTTCCTCCTTTTCTCCGCTTCAACCGTGAGGAGGATCGTACTGACAGAGATATCCTGATGGGGCGCGCTGATAGTCACGGATATGAGCCCATCAGATATCTAGTTTGGGATGATTTGGCCACTCTTCATATAACGCCACCCCTAACGAGCTTAAAATTAGAGTTAATTTAAACTTTTTAAACATCGATTATCAAAAGTGTTGCAGCGGAATTAAACACCATTTACAAAAACAACCAGTTTGACTCGGCTAATTAATTACAACAAAAAGGTTAGCCAAGTTCAAAGCTACAAGCGTTACCAACTAGTTACCGACCATCGGATCTAAAAACGTGTTCCCCAAAAGGTATATACAACAAAAGCTACCATCGGTACCCGCCTCACCAGGCCTCTAGCATCAACCTGCGAAAAAGGTAAATCTTGCACCATTAGCTACAACTAGCTAGTGAGCACCAATTACACATAAGCAACAATAAGCAGGCTATCATGTATCAGAACAGCACACAAGGCTATCCTATCATATTGTGACGTGACAAACGTGTCAGCAGTAGTCGTATGTTGCAGGGGAGCTAACCCCGCTCAACAACCCAAAAGCAGTCCACATAGTACGCCAATTATCTATCATGTTGGTTCCCATCTATCAAGGAACCTTACTCCTTAGAGGAACGGCGGCCTGCAGGACCATTACCCAAGCGTATACTACTTGAGTACCGTTAATGCCCGGGTACTAACTCCCGTCTACCCGAGAACCCAGCCAAGTATTGACACCCGTCTACCTGACTGACCTCCGTGTTCTCCAATTCAGTGTCCGGACAAAACTTCATAAACAACTAGTTGATCCAATAAGGATCCAGTTCATGCGCGCATATAATCACAACAATATCTTTCATATCAACAATAATAATACTAAGCATGCTTGTACAACTTTATCATAACATACCTCCATTTCCACGTATCAATACACCAATCATGTGTCAACATGTACTACAGATAACTTACCTACTGAGACTCATGGGAAACCGGTACTCACCTCGAAACTACAAGAGGCAGATATGCAATCGGGAATCCCAAGAGCACACAGAATCGTCTGAGTCACCTAACACCAATAAACATAGATAAACACCCCTTAGTATACACTACAACAGACTGCACTAACAACAGTCTCAACAAAAGGTCAACATGGCTTCTGACAGCCTCCTACGGCCGCAGGAACATGTTCCTACGCCCGCAGAACAACATTCCAACACGTACTACGGCCGCAGTACATATGCACTACGCCCGTAGGAGTTCATGCCAAAGAACCATGACCAACGGCCGTAGTAACCATTTCCTACGCCCGTAGTCTTGTTTCCATCACCCGTAGGTGGCAATCCTCATAATTTCAATCCTACGGCCGTAGCAACCATTTCCTACGACCGCAGTAACATAAACAACACCCTACGGCCGTAGTAACATCATACTACGCCCGTAGGAACCATATTTACAGCGTGTTCTTGCTCTGTTCGTAAACAGACGCTGTTTTACGAGTTTTTGACTCAAAATCCAACTTGAATCCATATTCAAGTGTTTATACAAGTTGTCTAACATATATATAAACTTCCTAACATGATTTGGTCACAAAAACAACATTAAAACCCACTTGAATCCATCCAAATGGGTCTCCCTCTTCACTAAACTCAAGAACAAGGTTTATGAACAAGAACTTACAAAAGATGATGATCAAACTCCACAAGAACAGATTCAGTACACGAATCCAACCTCTAATCTTGACCCAACTTAGTTTTTCCTCTTCAAATTCACAAAGGTTTGGGTGTGGCTTTGCTTGTACGTACATATGTGTGTGTAAAGTGTGTGTATGTGTCTTTTAAGCTTATCCAGTAAAGAAGAAAGAGGATATAGACCGACTTAACAAGTTAATACCCCATCTCGGGTATTTCGTTCTCCTATTCAACTTAAAACACAACTTAGGGTTATCCGTTTCAACTAACGGAGATATTTTTGGAACCATTATCCAAAACCGTTCAACTATTTGTCAACATGGTCAACTTCTGACACTTTTCATCATACTACATTTTTATCCACATTTAACACCAGTTAACACCATTTAACACCAATTAGCACCAATTCATGTTTAAAACACCAATTAACATTTAAGACACCATTTAACAACATTTATACTACAGTTAGCAACAAAACACCAATTAAAGTCAACGTACAACTGTTAAAGCTACATGTACTACAGTTTACAACTAAGCCCCATTTTGGGGTGTTACAAATCTACCCCCCTTAAGAAGATTCCGTCCTCGGAATCTGATCGTCTACAAACAAGTGAGGGTATCTAGCTTTCATGTCGTCTTCCGTCTCCCAGGTCATATTCGAACCCAGGTTATGCTTCCACTTAACTAACACCAGTTTAATCAACTTTCGACGCAACTTTTTGGTTTTAGAATCAAGTATCTCTACAGGCTCTTCAACTAGGCGCTTTGAAGCATCAACCTTCAATTCTTGTAGAGGCAGAATCTGGTTCTCCTCCACCTTACACTTACGCAGATAACACACGTTGAACGTGTTGTGAATTCCAGATAACTCTGGAGGCAACTCTAGCGTAACTGTCTGATCATTAACCACGCGAATGATCCGAAATGGACCAATGTAACGTGGACTCAACTTACCTTTTCTACCAAAACGAATTACGCCTTTCCAAGGAGAAACTTTCAGGAACACCCGATCGCCCTCCTGGAATACAACTGGTCTGCGCTTAGGATCAGCATATACTTTCTGTCTGTCACGGGCCGCTTTGAGCTTTTCCCGCGCAATCTTCACTTTATCTGCCGTCATCTGAACAATCTCAGGTCCGGCAAACTGCTTTTCTCCGGGTTCTAACCAACATGTGGGAGTACGACAACGCCTCCCATACAACATTTCATAAGGTGGCATCCCAATACTGGAGTGGTACGAGTTATTATAAGCGAACTCGACCAACGGCAAGTGAGAATCCCACGCACCACCAAATTCGAGAATACATGCGCGAAGCATGTCCTCCAACGTCTGGATAGTTCTTTCCGACTGGCCATCTGTCTGCGGATGATACGCTGTGCTCAGATGAACACGTGTACCAAGTTCATGTTGTAAATTCTGCCAAAAGTGTGAAGTAAATCTCGCATCACGATCCGACACAATAGAACATGGCAAACCATGTCGTGACACCACTTCATCTACATACAGCTTTGCTAACTTTTCTAGCGGAGTAGACTCGCTGATAGCTAGAAAATGAGCGCTCTTGGTCAATCTATCGACAATGACCCAAATAGCATCATGACCCCTAAGGGTCTTCGGCAACTTAGTCACAAAATCCATCGTAATGTGATCCCACTTCCACTCAGGGATCTCTAGTTGCTGCAAACTGCCATAAGGCTTCTGATGTTCTGCCTTAACTTGCGCACAGATCTGACATTTTTCCACAAAAGAAGCAATATCTCGCTTCAAAGTAGGCCACCAGTACAATGCCTTTAAGTCATGATACATCTTTGTGCTGCCCGGATGAACCGACAGCCTAGATTTGTGAGCTTCCTGCAATATCAGCTCACGATTATCACCATGAAGAGGTACCCACACGCGAGACTGAAACGTCTTTAGTCCGCGAGTATCATCAACAAGTTGATCTTTCAGCTTTTTCATCGTTTCTGCTTTTAGGTTTTCATCTTGCAACGCTACTTGCTGCGCTTCCTTCAATCGAGCAATGATATCGGGAACCACAGTAAGTTTCATGAATTTAGCATCTGTGGTAAAGCTCTTGCGACTCAATGCATCCGCCACCACATTGGCCTTACCAGGATGGTAGCGAATCTCACAATCGTAGTCTTTGATCAACTCGAGCCATCTACGTTGTCTCATGTTGAGTTCTTTCTGCGTGAATACATATTGCAGGCTCTTGTGATCCGTACAGACCACACACTTGGTACCATAGAGATAATGCCTCCACAATTTCAACGCGAACACCACTGCTGCCAACTCAAGATCATGAGTCGGATAGTTGCCTTCATGAGGTTTCAATTGCCTTGAGGCGTAGGCAATCACTTTATCTCGCTGCATCAACACACACCCCAATCCAGAATACGAGGCATCACAGTAAACAACAAAGTCTTCAGATCCCTCGGGTAAGGAAAGTATTGGAGCCTCGCACAATAGCCGTTTCAAATATTGAAACGCCTGTTCTTGAGCTTCCGCCCAAACGAATGCAACATCTTTGCGAGTTAATTTAGTTAAAGGACCCGCAAGCTTAGAAAAGTCGCGGATAAACCGCCGATAGTAACCAGCTAGTCCGAGAAAACTTCTAACTTCAGAAGGAGTTCTAGGAACTCCCCAATTCATAACCGCTTCAACTTTCGCCGGATCAACTTTCACGCCATCGCTGCAGATCACGTGACCAAGAAAATGGACCTCTCGCAACCAGAATTCGCACTTCGAGAATTTAGCGTAAAGCTTCTCCCGTTTAAGAGTTTTGAGAACCTCTCGCAAATGCAACTCATGTTCAGCTTCTGTCTTAGAATAGATGAGAATATCATCAATAAACACAATCACCGATTTATCAAGAAATGGACGACAAACCCGATTCATCAGGTCCATGAAAACAGCAGGAGCATTGGTTAAACCAAAAGGCATCACCAAAAACTCGTAATGACCATAACGAGTACGGAAAGCCGTCTTTGGGACGTCTTCGTTAGCAACTAACACTTGGTGGTATCCAGACCGCAGATCAATCTTTGAGAAGCACGTCGCTCCCTGCAGTTGATCAAACAAATCATCTATCCGCGGCAGAGGATATTTGTTCTTTACCGTTCGCTTATTCAGCTCCCGATAATCAATGCACATTCTCATAGTCCCGTCTTTCTTTTTCACAAATAGCACCGGAGCACCCCAAGGAGAAGAACTCGGGCGAATAAAGCCTTTGTCAAGCAACTCCTGAATTTGCGTCATCATCTCGCGAACCTCGGAAGGAGCAAGACGATATGGAGCTTTAGCCACAGGGGTAGCCCCCGGAACAAGATCAATTCTATACTCAACATCTCTGACTGGCGGTAACCCAGGCAACTCATCAGGAAATACCTCTGGATAATCGGTCACCACCGGAATATCACGAACCACACGTTTCTCCAGTTTAGCATCAATCACATGTGCTAAATAGCAATCGCAGCCTTTCGAAACCGACTTTCTTGCTTTCAACAGAGAAATGATAGGAATATCTAACTTTCGTCTCTCTCCACGAGCCACAGCATATGACCCGTCAGGTAAAGGAACTTTAATCAACTTCTTGGAACAGAAAATCTCAGCGTTCAACTTACTAAGTCAATCCATCCCAATCACGACATCGAATCCCACAATCGGCATTAAAAGAAAAGAAACAGGAAAACTACACCCGTCGATATCAATAACCGCTTGAGGGACACTATCTACAACAGAAACTACTTTACCACTAGCAGTCTCTACTCTTACAGGCTCAGACAACACAGATACATGCATTTGCAGTTTATCACAGAAAGAAACAGACACAAATGAATATGTAGCTCCAGAATCAAACAGTACACATGCTGGGGTAGAGTTAATAAGAAAAGTACCCGTAATCACGTCCCCAGTACCCTTCGCCTCCTCTTTCGTCATCTGAAACGCCCGCCCTTTAGCACGGGGAGCGTTGTCTTTCTTCTGCCCTGAGGCAGATCCTCCAGTTCCAGCGTCTGACTTTGACCGACAATCTGTAATCCGGTGCCCTGGCTTGTGGCACTTGTAGCATACGTTCTCTTTAAACTCGCACTCATTCACCGAATGCCCTTTCTGACCACACCTAAAACAACGAGTAGTGGCCTTCGAACAATCACCAGCATGGTAGGTGCGACACAGAGAGCACCAAGAACCCTCAAACTTAGCCTTCTTCGAATAATCAGGCTTTTCCCCAGTCGACGACTGCCCTTTGGAAGTAACAGATTTTGAGAACTGCTGAAACTTCCTTTTCTGACCCTCAACAACATGATCCCCCTTTCCCTGGCGTCTATCCCCATCAATCTGTCGGGCTATCTCAAACGCCCGATCCAAAGTAGCCGCAGCTCTAACATGAGCGCGAAAATCAAGTGGCAACATGTTTACAAACTTCCGCATCTTGGCTTTCTCATCAGTCACCAAATGCGGTATGAATCTAACCTTATCCGTAAAAGCATGAATAAGGTCCTCAACAGGCTTATCCCCCTTACGGAGACCATTAAACTCGTTCTCCAGTCGCTCCAGATCATAATCTGTACAATACTTCGCTTTTAATTTCTCAGAAAACTGCTCCCAAGTCAGAGCATCAATCACCTCTGGCCTCAACGTATCTTTAACTGTATCCCACCAATCCAGTGCTGGCCCTTTCAACCTCTGAACAACATATCTAACGCGAAGCTCACGTTCACATTCACAAGCTTCGAACACCTGATCCGTCTCACGTAACCAACGAATAGTCTCAGAGGGATTATCACTACCCTCATAAACCTTTGGCCCGCAAGACAAGAACTTCTTGTAAGAGCACTTCTTTGGCTTCTTCACTGCCAAAGCATTTTGCAACAGCTCCCTCGTCAATCGGAGCTCCTCCTCTAACAGTCTAACATATGCCGCCTGCTCTTGATCGTGTCTTGGCGGTTCCACATTATGCTGAGAAGCCTCGTCCTCAGCTTCCCGTCGTTCACTTGAGGCCTCGTCCTCCATTCGTTTGAGAGCCTCTTCTGTCGTAGCTCTACGCTCGGCCATTTCTACTCAACTAAATATTTACACGTAGACCACAGTTAGTACACCATTTATTCACCACGTACAAATACTACAATTAATCTATCACATAAGACAGCCACATATCACTCAACTCAACCCCAATTACCCAGATAGGAACACTTAACGATGGTCGGGCCCGAGCTTGAGATTGAATACTTCTACGAGTACCCAATTCCTCAAACTTAGGCTCTGATACCTACTTATAACGCCACCCCTAACGAGCTTAAAATTAGAGTTAATTTAAACTTTTTAAACATCGATTATCAAAAGTGTTGCAGCGGAATTAAACACCATTTACAAAAACAACCAGTTTGACTCGGCTAATTAATTACAACAAAAAGGTTAGCCAAGTTCAAAGCTACAAGCGTTACCAACTAGTTACCGACCATCGGATCTAAAAACGTGTTCCCCAAAAGGTATATACAACAAAAGCTACCATCGGTACCCGCCTCACCAGGCCTCTAGCATCAACCTGCGAAAAAGGTAAATCTTGCACCATTAGCTACAACTAGCTAGTGAGCACCAATTACACATAAGCAACAATAAGCAGGCTATCATGTATCAGAACAGCACACAAGGCTATCCTATCATATTGTGACGTGACAAACGTGTCAGCAGTAGTCGTATGTTGCAGGGGAGCTAACCCCGCTCAACAACCCAAAAGCAGTCCACATAGTACGCCAATTATCTATCATGTTGGTTCCCATCTATCAAGGAACCTTACTCCTTAGAGGAACGGCGGCCTGCAGGACCATTACCCAAGCGTATACTACTTGAGTACCGTTAATGCCCGGGTACTAACTCCCGTCTACCCGAGAACCCAGCCAAGTATTGACACCCGTCTACCTGACTGACCTCCGTGTTCTCCAATTCAGTGTCCGGACAAAACTTCATAAACAACTAGTTGATCCAATAAGGATCCAGTTCATGCGCGCATATAATCACAACAATATCTTTCATATCAACAATAATAATACTAAGCATGCTTGTACAACTTTATCATAACATACCTCCATTTCCACGTATCAATACACCAATCATGTGTCAACATGTACTACAGATAACTTACCTACTGAGACTCATGGGAAACCGGTACTCACCTCGAAACTACAAGAGGCAGATATGCAATCGGGAATCCCAAGAGCACACAGAATCGTCTGAGTCACCTAACACCAATAAACATAGATAAACACCCCTTAGTATACACTACAACAGACTGCACTAACAACAGTCTCAACAAAAGGTCAACATGGCTTCTGACAGCCTCCTACGGCCGCAGGAACATGTTCCTACGCCCGCAGAACAACATTCCAACACGTACTACGGCCGCAGTACATATGCACTACGCCCGTAGGAGTTCATGCCAAAGAACCATGACCAACGGCCGTAGTAACCATTTCCTACGCCCGTAGTCTTGTTTCCATCACCCGTAGGTGGCAATCCTCATAATTTCAATCCTACGGCCGTAGCAACCATTTCCTACGACCGCAGTAACATAAACAACACCCTACGGCCGTAGTAACATCATACTACGCCCGTAGGAACCATATTTACAGCGTGTTCTTGCTCTGTTCGTAAACAGACGCTGTTTTACGAGTTTTTGACTCAAAATCCAACTTGAATCCATATTCAAGTGTTTATACAAGTTGTCTAACATATATATAAACTTCCTAACATGATTTGGTCACAAAAACAACATTAAAACCCACTTGAATCCATCCAAATGGGTCTCCCTCTTCACTAAACTCAAGAACAAGGTTTATGAACAAGAACTTACAAAAGATGATGATCAAACTCCACAAGAACAGATTCAGTACACGAATCCAACCTCTAATCTTGACCCAACTTAGTTTTTCCTCTTCAAATTCACAAAGGTTTGGGTGTGGCTTTGCTTGTACGTACATATGTGTGTGTAAAGTGTGTGTATGTGTCTTTTAAGCTTATCCAGTAAAGAAGAAAGAGGATATAGACCGACTTAACAAGTTAATACCCCATCTCGGGTATTTCGTTCTCCTATTCAACTTAAAACACAACTTAGGGTTATCCGTTTCAACTAACGGAGATATTTTTGGAACCATTATCCAAAACCGTTCAACTATTTGTCAACATGGTCAACTTCTGACACTTTTCATCATACTACATTTTTATCCACATTTAACACCAGTTAACACCATTTAACACCAATTAGCACCAATTCATGTTTAAAACACCAATTAACATTTAAGACACCATTTAACAACATTTATACTACAGTTAGCAACAAAACACCAATTAAAGTCAACGTACAACTGTTAAAGCTACATGTACTACAGTTTACAACTAAGCCCCATTTTGGGGTGTTACACTTCATATCAGGGGCCGTGCTCAGACCACATGTGGCCCTCATTGGCAGAGGCTTTTCAGTCTTCAGGGGGCGGTCTACCATGAGCTTGCATTGGAGTTTTTCTCCACCATTCACTTGGTTACCCCGCTGCTGGATTATGAGCGGGAGGACGCCCTGACATTCCGCCTACTAGGGGCGGAGAGGCGGCTTTCATTGCGGCAGTTTGCCGTTTATATGGGTTTGTTTACGCACGAGGAGTTGGACACTCCGGCGTTTGCCGAGGGCATCACTGATTGGCCCGAGGGTGTGAGCGGGATTTCCTTTTGGGACGAGGTTGGCACTGGCGCCTACAACACCGCCATCGTGCCGAAGAGCACGAAGCTCCGGGATCCTCTGCACCGCATTCTGCATCGGGCGATCGTCCACAGCATGACCGCTCGCAGCGCGTCCTCTGGTTCTGTTACTTTCACTGGCTTGTTTTATCTATATACGATGGTTCACCAGAGGCCCTGCCAGCTCGCTCTATGCCTGGCCCGTTTTCTATTCCAGGTACGTACCACCCGTGTATCGCAGGCTATCTATGGAGGGGGGTACGTTACTATCTTAGCCGAGGCTATGGGCCTCCTGACTGCCGAGATTACTGATGATCTCGTTCGCTCTGCTCGAGCCGCTCCGATAGATTTAGGGGTCCTGCAGCGTATGAAAGTCGCTGCTAGGATCCAGAACCATATGAGATTGATCAACCCTGATGGGTCAATTTGGGAGCCTCCTAGAGTGGTCGAGGAGGAGGCAGCAGGTGGTGGAGGAGCGGAGCAGGAGCAGAGGAAGTAGCTGCTGGAGGTGCCCCAGAGAGCGGACACCATGAGTTTACTATTGAGGATATCTTTGGGTCGACACCACCTCTCCGGCAGCCAGCCCAGGTTTACACGAGAGATTATAGGGCTCGGATTGGGAGGTTGGAGAGGTCAGTTTCTGAGCTGGTTGAGATGCAGCGGGAATCCAGGGAGATCCAGAGAGTTGAGTATGCACATGCCGAGGCTCATCGACAGTATATGATCAGCATGGTGCAGCTCATTGCGGCAGACACTATGACATCTTCACAGCAGTTGCCACAGCCGCCAGCTTATCCGCAGAGGCTCCGGGACTTCACTGATGGAGCCGGGCCTTCGCAGCCGCCTCCGCGATAGTTATTTTTGTGGGGATAGTTTGTGTAGTAGTTTTCTTTGTATGTATTTCTAGTTTAGCTTGGCTGTACGCTTTTGGTTGTTGGTAGTACATGCCACTTTTTGATGTGTTTGATGTTCTGTACTTACTTTTGCATATCTGTATGACATCAAAGCACTTGTACATTATTTCGGCTATGTATTTCTTGTAGTTCGTTTCCTTTTTGCTTGCCATAGCTTGTGATATTTTTGTCCCTCTCTATGTTTCACTTTTGGTTGAGTTGTTGTTTTGCAAGAATATTCGTGATATCTTGGCAGCTCAGCTTAAGTGTAGGGAGGAAGCCAACGCCTTCGGAGTTTAATAAATGCAGACGCACAATTGCTGTTCAGGGAGTTCTTAAAGCTCTTTTCTCGCACTTTATTGATTATTATTAGTACATTGGGGACAATGTACACTTTTAAGTGTGGGGAGGGATTAATATAACATGCCTGCTATTCTGTGTCCTGTTGAAAACTCTTGTATGCTAACTATGCTTTAAACCGTAGAATTGATTTAGGCGTAAATTTTTCGCAAAATTATATCATTTTGGACATGTTTAGATCTTCTCGCATGATAAACTTTAAACAAGTAACATTTCAGCTTTTATGAAAACGATTTTGCACGAATTCTTGAGTTTTAACAAGTGTTTGACTTCAATTGCACAAGCCACACCTGATATGCATTCCTGAGCATTTGAGCCACTACACTTCATTTCTTACATGATTAGCTCATGGAATTGCCCACTTATATGCTGATTGTTGCTTTGATTGTAGAACTTGCTTACTAGTATACATGTCGAGATCATGAACTAAACTGTTGCAGTTAAGTGATAGAAGCACTAGGAAACCCCATTTTAGCCTATATACTTTTATTTTTAGCCAATTTCTATATATTTACCCCTAGTTATCCACTTTGAGCCTAAGCCTTTCATTTCATTACCCATGTTTATCCTGTTTTAGTCTATTTTATTTTTATGTTTCCAGAGTCAGTTGACCCGTTTTCTCGCTGCTTAGTTCCGTTGTATTTTGTTCGTCAGTTGTTCATACATCGATTAGTGGGATATGAAAAATACATATATCCCTTGGTTTGTTCCGTTTCATGCTGTATACAGCTGAGTTTTCTGAGAAAAAAAAAATTAGAAAAAGAGAAAATTGAGAAATTCAGTTACTTGACATGCTTTCCTTGGCTATTTTTGAGCCTGTCATACATTGAGTAGTAATTCTTTTTCGGTATTACCTGGTTGTTAGCCATCATTCAGAGAATTCTGATTCCATTTCTACTTGATGAACTGTGCTCTCGCCAAAAATAGTGTGATATTCTGTATTCCTTCAATAATAGCAGCTTTGACGATTTTGAACTTGATTTCTGGATTCTATTTTAGCCACTTTTATATATTCCCATTCCTACCCTTAGCCCTAGCCACGTTACAACCCGACAAAGTCTTCTTGATAATTGCATATGATTATGTTGATTGGTGGAGATGTGATACGTGATCAAGCTTATACGAGTCTTTGCTTCAATCTAGCACACGAGCACTTATATACTTAACCCAAATACACATTGAGTGCTAGAGTGATCTCCGGTGAGGTATAAAGTCAGATACTTGTCACAACTCATTGTATGCGTGTTGAATCTGCCTTTCTTTATCTCAATACATGAAAGCAACTCTTAACTCTACGTTTAAAATGTTTGTCATGCTTTTAGATCTCTTCTATGTCGGAATGATACATGTTTGCACTAATGTGCTGCCTTTAGAAATTCTTTGGTTTTAGCTATTGCATTAGAGTTTGCTTGAGGACAAGCAAAGCTTAAGTGTGGGGACTTTGATATATGTGTTTTTATACATGTTTTACATGTTAGAATACCCCGTACTTAGCCCAAATACAAGGTGAATACTTCTAAAATGGATCTAATATGTTTAACATTCACCATGCAGGTTACAAGGAGCTTTAAGCAAGATAAATGGGCAAAACAAGGAAAGAATTGAAGAAAATAGAAGAATAGTGAAAAAATGATCACTACGGCCGTAGGGATTATATCCTACGGCCGTAGGAAGCCATCTTCTAGAATCCATCATTTCCTGCCAGATCTTGCGTGTCCCGGACAATTGGTTTAACGTTGCGTGTGTAGAAAATCCAGTCATGATTTCCTACGGCCGTAGTAGCTTATTCCTACGGCCGTAGGAAGCCCACTTACAGCAGATTAAATTCAGAATTCTGCCATTTTGCAAAGGGTTACCATTTTTACCTCCACTCCGGAAAAACACTTCCATAGACCCTCTCTAAATATCCTAACACTCCAGGGGACTTCTCTTGGTGATTCTAAGGAGGAGAGCTTGGATCTTGAAGGCTTGGAACAACATTTGGAGCTTGGATTCATTAGTTATATCATTGCTAGCTTGGGTATACTCTTTCCATTTATTATATCAATCATGTACCCATGTGTTCCAGATGTTGTAATGTTACTATTATTGTATATGGATAACTAAACTCATTTCACTTGGGCCAAGATGATTCTTGGCTAAGTTATGGCAATATATTTGACTTTTATGATGACTTGATTCATATATGCATGTTTAATCTTGAATACAAATGTGTTTTATCAACTTAGTATGTTTAATCTAACCATGTTCATGTGTGATAATGTGTATATGATAACTCATTCATGTTTTAACATATGAATATTCAAGAATGATGGTTGATTTTATTAATTCCATGTTGAGTTTGTTATTAGAAATGATACATCTTGCATGGTTGTCATTAGATGTCATTTTTGGAATATGATTTGAATCATTTCAGGTTCATCCATTATTGGTTATGTTAATCATACGTTGGTTTTATGCATGCCTTATGATTGTAGATGAAAATCTTGTTATTTGGTGTATTTATGGGTTAAACATGCTACTAATGATTAAAGGATTCACAAAGATGTTTGTTGGTATGTTTAGATGGTGAAATGAACTCACATGTATGCCTTTGTTATGCTTGTCTTAGTGTTCAATGTGCATATCACATGATTCATGTTTTAAGAAGTGTTGGCTATACTAGAAATGGTAGGTTTAACATGTTCATATCTTTAGAAATCATGTGACTAAACATTAAGAATCCCTTAATTGTGAGGTTTGAGTTTAGATGAGTTTATGACCCCATTGTACCAGTTTACATGTGTTTATGATCTGAGATTAAAGTCTAGATTGTAATTTGTTGTTGAATGCCTTTATGTTAGATTTGAATGTTCTGTCGGATGGGTCCCTACGGCCGTAGGAAGAAATCCCTACAACCGTAGGACTATCCAGGCTGCTACGACCGTAGTAGATAATTACTACGGCCGTAGGAGCCATTTTCACCACCAGTGTGCTGTTTTTGCTTGTTTTAACTAATTTAACCACTTTAACACCTTTTTGGGTTCTGAGGACTACTGGATATGTCATTTGAAAAGATGTATGTCCTTGTAGTGTGATTTGGACGTGATCTGGTGGATCTGTAGTTAAATCCTTATATGCCGTTGCTTGCCTGATTATGTTTAATTGCTAAGTCTGAGTCTTGATAACTCGAGTGAAGATTTGTGCATGATAATATGGTATTGTCAAGTATTAGAACAGCATGCTATGCACTTAAACTATTCAAGTCCCCATATTATGTTTTGTATTGTGTCATTGCCATGACTAGTCTCGATGATTCAAAAGCCTGAGTGAATCTGTTATCCTGTCTGTTTGCCTTCAGTGTTAATCTGTTTTAGTTGTTGTATTTCCTGTTTAATTTAGTTAATTTGGTTACTTGCTTTAATTAATCCTGCTGATCAAACAACAATGAGACTTAAGTATTGGTAGCTTCCTGTCTTGGTGGAACGACATCCGGTCTTACCGAGTCTATACTACTATTGACCAGGTTATACTTGCCTGAGTCGTGTGTAGTATCTGCTTAGTAACATCGTTTTTATAAATTTAAAACGAGGTTGTGTCCCAAGATTTTATAACCAGAAAAACAAGCAGTCCTTGTGAACACCACTTCACCCGCCATTTTTTATAATCTTGAAGCAAATCGAAATATTATAAGCAAATCCTTGAAATGTAAACTTGAGATGTAAACTTGTAATTTTTTCTTGAGAGAAAGAGAGAATGAGAGAATGAGATGTTGAGAGAATGAAATGTGCAAGAAAAATGGTCTTCAAATGGGGTATTTATAGGAGAAATTGGAAGAAAAAAAATTTCGAAAAACTAGCTGTTGGGACCGGTCTGGACCGGTTCGGACCGCAAAACTAGCCGTTGAACTTTAAAAAATGGACCGTTGAGCATTTGGACCGGTTCAAGGACCGTTTTGGACCAGTTTGGATTTTGGACCGGTTCTGGACCGGTTTGGACCGCGTCTCTCTCTTTTGGTCTTGGACCGGTTCTGTTCGGGCGGTTTTTCTTGGACCGGTTCGGTCGGTCCTCGGGGCCCATCTCTAGCGGGAAATCCGTGTGCCTCTTCATGCGCGGCGTACAATTGTTGTATATCATGAAAAGTAGGCTTCCATAAATATTTGGTACCATAAAGTTCAACAATACCTGTGCAGAAGTTGTGTAGACAATCTCGAACCGTTTTGTCTCCCATTCTCAAGTACTCATCAAGTGAGTCGGCGGCTACTCCATACGCCAATTGCCGAATGGCTAAAGTACACTTTTGTATCGGGGTAAAACCCCGTTTCCCTCTCCCGTCGTAACGTATTGTAAAATCTTGATATGCCATTGTTAAGTCATTAACTATTCTTTCGAATAGTGTTCGGCTCATTTGTGAGGGTAATTTTGATGAACTAAACCTTAAATAATACTTAAATTTTAAATCTTGAATCAAGAATGCAATTTATTTTCTTAGGATTCAAATATTTTAAAGGTACTGAATTGCGATTCTTTATCCGGAATACAACAAAAGTTATCTACCGGTCATAACTCACTACACTTTGGCTGTCTACTTGAGTTTACAACCAAGTACACAACTTCTTATGTTGACCATATGGACGATCTACGTAATTAACTCTTTTATTTATTTAAAATATACTCTCCCACTAACACACTCCCACACAAACACAATTATTCACTCAAATCAATATAATTACAAAACCTTATTAACTTCTCTCTCATGTTTTATAAATATAAATCCTTTTTCTTATTTAAATGTTTTTTTTGGAATTCAATTTAAATTAATAAAATAGTTGATACAAATATAAGAAAATTTAAAAAACATGGACATGTTGCTAAGAACTTTTTCGTGACATTGAATCGTCCGAATAACATATTATTACATTTTTTAAAACGACATGTTGCAAAACAGAAACTATTGCCTTCGCAGTATTATGCCGGTACGTTGCTAGTATATATATAAATATATTTTTTTTTAAAACTAAAAACCGAAATGATCCGTCGGTCGAACCAGTTAACCCTGTGACCCGGTGAGGAGACCGGGTCAACTAAAAAACCGGGTTTTAAAATATTGAAAAAGAGAGGAAACAAGTAGGGGTGTTCATTAATTGGTTTTACCCGAAAATCCAACCGATCCATAATAATCTGGATTACTTGGTTACGGCTTAATCGGATTTGGATTGGATTTGTGGATAGACCCGAACTTTTATTCGGTTTATGGCTTGGATTTGGTTTTATATCTTACCATTCGGGGACCGCCCAATACCCGATTAAGATAAAGACTGTATTTCAAAACTTACATATATATCGTATATTTTATTGAATCAGGGCATGTTATACAAAAATTATGGATTCCATCAATCTTTCCCCTATTTTCTCTTCCTTAATTCAAATCATAATCAAATATTTTCATCTGATTTGTTCCGTTGACTGTTACTTATATATGGGATTTCATGATAATTATTTCATTTTGCTTGGTTTTTATCATTTTTAGGCTTTTTTAAATGGTGATATCCTATTTATAATTTTATAAATTATTGCGATTGTTAAACATAAAATGATTGGTTTCTTTATGAATAATTGAAGTTGATGATCTTGTGGTCAAGTGTCATGTGTGACTAATGGTAAGTTTTCGATGTCTTTTTAGGAAAATTCCTTATTTGGTTTTACGGAGCCCGAACCAATTAACCCGATTATTATTTGGTTGGATTGGTTTGGTTTTATATAGTTTTGGTTTGGATTATGGCCGGTTAATTTTTTTCCTAAAATCCAATTAAACCAAACCGAATAAATCCATATAACCGATAACCGACCGATTAAACACCCCTATAAACAAGTATGTATGATTCATGAGAGGGTAGTTTAGTAACTTCGGTGTCAATGTCCCCATAACTCTCCTTTTCTTCTTGCCGCTTAATTTTCTCTCCCGTCTCGTCTTCTTGCTGGTCCCAAATTTACTCTGAAACTTCGTTGAATAGGTTACTGAAAGCAAAAGCGTAAATGAAGGTTCTTCATTCCGTGCTTTTAATGTGTAAGGAAAAGGACATGGGTAATACTAACAATAAATTTGTTGTCGGTTATTTCAATAGCGTTGTTGTGATCACGACGAAGGCGGACGCGGTGGCGGTGTTTTAGAATCTTTGAAATTTCAGAAGCCGAAACAGAAAGACGGGCAACCTAAAGGCTATAACTATGTGGATACTCGAAGCACAGAGTAACAAGTGGTGCTGGAGGCTAATATTGAAGTGCAATTTACCTGGTTAGTCAGACTTGATTAAAATTAATCGAAGGAATTGGTATATTATGTCAGTTTTAGCACTTCAGTAGCTCAATTTGGTAATTTCAACATACTTCTTCAAATGATAGATCCAGATTTAATGTTTTTCTGCAAATCAGAAATCATATAACTGTTCTGTAGTTATTGCATTTAGTAAGATCCTCCTTTGATTCCATAGTTACTTAGTAATATAGTGCACTTGTTTAATTGTTTTACTCCATTTATGCAGTAATTTCATAAGCCAAAGCTTAAATATATCATCTCTATCTGAATTTGTGAAAATGGTTTACTAGTTAGTGCTCAGACTTGGTTATTTTTCATATTAATAGTAGTGGCCATAGAATAAAGATGTAGTTAGTGATTGTTAATCTCAGCATTAATCATAAGATAGAAGATTTGGTAAAGAAGTGTATTATTCTAATGTTAGTTCGTTTGGGTTGTTCACCACATATTTATTTATCTTGATGGTTTGCTATATTATTACTCCTTAAATCTATGTAGATGCTAGATACTCACTCCCTCTTTTTCCATCGTTTTTTTTTTCGAACAGGGAAGATGGTTAAACCTTCTAATCGACACCTATGTCAGCAACGCCTCAACCTCAAGGAGCAAGGAACGCCTTGTCACACCTTTATACTGCTAGTACAAAGGCCCTTTGGTCTCTTTTTCTACACCTTGAAGGTAGTTTCTAGGTGAAACACATTTCGTATGAACAAGATTTCACTTATAAAGACCTCATTGCTACTGCCTTTAAGTCATTGAGAGTTTCTAGTTGTAGTCTTATTAGCTTTTCATTTTTTTGACACTCCTACCACCATTGTTGCATGTGTTTTGTTATGGCTTTCACAATCACTGGAAAGAAATCGTAAGCTTCCTCTTTCATCAGGGCAAAGTAATGCCGTTGTGCTAAACTTTAGCCTAAGAGAGATATACAACTATTGCAGCTTCTAGCTGACATGTGTCTATGCACTTCAATATCTCAAAGCGATATAGTTTCTCTTCTACTTCTTAACAAGTAGGATGCGTAACAGTAGAATGTTGTTGAATTATATGTACCAAAAGTGGTTCTACGCCTTGTTTGATGCGCATTTTAGACTATATTCGGCACATATATGATCTCATATAATTGTTATATTTGATTATTAGGTACTATCACATTTAGAAGTATTTAAGATGTATATGCTATGTATTTATTAATTTTTTTACATTGAAGAACCAAGCATTTACCTTTTGTGGGTAACAGGGGTAATAGTGAGATTTTATACCATCTTTATAGTGGTATTTAGAACAAACTGAAAACTTGGAGGTAGCTTAAAATAATTTGACATCATACTAAACATCTCACCGTACAGCATTAGATCGGACGGCTGTCGTCGATCCCCCTTTCTTGTGCTACTATATCAATCGATAAACCCTAGTTCTTCGTCCATTATCTGAATTCATATTTGATATCCTAGATTGTTCTCTCCGTTTCTCCTGATTTTGATCATTTACTAGAGATCCGATCAAGAAGATGAATAACATCGTTACTTCTGCGGATCTTAAAGATACCATTTGCAGCAATTGTCATTGTAAAGATCAACGCTTTCTTCACCATGTTCGCGTCGAAGGCAGGGACCAGAAATTATGCACATCATGTGTGTTGTTTACCCACAAACTATCCTTTTGTCCCACCTGTTTTCGTCTTCATGATTTCCCTTCAGAAGAGCCTCTCATTTGCTGCAGAAAATGTAGTTCTTACTCTCATGCTTTTTGTTATTCTTTTGATGGCAATCCTTTAAGTGTACCCGCCTGCTCAACCTGCATAAACCCTGAAAGATTGATTTTTGAATTGAAAGAATCTGAAGTAAAAGGAACAGATGAGTCGCGCAAGGAGATTGATATGAACGCTGCAAGATTGCTCTTGACAGCTGCACAAATAGTGAATAAGTCTACATTAAGGGAACATGATGAAGCAGCATATTCAACTTGGGTACGAGGATCAGAGACTGTTATGGAACAGAAAAGGGCAAGAACTGCAGTGGAGCGTTGTCTAAAATTGGAAGATGCTGCAAATGTTGTCAATTAAAGTAGAACCTCATAGTGGAAGGGTGGCTAAGAAGGTCCACTGTAAAGAGAAATAACCTTCTAAGAATGCTTGTATTTAGAAAAATTTCGCCTTGCAATATTTGGTACATTGATTATGTTGTTAGATTTAGTACCTAAAATTACATTTTGTGTGACTGCTTACTGTCAATATTCTGGTTTGACATCAACGCTCTGCAGCTGGAAGTTGTTGTTTATTCGAGTCTTATAACAGTGACCCATTCCTTGGTAGATTTCATTTTTAAACATCTCATATGATAATGAATGTTATGTAGGTCCTTTCAGGTCTTATATGGATCTAGTTATGCCTTTTTGAGTAGTTTTATAAATTCTATGGCTGAGTGCTCAAGACTGGTGAGATACAAGTGTTGATCACCAATCCCCTTAATGTAGGTGATCTAAAAAGTGAGAACAGGTCACAAGCTTGAGACTATATATGTGAATAGAGTAAAGAGCTAGAGAAGAGAATTGGGACACAAGTATAGTTGTATAGATCCATATTTTCATGCATGTCATGTTTACTCAAGCTTTTAGTGTTATATAATCTCACCACCATTACAATGCACACACTCTGTCACACACCATAACATTGTCTTTTAAACAAAACTTAAAGAGGATTAGAAACATTTTTCCACTTTATGATTGACTTGGAATTATTACACGTAAGAGTATCCTCCCATTAAGATAATCGTAGTCCCTAAGGCCTACCGTAGCGGGTATCCCGAATGCCTTGGTTAGCCTCTCGGGTTTGTTGGGTTGCTTCGGGAACACCGTTACGGGCTCCTCTTCATGTTAGCCTTCCGTTTCCCCAACCCGAGCAACCTGTTCACTTTTTTTTTTTTTTCTTTTTTCTTTTTGTTGTGAAAGATAGAGTAAAAAGAGAGAAGATATTTTGGTTGTTTGGGTTCAGACAATACTTGAATTTCGGATAAGAGAGAGAAAAGAAGAGAAACTGATATGGTGCTGCTGTGGTATTCGGGTTGAGAAAGATAGAGGTGAGTGCTACTCATGGTCTAAGGAACGAAGGAAAACTTTGCACAATACCAAGAGCAGTTTCCCACCTAGCACTCCCAATGACTTCTACTATTTCCATTCACATGAGTAGTAAAGAAATATCACTACGACGGTTGTACACCACGGTGTTCATTGCAACAAGAATACGAGTACGATTTCTGTTTAGTTAAGACATGGAAAGTTGGGTGAATAGTTGAACTATGGAAGTAGAACGAAGCTTAAGATTGTAAACAAATTATCGAACTTTAGCAACGAAAGGATATGGAGCATAAAAACTTAGCAAAAAGCTTATGATAAGATTGGTAGCCATAATAGATTAACTATTGTTCTTTGTGAGGATACATTTTGATGTATTAAACCATGATACTTAAATTTTAAATCTTGAAACAAGAATGCAATTTATTTCCTTACAATTCACATATTCTAAAGGAAAACAACAAAAGTTATCTACCGGTCACAACTCACTTCACATTGGCTATCTACTTATGTTTACAACAAAATATACAACTTCTTATATTGACCATATAAGAATGAAGCCCCTTTCTATTTTCGAATAGGTAACATGAAACCCTAACATGAAACATTGAAAGAAACTATAATCTTATGCATTGAAATACAATTAATAATATATGCTAATTTATCAAGTTTTAATTCATATCTTGACACGCTAGATAATGAAATTTCTTATTTCGACACGATTATTGATCTGATTTTCATATATCTTTGCTACAACATTAGAAAATCGGATAATTTCGTTGTTATTGGCATGATATTAATTAATGAATTCTATCACATGTCTTGAACGATATGAAATATAGAATTTTAACTTCAACCTTGACATGGTTAAATCACCGAATACAATCCTTATCTTGTCAAGGTATTAGGTTATGGAAGATTAGGGGTGTTTGGTTCAAGTATTATTTTTTATGGTATTTGCATTTATAATGAGATTTGCATTTGGCGGGATTTGTATGTGGTGAGAGTTAAAATCCAATCTGGTGTTTGGTTCAAATTCCTTAGGTAGGATTTCCACCACCAATAAACTCTATCAACACCACCTGCAACCTCCATTGCCACCACCAACCACCAGTTATGCTGCCACAATTGAAGAGGAAAATTAACGAACAGCTTACAGCGAACTTAACTAGGGTTTTTGTCGACGATGGCGAACGGAAAACGCGACTAGGGTTTCTGTCAGAGACGGCGAATGGCGAACGCGACTAGGGTTTCTAACGGTAACGGCGACAGCGACAGCGAATGGCGAACGCGACTAGGTTTTCTAATGGTGACGGTAAAAGAGAACGACGAACGACGAACGCGAATAGGGATTCTGTCAGAGAAGGAAAATGGCGAATGCGACTAGGGTTTCTGATGGCGACAACGAATGGCGAACGCGACTAGGGTTTCTGACGGTGACGGCGAAAGCGAACGGCGAACGCGACTAGGGTTTCTGACGGTGACGGCGAAAGCGAACGGCGAACGCGAATAGGGTTTTTGTCGGCGATGGCGAATGGCGAACGCGAATAGGGTTTTTGTCGGCGATGGCGAATGGCGAACGCGAATAGGGTTTTTGTCGGCGATGGCGAATGGCGAACGCGAATAGGGTTTTTGTCGGCGATGGCGAATGGCAAACGCGACTACGGTTTCCAACGGCGAACGATTAGGGTTTTTGTTGACTAGGGTTTCTATTGACGAAGGAAGGGGTCGACGGCGACCGCGAAGCGAAGGTCATGAAGTTTAGTTAAGTAATCTTGTTCTATGTCTCAATTTCGTACCAAAAACAAATAAAAATTCCATGACTGCCTTAATCCATTTTTTCCTCTTTTTATTGTCGTAGAGTTGTGTTCAATAAAGTAATGTAAAAAACATAGTACTAAAATTTTAATATGCAATCACACGTGATTCAGTATATAATCACATGTGAATTACAAAAAAAAATCCTTTCGTCAAAATTTTAAAATGCAATGTGAACAATTAATGCCGTTAATCCAAAGTTTAAAATTAGTCTCTTAGGACTAAGACTTAAAAATGGACTAAATTGAATATTCTTTAACATGATATTAATAAAAAAATTAAATCGTAATATTAAATAACATCTTTGTATAGTCTAATATAATATATATTTGGGATTTTTTTATTAATTTTGTTCAAATATTACTTCTACGCTTGTTACTATTATTTAAGGCTGGTAATTCCTGACTCGACACGAAACACGACCCGAACCTGACACGAAAAAAGTGACACGAACCCGAAATGAGTCAAAACTAGGTCGGCACGAAGTTGACACGAAAATAAATAGGTCGGGTTAGGGTCAACCTGACAACCCGAAAATGACCTATATAAGGGTAAAACTAAAATTTATAAAATTTTCTTTAATATTTAAAATTAAAATTTTAAAAAGAAGATTGTGGAAAAAATGAGGGAGTGACATCCTAGACAGTAAAATCCGATAAACAGAACTACAAAACCTTTAAAAGCTAAAAACTTAAATAAATAATAAAAGATTTAAAACTAAACAATATTACATCTTTTTGATACTTTGACGTTTGTCAATTTTGTAAGATTTAAACATAAACAATATTATAGTGATGATGATTTAAATCAAGACCCATTGGAACCCAAACCAACTCGATATTCCTTCCGAGAATACAACGGTAAAGAAGAAAAAAGACTTGTTTTTTGAAATTGGATATTTTACTTTAGGTTATTTTAGTTCATTGTTTGTTCACTAGTTAGTACTTTTGTATTAAAGCTATTAAATTGTATTGATATTTGATATTTTAATCACTAATTAATAGAGAAAATTGAAAATAGACAATGAATTCAAAAAATTTAGAGTTAATTGCACCAATGACCCGAACCCGAACAACACGAACCCAAAACACAAACCTGATCCAAATTGTCAGCCTTAGTATTATTATTCCTATTATTACTTTTTCTTATTATTCGAAATTGGAACCATCATTACTTTTTCTTATTATTTGAAGTTGGAACTCAATTTGTTATATTGTTTTTTTTGTGTTTAGGGTTTTTAGCAGTTTGATGAATATAACCAATATAACAGAAATAGTATTTATTTGGATATATATTACTTAAAAATAAATGTGATAAATAAAACATATTTTGATCACTTATATAACAAATATATAAATTTTAAAATTCCGCAGTGAAGCGCGTGTACTACATCCTCATTTATAAAAATAGATAAATGTGGTTTAAAATATCTTATCTTATTTGTATAAGCATAACTTATTGTTACTTACTTATTTGTATCTATATGTACATATCGACAAGAACAGTTATTTATATTCTCTCTATTTAATCTATCATAGATAATAAAAATAGGGTTAAAGTCACTGAATACAAACATGTCTTTCCCAATGTTTCGATATGGCACATTAACTTTTTTTTTACACATCTGGCCATTTAACTTACCAAACCGTGTCGATGTGGTCATTTCGTGACCTGCAACCTGCCAGCCCGTTTTTAGCGATTTTGGGTCGATTTTTGATCGTTTTTTGTGAATTTTTTTGTAGAATCTTGTAATTTATCATTATACCTTTCAAATGATACCAAATTCATGAAATTTCGTCAAGTATTGAGAGAAAATTTCGAGCTCAAAGTCTCAAATTTTTTGGGTTTTTTGTTCGAAAACAGGGCAAAAAAAGAGTGTTTTTTTGCTTGATTCTTGATCGTTTTACATCATTCTTTTTATAGATTGTAGTAGATAATCTTTTTACCTTTCAATGGACACCAAATTCATGAAAAACCATCAAGTGTAGGCCAAGTTATTGCTAATTAAAGTCGGTAAATACCTATTCGACACCCTTACGGTATTTTGATGAATTGACACATTTTAAACTCGTTTTTATTCCGTTTTTTTGTACTATTTGATAGATAACTCGATTACCTTTCCATAGAGTCAAGAATCATTGATTTTCGTTAAGTGTACAAAGAGAATTTTAGCTTCAAAGTTTGTATTCGAAGTGAAGGAAATTGGGGAAGAAGATGACTGCTATTGCAGGTCAAAATCACCAAAATGACTATAATAACACGTTTTTTACAAGTTAAATGGCCACATGTGTAAAAAAAGTTAGTGTGCAATATCGGAACATGGGGGAAAGCATCTTTGTCTTTAGTGACTTTAACCCATAAAAATATAACGGGCATCACAAGACTCCCGTCTTACAATATTCATCTTTGGAATTTAACATTAAACAAACAAATGGGTACCTATTTTTCTAATCATTCTTGGCTCACAAGTCATGCTGATTGTCTTATAAAAGCGATAATTGACCTTTACTAATATAATCTCTGACTTTCTTAATACACTGACCTTTTGGTATAAGATCTTAATAGGTTCCTTCACAAACTAAAATATGGTCATCCACAGTTCACTACAACAAAAAACACATCCAGACCCGGTTTTTTAAGCCCTTCAGGCCCGGTTTTGTGGGGGGCCAGAAAGGGGGGAGCCTGAAAGTCTGATGATTCAAGCCTGGTTAAAAAACTGGGTCTAAATCTACTTTCAAGCCCGGTTTTATGGTAAAAAACCGGGTCTGATTCTTCTTTTTTAAGGTTTAAATGTTCATTTTTTAAGCCCTGTTTTATATTAAAAAACCGTGTCTGAATCTATTAAATTTTTTTAAAAAATATTTTTGTTTTTATATTTTTCCTGCTTTTACCAGCTAATAATATACAACCCATGTAACATCACAATGATAATAAACAACTATTAAGTAATAAATAAAAACCAATTGAGTCAAATTGGTTAACCGAACATAATAACAATTCCCATTAGTTGAATTCAAGCAATTCGGAAGGATTGTTCAATGAACCATGTTTACTACCATATGTTTAAACAACATTTTGTACCCACTATCTTGTGCTCATTTGTGAATGTGGCAAAAATCAAAGGAGCTAAGACCAAAGAGTTGACATTATATCTACATAGCAAAAACATGTGTAGGAACATGTATACTTCTTAACTTGCAACGCGACGCATAGATTATCTCTTGTAATTAAAAAGGAACCCTACACAAATAGAAACAAAGAATTATCTTAATAACTAATTACTAACAATAGCATAAATAATTTATAGCAAAAAAATGAAGTAGATCAAAGTATACGTAACAAGTTCTTCTTCGTTTGAATAATTTCGTCATCATTAGGATAAAAGAAAAAAGCATGTATATGTATACCTTAAAAGAAAGCCGTCATAAATGTGTCAAGCCATATACCAACAATATCATCCAAATCCTTTTGGTCAAATGGACTAGTGTTCTTCCATGGAATCTATATACATATTAAAAAAAGAAATTATTTAACTAAGAGATTATAACAAGAAGTGGCAATAGACAAAATTCAAAACAATGTTATAGTTCTATCCGGAAAACAAAATTGTACTTGCAAGCACTTACTGTATCTGGGAAGCAAAATTGTCCATGAAACATAAATTCGTGGAGCCACCGCATGATGTAATAGCCACACTCCCAACCGCTTGATTGTTGATTGCACTAAATTTGATAAAATTCAACACAAAAATAAGTTTAATATATATCTAACATAAGATGATCAAGATAATTTACCTCGGTGAACGTCCATTTCACAGGGGTTTCCTTTTTATCTTTCATTACTGTTCTAATAGCCCTAAAAAAGAAAAGAACTAATGTTAGTGTATTAAGTATAATAAAAATGAATTCTATATAAATTTAAGAAAATTCTTACCTTTCCATACTTTTTGTGATGAGGTAGCTATAATGATAAACAATGTCTAGTGGTCACTGATTATGTGTCGATACATTTTAGTATATGCAATATACATATAAATCATATAATGATAAAGGTAGTTATATAAAGTACCCTTGCCAATACGGAGTGAGAAAAAAAAGTTTGTGAGTTTGCCATTGCATTGTTTCGGTTAAGTAAAGTGTGACTTCATCCTCGTATTTCAAGCATTGGGATGAGCGAATCATTTCATGGTTAAACACAACACACCTATTCTTCCGCGAATCCAACAGCATATGTAATGACCTATATATAAGCATGACACTATACATTATAATATTTAACAAGGTGATGTTACTTTCTTTATTCTAGTAAACAATAAATTACTTACCTCGCGAACCAAATAACAAGCGTGATATCAACCCAACTACCGGCCAACATATCAACTATGTCTACGGGTTCAAGAGTGAACTCATATCCCTTTTTACCAAAGATCTCATACTCGATAATAACATCAAACCACTCAGTAGGGTCCGATCACGACATAATTCTCCTGTATGGGTTGAATATTATTGCTTGCTTTTTGAAAATTACAACACCCTTATTTTTCATACGCTTTAAGGTGTTATCTTTTGCAATGTTTCTCTTTTTGGTGATGATACTGCTTCTTGATGATTTGGTATTGGTGTTGATGCTAATTGAGTAGATTTGCCAATACTATTTGAGGTCTATTAAAAAGATAAATATGTATGTGATACTAAATCATATTAAAATATTACAAAAGGCGAAGATTATTTAGACATACCGTAGAAAGAATAAGTGCACGTCTTGGCCACTGAATAAAGCTATTGATATCATCCTGAAGTGTCTCTAGTGCTGAAGTAGGCACTGGAAAATTAAAGTTATAATATTTCTGATCAACCTTGTCTACCTGAACCTTCACGTGCCCTTTGAGTAAAGTAACACTGTGTACTACACCGTTTCCTTTCGGGTATACTACCCCTTTCGCACATGTGATTTTCTTTAGCCCATAAGGTAGTTCTAAAAAGCAACTCGTAGGTTCCTACAATTTAAACTAATAGCGTAAGTATATGCGATACATGTATTTTATGATAAATATAAGATCATTACCTGTATCTCACCTAAATCATCATCACATACATTTTGGGTTGAGCCGACACTACTTTTCCTCATACCTAGACTCTCAACCGGTAAACCCTCTTTGCTATGTGTCATTTCTTCCTTTAACACTTCCAGTTTGTGGTCAAACTCGGCCTGCATTTGATCCTTCATCACTTTCATTTGTCTCGCTATTTCTTCAGCCATTTCTGGGTTTTGGCGGGGCTTCCTTTTCTTACCAATGATGTGTGGCATGCCTTATTTCAAACCAATTGTATGTCCTACCGCCCTTGTTCGACCTGGGTGCTCGGGGCCTAACACCATCATCAGAGCATCTGTACCCGGTTCAACTTGCAATGATCCTTGAGATAGTTGTTTATCTGTCTATATCTGTTAAAAACATATGTTGTTTTATAAACATATCACTTAATTTTATAAACAAAATATAATCATACCAATTGCTCCGCCAGATTTTCAAGGTGACTTGGTAACCTCAGTTGACCATCTTTGTCACGTATCCTCCTTCCCAATAGAAAACGTTGCGCACGAGGATTCTCAATCATATGAATAACTGATGAAGATCTGTACTCTCCCTCTCTTTATCCCACTTATACAAATGTCCACGATACCCTATTGGGCCAAGCCGAGCTGGATTTGAGTTCTTCTTTGCATTTTCCTTGCCTTTTAGACGTTGTTCCTTTACATAAAAGTAACAAAGATATTAAAGTAACTCACTATACTCAAAAGATGGCATATAAAGACCCGTTATGACACATTATAAGAAAACGCAACATATTAAGATCCATTATAACCCACTACAACAAAACATTATCATAAATAAAGTATAAAAACAAACATACCCTAACTTGCTTGGTATCATGCATCTGAATAAATTTTTCCCAATCTTCTAACTCGAGATATGTGTACTTTAGACGCGGATTTCTTTCTGTATCCATGTATTGTCTGAGTTCTTTCTTGAATTTCTTCCATGCGGCGTTGCATTGCTTTAACACTTGATTTCTATGTGTGTCATCGTCGATATTCCACTCATTCTATTAATTATTATAAAAAAATAATTAGGTGTTATAAATATATATATATATATATATATATATATATATATATATATATATATATATATATATATATATATATATATATATATATAAGGTAAACAAATAAAAACACAAATAAAGGTATTAGAAGTTATACCTTTATACTCAACCATAATTGTTCTTTTTCTTCCTTAGACACTTTTTTCCATGAAACATATGCTATGGAAATCATGCTCCTCGTCTTGAGTCCTACATCATTTGCAAAGCGTGATTGATACTTTCCAATTGCCTGGCTATTTTCGTCGAATTCAACAATTGCTGATGGATCTTTAATTTGATCTTTCAATGAGGCAGCTCCTCTCGTTTTCTTTACTTCATTTTCACTTTCTGAATTATGCGGAGAGTCCTACAATAAACATATGAAATTAACCCGTTTCATGTAGTCTAATATATATGTAATAATATTCACATCAAAATAGTTTAATACTTTATAAGAAGTATACCATAGTTTGTGGTCGTTCGTATGGAGATACAGACAAGTGGGAAATCGACACAAATCCTTGATTGGTTATATACAAAATTCAAAACTGCAATAAGAAAGAAGAATAAAAAGCCTAGACAAAAATATCTTAATAAATATTGTTAAAAGGATGCAATAGTGGAAGACTATTTAGGTTGATTAAACAAAATCCAAAACTATAATTAGGGGTTTAGTAGTTTACACATGCTAGTTATAGGCCAAGGGATTGTTTTAATATAAAAACATGTGCTCTATGTTTTTAATCCCCGTATATACCCATCAGAAAACAACCAAACCTCATATTAGCAATGGAGGTCAAAGACTTAGCATCATTCTAGAAGATATTCGAGACTCTATTTGTACTTCAACAAATTCCCTAACTTCCTCAATCTATTTAACTCCATTTAGTGAATGCTTACTCTATGTCTCTATCACCCATCAACTCTGCTAATTTCTTTCAATATATACTTGTACAAGCTGATCTCTAACAATATTAACTAGTATAAGCATAAAAGTGATGGAAATCAAGAGCCTTTGTTTTGATCAGAAGTACCCCTCACAAATATTTATTCAAGTGAATGAATTGAATAGAAATATGAAACTCTATCTGGGATTCATTTGTTGGATATCAAAGAGCATTGACACTCTTAATACTCTCTTAAAAGAAAAAATAGATGATGAAAAATAAAGTTGTGTATGTTTAATGCCGAGAGCAACAAAGGACTACATTTTGAATATCTTCCACACTCTTCAAAGAGAAACCAACTTACATATATATAAAGGAAAAAGTAAACTACTCGGCTACCTACAACTAGCCACTACTAAAGACTAGGACAAATAACAAACCCATTCACCCACTTCCTGGAATCGTGGATGGAATTGTGGAGAATGGCCTACATGCCATGACTTAATCAGCCAAGAAAACTTTAACAAATAATAAACAATTAAATGAAACATATTAAATAATAAACTCTTAATGTCCATCCATTCATACGAGAGTCAAATTAAAAACCGGCCCAACCCGTAGCTATAACCCGTAACGCGGTATAAACGATTAAACCAACAATTGTAAAACTTTTAGATTGAGAAGTTTCAAAACGGCAGAAAGTTTGGTAAATTTTCGGCAACCATCGTATAAAGGTTTTTCAGAGTCCTCAAACAGTTGTTGAAATTTATCATAATTTTTCTTGGTAATATTTTCCTCCAAATCATGTAACATACCATCTAAATCATCACAAACATCGTTATCAATTAAATCTTCATTGCCATGGTCAATAAAATTGGAGACGTCCGGATTACTATTTGATAATAATTCACCATGTCGTGACCAAGTAGTATACCTCTCCATAAACCCATATACTACCAGATGTCCACTAATTTCATTTGAATTTTCATACTGAACACAGTTCTTACAAACTTTACAAGGACATAAAGTTTCACGTTTTCTTTCTTTAATCCTATAATCGTCAAGAACCTTCATAAAACCAGACAAATAATGAACATAATCAACCGAACCACGTGGTATCTTGTACATCCATGTACTTCGATCCATCTGTAATTTGAAAAACAGTATTGTTAATATGATGCATGTATGCATAATATATACATATGAATGTGGTTGTAGGTGGTCCATCCTAACCCACTTTTTGAATACTTTGCCTCATGTGAATACATATCAACAAATTGAGTATTTAAGAAAAAATCGGCAGCATTTTCCCTTAACTCCTCAAGTATGTGTATTACAACACAAACCCGTAGGAGTAAAGGAAAATGTAAACCAATTTTTTCTTAAATGCTCTGTTAATATATACCCACATCCTACATGAGACAAAATATTCAAAAAGCAGTCCCAAAACGGGGACAATCTGAAATTAACCTCTATTAGATTAATTGCAGACGGGTATGTTTTAACTAAAGGCTATGATCTTATGTTATCCCAACAGTAAACGTCAAAATGAATGGTATGTATGTATATATACATATGCATACATATAAACAATATATATATATATATATATATATATATATATATATATATATATATATATATATATATATATATATATATATATATATATATATATATATATATATATATATATATAGACAAAAGTTCATGCGAGAACCGTTGTTAGCGCGAGAACCGCGAGAACCAATATAAGCCGTCCAATTCCCCCTCCTTCAATGTCATTGCCCACCCATGAATTCCTCACATGCACCCTGCCACACCCTATCCCTTCACGCTCTCCATCCATGATACTTCCCATATCCAAGGAACGGCTAAGATTGGTTCTCGCGGTTCTCGCACTAACAACGGTTCTCGCATGAACCCTCCCCTATATATATATATATATAGTTTATATGTGTGTAAATTATAAAGTTTACATGTATATAGTTTATATCCGATATGAAAACCCGAACTGATAAATATAAATCTAAAACTAAGATATCTATTTTAACCTGTTTAAAATAAATTTATATAGTCATACCGTCAAATAAATTTATCAATAAAGAAATTTACTATGTTCTCTTGCCTCTTCGAGCTTGACAATCAACAAAGGCAAAAGAAATCACCTCTCGAAGATTAATAGCGAACGAGCGACGTTGGGTAAAATGTAAAACGGATTTTTGTATGTTGTAATTTTAGCGTAATCCATGATTCTTAAATGAGCTTTAATATTTAAAACATGTAATCTATACTTGTAATTAATCTATAATTGTAATTGGGATTATATTTGAGATATGGTTATTATTGTTTGTAACTTATTTTTCTCTTCAGATAAGCATAGCCACCCAATTTTAGAGGGTATATGCACTATTAAGAATTTTATACTAAAATTTATTTTGTATATCTTTTAATGTAATACATGAATTATTTAATCGAACGAAAGATTATTATTATCAAGCCTGGGCAGTTGGGGTTATTTTCAAAAATGGTGGAGGGTATTACTCTCTCATGGCGCGTGGCTTGGAGTTCGCATACTCCCCTATATGGATGTCATTGTGGATCCGGCCTACTAACTTAACATCGCTGTTAAAAAAAAATCAATCTCGTTATTATTATTATTATTATTATTATTATTATTATTATTATTATTATTATTATTATTATTATTATTATTATTACTGTTGTTGTTGTTGTTGTTGTTGTTGTTGTTGTTGTTGTTATTATTATTATTATTATTATTATTATTATTATTATTATTATTATTTGTTAGATTATAAAAAGTGAGGGTGCAAATATGTAAATATTGTAACTTGGGCAAATGCTATAAAAGGCATTTGCCCCACTCTTTCTAATTAAGCTTTGCATTTCCAACTTCCTTGTGTTTGTGTTTTACTCTCTAGCTCTCAGCTCTCTCTCTCTAAACCGAACACACACAAACACACACACAGTAAGAAGATAATCATCTAGCATAACTTCATCCGTATAATACGGGACCATCAATTGGTATCAGAGCCAAACTTGTTTTTGGCTCGTGATTGTTCGAAAACAACCAACAAAACTCGAAGATTTCAAGCTCAAGGTGAAGAACAAGCATTCGGGTTCTACAAAGCATACAATCACATGGTTAGCTCAAGAAAAGTGCGAGTTCAAGTATTTCACAAAGGTAGAACACATCGGAGGTATAATCTATACTTTTTCTACCTTCTCTTTGGGTTTTGTTTAAAGGAAATTACTGTTTTATACGGTTTTATTGAAGAAAATATAAAACCGAGTGGTGTTTTAAAAGCAAAGGGCTCAATGGTTCATTAAATGCTCGACTTTTTGGCATTTAATATTCTAGAAATTCAAGCATTTATGGTCTTCTTGAAGTTTAAATGCAGTATTGAAGAAGAAGAAGTCGATTTTAATTAAAAATAATTATTTATTCTTCAAATATTAAGCGTTGAACAAGGCAACTCAAGTACTATCCATACCAATCAAGGTGCAAGTGGGTAGACACCATAAGGGGTAAGGCCTTCAGATCTGATAGGGACACATCAGATCCTATAAGCCGGGTTTGTGGTCAATGCGATTGACAGGTTTATGCGGCTTATAGAGTTCTTTTAAAGTTGAAATTTACTAAGTGTTACCCAGTGCTATCAGCCGCTATTTAGACGAATCGCATGCGATTGAGGAGTTTCTAAGGAATCTATCAGCCGCACAAAGACAACTGCGATTCTAAGTGTTGGTTCATCAATCACATTCTGTTGGCCCGTGCGATTCAAGGGTTCTCGGATATCAAACACCAAAGACAATCGCATTCGAATCAATTGCTTGATAAGAATACAATTGATAGTACTAACTGTTTATTTCTAAGTGTTTGGTGCTACAGGGATCAATCGCACTCTATTGGTTACCATATTGATCACTGCCAAGAAGTTACTCTGCTCAATTCTCAAGGGATTCTACCAATCGCATAACACCATTCGCATACCTTGAACTCATTGGACAAGTGATAGAACCATTGGGACTTGACTTTTGAACAAGAGGACAATCGAACTTAAAACTTAAAAATCTAATTCAAAATTGAAGTTAATCTAATTCAGATATAATTCAAAGGTGAATTAAATTAACTTAACTCTATCTAATTCAAAATTGAATTTAATCTTTACAAGATCTAATTCAAAGTTGAATTAAATTGACTTAGCTCCTTATTCATCATCAAGAAGTTTTTCCAAACTGACTTGAAAAGAATACAATTCTCTCTTGTCATTAAAGTTTTCGAACAATCAATCCATATAACAAGTGAACGATCATTTCTTACTTAAACTCTCAAAATGTCAAGTTCAAATGAAATGATGTCCATCGGTACCGATATAAAACCTCCTGTTCTGTTTCGAGGCGGTTACAATGTTTGGAATGGAAGGTTCATGGACTTCCTGGAGCACAATGAGACACACGGAGAAATGATGATCGATTGCATCATGAACGGGAACAAAAATTTGACCAAAGTTGTTGAGGCTGATCCGAACAACAATCCCGCCATTCTCTGTCATGAGAGGGAAAAGACTGCTGATGAGCTCACAGCTCAAGAAAAGGAGATCAAGAAGGCTGAAAGATTGGCTAAGTATTATCTGAAACAAGGACTCTCTTCAGAGATATACACCAAGATAGATAGCTTAGCCACTGCTAAGGAAATATGGGACGAGATAAAGAAGCAGTTGCAGGGTACTGAGCAAGGAGAATATATCAAGCGTACCCAACTAGTCAACAGCTATCATGACTTCAGTGTTAGAGAGAATGAACTTCTTTCTGAAACCTATGGTAGATTTTGCAAACTACAACATGAGATGAGGTCCAACCAAATCATCAGAACTGACCTAGATCTAAACTGTGTTTTTCTAAAGTCTCTAGGTTCAGAATGGAAAGAATATGTTAGACTGTACAAGCAAATCAATACAGATCTTACCACAGTCACCTTCCACAACATATTCAAAGACCTCAATCAATAGCAAGATGAAATACTGAAGACTCTCCCGAAACAACCACCTGCAGATACTTTGGCCCTGGTAGCTACTGACAGAACTCCAAGAGAATCTTCATCAAAATCCATGAAGTTTAAACAGGTGATTCTTAGTGAGTCAGAACCAGATGATGATGATGAAGACTCGGTTGAAGCTGCCATCCATGCTCTCTTAGTTGTTGGTAGAACGTTTAGAAATCGCAATAACAAAACCAACAACAGACAAAGGTTTACCTCTGGCTCCAGAAGACCAGAAAGGCTTGCTCCTGTTGACAAGCCTAGATTTCAAAGGGATGAGAGAAAGGAGGAAAAGAAGACTGATCTGAAGTGCTACAACTGTGGGAGATCTGGCCACATGATCAGGAACTGTCCACAAAAGAAGGTCAAGGATGCTGAATACTACAGACAAAAGTACCGCCTGTCAAAGCAAAAGCAGGCTGGGAATGCTCTTATGGTAGAGGAAGACCAGTTCCTGGAGGACACAGACTCCGAGAGTGATCTAGATGGTGAGGATCACGCACAGTTCTGTTTCATGGCTACTGGTGGAACAAGTGATAGGGATGAAGATGGTGGTGATCTCTCCGATGCTGAGGAGGAGATCGTTGAAAGCGGAAAGGTACATTCTATCTCTAACTCTAACATGGGTGTTAATTTTGAACATATACAAACCATATTTCCGCATGAAAAAGTTAGAGTTTAAGGTAACCAAACTAACAAGAAAAAAACAAGTGTTAAAAGAGGTAATTCATACACAAGACAAAGAAGCACAAGCCACAATTGAATAATTAGAGAAAAACATAAATGAATCTAAGGTTCAATTAGCTGTGAAAGAATCTGAATTTCTTGAATTAACTGATAAAACAAACATCATCATACACGATCTCAAAGCAGAGCGTACTTGTGCAGAAAAGGATTTAGAAATTCTTAAAAATGATTAGAATATTCTTTGTTTAAAAATTAAAGAACTTGAAGACCTTCTCATCAAAAGAGGGCAAAATGAACAAACCATGTTTCTGTACAAACAAAAGGAATGACCTTTTTCAAGAGACGGACTTGGTTTTGAAAATCCAAATGTTCTGAGTAAAGTATCTGCCAAGAAATTATACTATGCAAATCTATTTGGCGAAGGACTAACTCATCGAATGGTATTTGTTGGTCAAGAGGAAGAACGATTTGAAGAGGATATCAAACGGACCTTACATCTCAAAACTGAAACTCCCTTCAATTATACAAACCTCAATTACTCATACTTCACTTACCCACCTCCAACACTGAACTCACCTGTCACCACTCCAATCTATACAGATGAGGAACTGTATACTCCTGAAGTGCCAAAACCACAATTTCTATACATTCCCCACAAGGAATTGCAGCAAAGATTTCAAACCTTGCAAGAGTTTTTCTTCACCCATCTGATTCAAAGAGATATTACAAACGCTTTCCACTCCAAAATGAAACAATCTCAGTTTCTTCCTAATCACCCGAGCTCACTCAATTAGCTCAGGAAAATGCCATCCTTCACAAGTGTATCCAAAACATTTTTAATCAGGATGAAAAGATCATAGATAACTTGTGCAGGGAAAACTCAACATTAAAAGAAAACATCATCCAAGTCAAACAAGAGATGCAGCCTCCTACTCTATTCACTTTCTCTCCATACGCAGAGCGAATTGAAGATTCTAAGCATGCGTCTACATCTTCCCAAGATGTCCAACCCAAAATAAAATCTGTTAACAATCCTACTTTGAAAACTTTAAAGCAAAAACAGATTTTCAAACAGACATCCACTTCCACTTCTAATCACATTTATCGTATGAACACTGACATACCTGAATCTTCAAAAGCAATTGCTAGTCGATAACGACTCAATTATAATATTTTACATTCTGCTGCAGATGTGAAGATGCTCGGTAGTGAAGAGCGTAAAATAAACATAACTTGGAAGAGAGTCATTCCTAGGTCATCTAGGAAATGTTCGAATACTAGACAAACATGTGAACAAATTTTGATGTTTGATACCGTCTGTAATCATTCAAGTTTACATGATAAAATTGCCTCTTCAATGTTTTGTATTAGTGATGGTTGTCTCCATGGTCATTGTGAATTTAATTGTGAATATGATCAATTAAGAAAACAAATTGGAATTGAACCATGTGAGGACTGGACAGACTTTTACGCAAACCAAATCTTTGTTCCATTTATAAATTCCAAATGATATATCATTCATCAGTGGATCACCACTCGTCAGTCACATGCACTCAAACGTTTAAACAAATCAAAACGATTACTGACGATCAAAGAACTGGAAGTCTACAGACGGCAGGGCTACGAAGCATTCAAAAAGGCATGGATTGATCACGAAAAACACTTGCATTCTCAAAAACGATCTCGCAATCCACCTTCCAAAAATGCCAAAGCCATCCTCCAATCGACAAGTAGTACAACCTACTGCTCCCAAGGCTCCAATTCAGCAACGGCAAGTTGATGCACCGAGGCCACAACGAATTCTTAAGAATTCCTCGAAAGCTTAGATTCGCAAACATAACGCTTCCACAACTCTTCCGAATCCTAAACCTCCGATTCCATCAACTGTCAAACCAAAGGTTGTACCAAAACTTCCGTCTGAACCTATTCTGTCTCAATCTATTCTTTCTCGACAAAAGATTAAACCCACTTGGGTACCTAAGGATAGATCAATAGAAGTTTTACAACCACCAGTTGAAACAATAAATACTCAACCACTTCTAGGAACTAACAATAAAGGACCCATTCATATATGGGGACCTAAGTGTGTTTTATTATATTTTTGCAGGCGCCTAACTTATGGTACCTGGACTCCGGTTGTACCAAGCATATGACTGGCAACAAGAGTCTTCTCAAAAATTATGTTCCTAAGTACTCCGGGAATGTACGTTTTGGGAATGACAATGTTGCGCCAATAATGGGGTACGGAGACATAGAGAAGAAGCACATCAAGATCAAGAAAGTCTCCTATGTTGAACGGTCACAATTTGTTTAGCATCGGACAGTTCTGTGATAAGGACCTGGAGGTAGTATTTAAAAAGAACAAATGTTCTGTGCTAACTGAGAATGTAGATGAATTACTGGCAGGTGCAAGAAAATCTAACTTGTATTCCATTGATTTGGAAAATTACGACTCCCCTACCTCCGTGTGTCTACTGTCTGAAGCATCATTAGATCTTACTTGGCAATGGCACAGAAAACTCTCTCACCTGAACTTTCAGAATATCAACAAGCTAGTCACTGGTGACTTGGTGAGAGACATACCCAAGTTAAGATTCAAAAAGGATCATCTGTGTGCAGATTGTGAGAAAGGAAAAATGAAAAGGGCTTCACATAAATCTAAACAAGTGTTCAGCACTACAAATCCTTTGGAACTTCTGCACATGGATCTCTGTGGTCCTATGAGGATTCAGTCTAAAAGTGGGAAGAAGTATATACTAGTCATGGTGGATGACTACTCCAGATATACTTGGGTCAAGTTTTTGCGATCAAAAGATGAAGCCACTCCAACAATCATTTCCTTCATCAAGCAACAGCAGAATAAGCATAATCAGAATGTTGTTTCCATCCGTACAGACAATGGAACTGAATTCAAAAACAATACTCTGAAGAGCTTTTGTGACCTTGTTGGGATAAACCATCAGTTCTCAGCTGCATACACTCCACAACAAAATGGTGTCGTGGAAAGACGAAACAGAACTTTGGTTGAAGCTGCCCGTACCATGCTATCATATTCCAGGCTCCCACCTTCCTTTTGGGCTGAAGCAATCAGCACTGCCTGCTATACACATAACCGCTCTTTTATTAATAAACGCTTTAATAAAACTCCATACGAACTGGCAAATGGCATAGTGCCTAATATCAAATACTTTCATGTTTTTGGTAATAGGTGCTTTGTGCTTAATGACAAGGATAATCTAGGAAAATTTGCTCCCAAAGCTGAAGAAGCTATTTTCCTAGGTTATTCTACTGAGTCCAAAGCCCACAGAGTTTTAAACAAACGAACAAAGAGCATTGTTAAAAGTATCAATGTAACATTTGATGACGCATTGAATGTTACAAATTTTCCACCTAAATCAACAAAAAACGCTTCTGAACATACCAGTTCAGGACCGGTGCTTCAAAACAAAGAATCAAACAATCCGTACAATTCTAATACTCATCTTGATTTATTGTTTGATTTCTTTAGATCCGAATCAACTCCTGTTTTTAACTGACAACAGGAACAACACAGCTGTACAAACAAGTGTTACTATTACGGCTCCTACGGTCACTGAGACGAATCCATTTGCCGATTTATATGCTGAGGATTCCACATCTGTATCAGTCACTCGTCACCCTGTGACCTCTCAGATTTCTGACCCAGAGAGCCCTCCTGTGTTTGATTCAGACCCACATTTCTCCCGTGAAGATGAAGAGGAAGCACGACACTTACAAGATCTTATTCCTTCATCTTCTACTTCCCACGAGGTAAAGTGGACCAGACATCACTCTGAGGATAACATCATAGGAAATCCTTCAGTTGGCGTTTAAACATGAGCATCTACAGCAAACGAATGTCAATTTTTAGGTTTTCTAAGCATCATTAAACCCACCAAGACTTCTGAAGCATTAGATGATCCGGATTGGGTAATAGCAATGCAGGAAGAACTATACCAATTCGATCGTCTCAAAGTCTGGAGATTAGTTCCTCTTCCATATGGCAAATCTGTTGTCGGAACTAAGTGGGTGTTCAAGAACAAGAGGGATTCGGATGGAGTGGTCATTCGAAACAAAGCTCGGTTGGTTGCTAAAGGCTACAATCAGTAAGAGGGCATTGACTATGATGAAACATTTGCTCCCGTTGCTCGTATTGAAGCTATTAGACTCGTACTTGCTTATGCAGCCTCCAGAAGCTTCCGAGTCTTTCAGATGGATGTGTAGACAGCTTTTCTTAACGGTGTTCTCAAAGAAGAAGTATATGTCTCACAACCTGAGGGTTTCATCAATTCAAAACATCCAAATCATGTCTATATCTTAGATAAGGCCTTGTACGGGTTAAAGCAAGCTCCACGTGCATGGTACGATGTCTTATATGAATATTTGATTGGTGAAGGCTACTCAAAAGGAAAGACTGATACCACTCTATTCACAAAGACTAAGGGTAGGGACAAGATTTTAGTTCAAATATATGTGGATGACATCATTTTTGGATCTACGAATCCAAAATACAGTGACGAGTTTGCTAGGATCATGACAAACAGATTTCAAATTAGTATGATGGGGGATATGTCATTCTTTCTCGGACTCCAGGTGAAACAATTAAGTCATGGCAGTTTTATTTGCCAATCCAAATACATCAAAGACCTTCTCACGAAGTATGATATGATTAACTGCACACCCATATCCACACCCATGGCTGCTAAGGCACAGCTATCAGCAGATCTTGATGGTTCTCCAGTAGATCTGAAAACTTACCGTGGGATGATTGGATCGTTACTGTATCTAACTGCAAGTCGTCCGGATATCATGTTCTCTACCTGTCTCTGTGCCAGATACCAGGCGAATCCTAAAGAGTCACATCTTCTGGCACTTAAGCGGATATTCAGATATCTCAAAGGGTATATGGATCTTGGTCTGTGGTATCCCAAAGATTCAAATTTGGATCTCCATGCTTACTCAGATGCTGACTATGCCGGCTACAAGATTGATAGGAAAAGCACCTCTGGCAGTGCACACTTCCTGGGAGATCGTTTAGTCTGATGGGCTTCAAAGAAGCAAAACTACGTATCCACATCTACAGCTGAAGCTGAGTATGTTGCTGCTGCAATGTGCTGTTCACAGAGTCTCTGGATACGTACACAGTTATCAGACTTTGGGCTCAGGTATGACAAAATTCCATTACTATGCGATTCCCAGTCTGCCATCGCTATCTCCTGCAATCTGGTACACCACTCTAAAACTAAACATATTGATATCCATTATCACTACATAAAAGATAACGTAGAGAAAGGTCTCATTGAGCTCCAGTATGTTTCTACAGAAATCAGCTCGCTGACTTGTTTACCAAACCCTTAAATGAAAGTCGCTTCACTGAGTTGGTATCCAAGTTAGGCATGCTAAACCTGAAAATATAACATACTGTTGCTTCATTTTTCCTTTCTTTCCTTTTGTTTAGAGTACGTGTTATACTGTTTGTTCCTTGTGCAGATATCTGATGCAACATTCGAGGGGGAGTGATATTATGCTGATACACATGTAGCATATGTGTAGGGGGAGAAATTAATACACATACTGCACATGTGTAGGGGGAGAAGTATACAACTGACACATTTCCTAAATTTTGAAAATTTTCATAAACCAAGTACATGAGTCTAGGGGGAGTGTGTCAAACAAACACTCAAAATCAAGATATCTGGGAAAATCAAATTTTCAACTCTCAAAATCTAGATATTTTGAATTTTCAGAAAATTTCCAAGTGTTGGGTTCTGTTTCAAGCAATCGCATCTGTTAGTGCAATCAAAAGATTAATATTTAATATATCTAGTTTTGATGATGCATTTTTAAATAATATTATTAAAATAAAAAACATACATATCCAAGTTAATATGAAAATAGTAAGTTTGGAAAAATAATAATATATATCTGTTGATGAAAGATCAAAGTATAAAAATATATACTTGTGTGTTTTGTAAAAATTAAATAATGGGTTGTAACATAAAAATGACAATATGATTTTAAAAGTATAGTTTAAAACTGTCATTTTTATAAAAATAAAATTTCACTTATAAAAATTATTCCATACTACGTCAAGTAATATCTGTCTATGGAATAAAGTTTTTATAACTATTTGCCAATATATCCAAATAAACGAAAATTTATAAATTGGCAAAAGTGAAAATATGTATTTTAGAATACAAGATAAATATCCTTAAAAGGTATTATTATACTGTGTATTAAATGATTGGGAAGAAGAGAATAAATGGAAGATTTGAAAGTTCAATAAAAGTACATGAGGTGTCATCTCCTCATTTAACCTTGAGATTCAATCTTTCAAAAGCCAGTCCAGATACACAATATAACGATATTTATTTTGGTATTTATTTATTCTAAAATACCGGTTAAAAAGAGGAAGTCGTAAAATATAGAAAATATTTTTAAACGACTCAACATGATGACATCTGTTGCCACGGCCGAGCACCACGGTCGACCGTGGGCATCGACCGTCCGGCCACAGATGTCCCCACCTCTCCTCTCTCTTCCTCTATAAATTTCACCCCACATAAACACAATTTTCACCTTTTGCAATCTGAAAATTCTCTCCTCTACACACATTCATATCTTGATCTTTCATTTTCAAATATATACTTTTGAGTGTGTTGATTCTTGAAGTTGTTTTCTTCATTTGTAAGAGTTATACAACACATCAAGATAAACGCAAAAGGGAAGCAAGAAAAATACATTGAGTGATATACACTTTGAGTGAATCGATTTTTCTTGTATTGAGAGATTATTGTTCATACACCATTGTTGGTGTTTTTGATGTTCTTGGTGAGGTGTGCTTGAGTGAAGAACACTTTGAGTGTTTTGGTGGGTTTGACTATTCCCCACTTGGTTTTTGGGTTAGTGTTCTTGAAGTTCTTGGTGAAGAACTTGGTGATTCTTCTTGGTGAAGAAGAAAGTGTTCTTGGTGAAGAACAAGGTGTTGGATCTAGTGTAGATCTTTGGTGGTTATCATCTACCCGTAAAGGTGATTGTACTATGGTGATCTCTTCCGGGTTAAGAGATTGTTGCAATTGTTGCTAGTGGAAACCTTGCGGAGGTCAAGGCGTGGATGTAGGTTGGAGTTCAACCGAACCACGTAAAAATCTTGGTGTCTTCCTTCTAAACCCTTAACTCTTTAAATTTCCGCACTTGCATTTGCATATTTATTTTTCGCAAGCATATTTACATTTTTTGCATTTTATATTCTTGCACTTTATTTCTTATTTCTTTCATTTATGTATTTCTGTCATTTAAATTTCCGTCTTATTATATATATTAATATATATATATATAGGAAGAAGTTCCATTGAGAACCATTTTTAGTGCGAGAACCGCGAGAACCAATCTGAGCCGTCCAATTCCCCCTCTTTCAATGTTATTGCCCACCCATGAATTCCTCACATACACCCTGCCACACTTGATCCCCCCACGCTCTCCATCCATGAATTCAACTTATCAAATCAACGGCTAAGGTTGGTTCTCGCATTAAAATCGGTTCTCAATGGAACCCTCCCCTATATATATATATATATATATATATATATATATATATATATATATATATATATATATATTTATTTATTTACTTATAATAAATATAAATATAAACTCTTATATATATATTTGGTACTTACAATCAAGATATATATATATATATATATATATATATATATATATATATATATATATATAGAATGAAGATCATATAAAAAAGAATTTAAAGTAAAAAGAGTAAGAGGTATTCATAACTTGCCACGTGCCATTTTAGATCTAAGGGTAATTTAGGTATACTTTATATATTTTCTATTTGTAATTGCACACGTCCCTCACCATTATCAAAATCTTTCTCTCTCCAGAAACCACTTTTACTCTCTCCTATCCATGAATCCAATCATCGTCTCTCCATCTCTATCTCTCTCTCCCCATGAATCCCCGCCGGTTGTCTCACACCCTCGGTAACCACCCTACCCATCATCTCATCTCCGGCTAACCACAACCGATGAACGTCAAACCGCCGCCTCATCTACGGTTACCGTTTCTCCTATTCTAGACGGTGGCGGCTACTCTCTCTATCAACCATCGCCGATACCCGAACACTAAAACCATCGGGTCGCACCATCACCGTCGCCGTTATCAATCGACATTAGCACCGCCGACATCAATTCTGAAACACGAAGTGGTTAGTTTTATTGTTCTAGTTCATGAATTTCAAACAGAAAACCATCTGAGTTTTCAAATATTTCTTTGATTTTACCAATTGCGTTTTCATAAATTTCATTAAATTTATCAATTTCATTGGTCTCGTCGATGAGCAGGTTCATATAAATCAAAGTTGAACAAAGATTCGATGAACAGCAAGTTGGGTGTGAATAAAGTTCTTCATAATTTTTATTGTGTTGATGTACAAGCATGCTGGGTTTTCATCGTTTGTGCTTGTGGAGTAATTTTACTGTCTTTTCTTTATGTAATCATTTACTGACTATGTAGGTTATGGATGGAAGTTTTAATAGTTGATGTTCCCTAAGAAAAATATTCATCAATTATATCTTATTATGTATATCTTTTCTTTTGTATTGTAAAAGACTTTGTTGGTGATTTGTATCCAGTAGTTTGTGAATTAGGTGTTATTATTCATCATATTTTTATTTGATGAATCTGAGTTGTGTATCAAAATTTACCTGGAGTTACTAAGCGAACAACTGATAAATCAGTTTTTTTATAGATAGATTTGTTTGATTGAATTTCTCTTGTGTGTATCACTTGGTCGGTGCATCAAGAAAAGCTTTTGCATCAGGTTTAAGCAAAAATTATACTATGTTTTTAAATTTCATTTTTGGAGTAAACTATAAAAAGCTTGATATCGTGAATTTAGATGAGATCGTGGGTCATGATTAAAAGACGAATATGACCCTAACGGGCATTTACAAATAAATTAATTTTTTGACAAAAGATATTTTAGTAACTACCTGATCTAATAAATTCAATGGTCAAGATTCCTTCTTATTCTTTTTACCAAAAATTTATTTTTACTTGATCCTCACCCTATATATATATATATATATAAATATATATATATATATATATATATATATATATATATATATATTACTATATATATATTTATATATTTTCCGCATTTTACATTTCAAACATCTTATATATATATCTAGTACACTCATCAAGATATATATATAAGCACTACTATATATATTTATATACTTTACGCATCTTTATACTTCCGCTTATTTATATTCAAGTCACATATACTATCTTGTATCTACTAACAATTGTTTCTCTTGTGTCCCATATTTAATTATTTATTTAAATAATCGAAAAAGTGGTCATAGAAACTATTCAACCCCCCTTCTAGTTCCTACAATTGGTATCAGAGCAAGTTGCTCAACAATTTGCTCAAAAGTTTTAAGAGTTTTTTTATTAAAAAAAACAAAACTTTTCAAAATTTGAGTTGATCCATGACACAAGTAAACTATATGGAGGGTTGCTCTATGTCTAGACCACCACTACTTGAAATGGACGGTTTTTGTTACTGGAAACAACGATTTTAAATTTATGTCCAAGCTAAGGATAGTGATGTATGGAATATTATTGAAAAAGGGGATTTTAAACCTGATGATGAAAAAACTTTAACCCCCGAGGACAAGTTACACATGAAGAAAATTTTTGAAGCCAAACTCATTTTGTACAATGCACTACCACGAACAGAATTTGAAAGAGTGGTTATGTGTAAAACTGCAAATGAAATTTGTCTTATCACAACTCACCAAGGCAATCCTCAAGTTATGGATTGCAAAATTGATTTCCTAATGCAAAAATACGAAAAATTTTCTATGTCCGAAAATGAAACCATTGAAGAAGGATACACAAAGTTTAACAACATTGTAACAAGCCTAAAATCATTAGGAGTAAATTATACCAACAAACACTATGTAAGAAAATTTCTTAGGGCACTACATCCAAAGTGGAGACCCAAAGTAACAGCCATTGAGGAATCAAAGGATCTAAACGTATTTCAACCTGATGAACTCATAGGCAACTTAAAAGTCTATGAAATTGTGATAGAAAAAGATAATGAAATCACCAAAAGTAAACCTGAAAAAGTAAATTCTTTAGCTCTCAAGGCAAAAATTGTCAAGGAAAGCTCAAGTAAAGAAGATGAAGATGAAGAGGAGAAGTCATCACCCAGTGAGAAAGATGATGATGAGTTTGCATTGGCAGTTAGAAATCTGAGTAGATTCTTCAAAAGAAAAGGAAAATTTGTAAGGTATCCAAAAAGGGATACAAAGGAAACAAAGCCCTGGGAAAAGAAAGGAGATCGATTCAAAAGTGAAAGGAGGCAGAATGTTTGCTTCAAATGTGGTGACCCATCCCACTTCATGAATGAATGTCCTAAAAACAAAAAGAAGAATGAACACCACAAAGCCTTCATTAGCGGTGCATGGAGTGAAAGTGAAGAAGAACCAAACAAAGAAGAAGAAGTGTGCCTTATGGCAAAGGATGCGAAAGAGGTACATTCTGATTCATCATTTAATAGTGACATATCATTTGACAATGATATAGAAAAAGAATATTATAAGTGTGGAAAGTTTCTTATAAAAGCAACTGATAAGATAGAACTGTTAAATGAGATCATATCCAAGATCACACTTGAAAAAGATACCACAGCCTGTGAAAATGATTTACTAAAAGATCTGATTATGGATTTGAAACTTCAAAATCCTAATCTTTAAAAAGAAAATGAGAATTTGAAAACTCACAAGTGTAAAAATGATTTTGATGAAACTAAGCAAAAATTTGAGAAAAGTAGTTCAATGTTGAACGAATGTTGAAAGCCCAAAAACACTCAAATGATAAATCGGGACTTGGATTTGATCAAAATGAAAACAGTTCATTATTTGATTCCAACAAGAAAATCACCTTTGTAAAAGAAAAAAAAAGGACCTGCCAATGAAACCGTACAGTCGACCGTACACTTTTTCCTTGAAAGTCAACTATAGGAAAAGTTACCAAGGCTGCTGACCGCGACCATGGTCGACCACGGTCGACCATGAGACCAAATAGTAAGATAAAACCATTTAACAACTTGTCACAGCCTAGCACATCTCAAACTATTAAAACTCCCATATCTAATTCTGTTCTAGTTGCAACACCTCAACAAATGAGCCAATTCTACGAACCTAGAAGAAATGGCTTAAGATACAATCCTACTCAACCTTCCAACACACATTACAAACAACAAACCAATGTGACCAAGAAAAATTATAACTGGAATTACAACATGCGACTCAATAAGAAATCTCACCACACCAGTTATAATAACCACATAAATAGAACCAAGATAAACCACCTGGATCAAAGCAGGATACACCATCATAACCAAAGATGGATAAAAAACCATCATTCTCAAAGTAGGAAGAACTTACTCCCAAGGATGATTTGGAACCACTCTCAGTATTTTCAACCACAATATAGGACTCACCAATATGAACAACACTTTGGTCCTTACATATGGAATAAAATAGGATATTTTGATGCTAACAATCCTGGACCCATGAGATATTGGGTACCAAATTTATCACATGTTTAAATCTTTAGGAAACTTCGAATGGACATTTGCATTCACATGAATGGATACTTGATAGCAGATGTTCAAAGCATATGACGGGCAACAGGGATCTCTTCTCAACATACAAAGTATGTGACGGAGGTCATGTTATATTTGGAAGTAATTTAAAGGGAAAAATCGTCGGTAAATGTACCATCTCCTTAGATCAAATTACTTTTAAAAATGTTGATCATGTTGATAACTTGAGTTTCAATCTCATAAGTGTGGGTCAATTGTGTGACAATGATTTAGATGTCACTTTCACTAAACACCAATGTGTTGTCACCAAATTTGATCAAAATATAATTAAAGGAAAAAGAAGAAGTGGATTATATACATGTAGACTAAATGATAATCCATCCATCCAAGTGTGTCTTACTAGTCTAAATGATGATTATACATTATGGCATAGAAGATTAGGAAATGCTAATATGAGGCTAATTCAAAGATTAGCAACTAAGAACTTGTGAATGATTTACCAAAACTAAAATTTGATAAACATTTTTGTGATGCATGTAAATTGGGAAAATTAGTTCATGTTTCTCATCAACCTAAAAACATGATTTCGACAAAGAAAACACTTGAATTATTACACATGGATTTATTTGGTCCATCTTCAATACAAAGCTATGGTGGAAATTTCTATACACTTGTTATTGTAGATAACTTTTCAAGATATACCTGGACATTGTTTTTGAAAACAAAAAATGAAGCTTTTGAAAAATTCAAAATATTAAGAAATCAAATTCAAAATCAACAAGGTCATTTGATCTTATCTATTCGAACTGATCATGGAAAGGAATTTGATAATGATTTTCAATTTGGAATGTTTTGTGACAAACATGGAATTACTCATAACTTTTCGGCTCCTAGAACTCCTCAATCAAATGGGGTAGTAGAAAGGAAAAACCGAACACTTCAAGAAATGAGTATAACCATACTGAATGAACAATCAATTCCACAAATGTTTTGGTGTGATGCAGTTGCAACATCCACATATATTTTAAACAGAGTCTTGATCAGACCATTCGTAAACAAAACTCCTTATGAAATTTATAAAGGAAGAAAACCTACTCTTAAACATTTTAAAATTTTTGGTAGTAAAAGCTTCATCACACACACCCAAAACCATTTAGATCAATCTGGGTCAAACATATTTGAAGGTATTTTTCTTGGATATTCATCTACCAAAAAGGCATATAGAGTGTTAAACAAATACACCATGACTATTAAAGAATCATTAAATGTTACATTTAATGAGACCCTTACAAACAAGTCTATACCCTTAATTGATGATGAACTTAATGAACAAGAACAAATCTTGATTCAATCAAACAAACTAAATGATGATATACAATCAGGTAAGGATGATTGTTATTTATCACCAACTAAAGGATCAAATGATTCAACTCCTCACACAAAGGAGGTAAAGGATCATCCTATAAACCAAGTTATTGGAGATATTGGTGAACGAACCACTCGATCTAAAGTTCATCAATATAACAAGTAGGTTTGCATATACATGATATGTGATTATGTATAATATATGCTAAAACATTAATTGAATCAAGCATGATTAAATAAATAAACAAAACAAAAAATCTGTCAAATAAATGTGAATCTGCTGACTGCAACCGTGGTCGACCGTGTGCAGCAACAAAAATATAAAACTTTGTTAAAAAAAATCAAATTTTCAAAATTCAAATTCTATACCCTACCATAAATACCATATCCCGAAAAATACATCTGAGATTCCTTTTTATCTTCCCAAAAATCTCTTTTTCACTAACTCACATCAATATCATTAATTCACAATAACTTCAAATTCAATTCCTTCTTTTAACCCATCCACTCACTTATTTTTACACATTCAAACTAAAGAATCCAGAATTCTCTCATAAACTCTCTCAATCTTCATCCTCCCCATTGCTCCGGCGAAGATTCCGGCGACTTTTCAAGAATTCCGGCGAAGGATTTTCAAAAGATTACTTACATTCTTGTTCATCTTCTTCACCACACATCATACTAAGGTAGATTTCATCACCATTTAAAAATTTATCCTAAACTATTAAGATATATCTATATACAAAAAGATAACCTTACGGTCAACTCCTTACGGTCGACCGTAAGACATCCATCACACCATGGCTGCATGATTTTCAAAAAAAAATTTACACTCATGAAACCTTTGTGTCACAAACAAAACAATAACATAAACTTCTTCTCTCTTTTCTTATTTTAGCCATGGGAAGATCAAAGGAAAAGGAAATAGCCGAATCATCCGATAATCTTAGGAGAAACCCCTCTAGAACAAGACCAACCACACAAACTCAAAACCAAGAACGCCACCCCAATGCTCCTCAAATCACTCTTAATAGGATACCTAAGATTCTAGCAAAAAATCGTCCTCTAGTAGCCAACCGACCCATCACCTACGGGAGAACCGTATGTGTAAGTGATTTTGAACAACAAGTAAGCATGTATTCAACCACCTTAGCTGGAATGTATTTCTTGATCATGAAGTTGTCGTCATCCCGACCATATTAGAAAACATTTATGCCGGATTTCAATTTAATGAGTCCGAAATGATGATCCAACTTAATATGTATCAAAGTCAATGGACTTGGCCTTTAGCCGAATTTGGTGACCTCCTTCAATTACCTACTAGTGGACTTCGTTTTTACTCCAACATGCATAGTCTTAACTACATCTCACAACTCAATGATGATAACATCACTCCCGAAAGAGTGATTGACACATTGTGCTTACCCGAAGTGTCTAGGTCAACCACCAAGCTCATAGGTGCTCACCTCACTCCTCAATGTCAAGTTTGGGCTAAAATTATTAGCCACAGTGTATACTCAAAGGCTGGAAATCACAACGATATCCAAGCCGTTGTTGCACTACTCATATATTGTCTCAAAGAAAAACTACACGTAGACATGGCCTATTTTGTAGCCAAAAGGATGAGTGGTTTAGTTTCCCATAACAAACGATCCCTTCCATATAGAACGTTACTTTCCCATCTTTTTCAATACCTTGATCTTCCCTCGGTTGAAAGCTTTCCCAACAAGGAACAACAAATTGATACCCAAACTCTCATCAAAATGGGTCACTTGGGTACCATGAGAGGATCTAAATCAAAGAGAGCAAGGAGAGATGATGAGGAGGAAGGAGAGGAAGGAGAAGAAGAAGAGGTGTCTAACATTGGTGGGTCAACAAGAAGAAGAAGCTATGCATCAAGAGAAGATCTTGAAGAGATGACAAACATGATGAAGGAAAATACCAATGCCTTGAAGGAAAACACATCTATGTTGAACAAGCTATTTAATTTTCTTCAAGACAAGTTTGGTTGCGGTGGAACTTCATCTACCCAAGTTGCCAAATCAATGTCTCGTCGATCTCATTCAAATTAGTCTATTTGTTGCCCTATGTGGTTGTTGAAGAATTTAATCTTATGTTTGTGTGCTCGGGATCTTATGACGGATCCCTCTAACTATCTTTAAAAGCTTTCAATAAAGTAATTTAGGACCTTGTGTGCTTATTTGAATATGATCTCTTCATGATTAAATAGAAAATTGTCCAAAATTTCGAACAAATAAATCACGGTCGACCACGGCTGCATGACTGCAACCGTGGGATTTTTGTGATCTCTGCTGACCGCGACCACGGCTGATCACGGTCGACCATGGTCTGCCAGTCTTACAATTATCTGCAATTATGCTACTTTTTGCTACTATTTTGTCATACATGCTCATCAACTATTAAATTTTTAAAAATTATTACATGTGTACTAATCTAATGTGCCATAATAAATCAAACTTTAGACAATATTACACACTTGGATGGATATTAAATCAAACGGTCAAATATATGTTGTATACCATTTCCTTCCCATATTAATATTTTGGATATTTTTAAAGCTCAACCAATTCATGGTTGCATGCCAAATTTATCCAAACACATTCTACTAACCCAATCTACCAAAGATTGGAATATTTGTGTTTTTGTTATAAAAATGTTGATAGGTACACTCATATAAGATGATGTCATGCAAATCACCAACAACCCTACAAAGTAGATACTCAAAATCGAGAAAAATAAAAACTCTATTAAAGGAGATATTACAGTTGCATCAAGAAGATACAAAATTTTATTATAACAATAGAACAAATCAAGATTAAGGGAGAGTCATTCTTATAAGGGGGAGCTATGATTAAGAAACTAAGGGGGAGCCATTATTTTTAAAATAAAGGGAAGTTATGAAAAAAAGGGAGAGCTATTATTGTTAAAATAAGGGAGAACTATAATTTCTTAAATATAAAGGGAAATTATGATTAATAAAATCAGGGGGAGCCATTATTATTAAAATAAGGGGGAACTAACTTAATTTAAGAAGCCCATAATGATTGACGATATAAGGTGACTAGCATCACGAGAAACGGAATCAGGATCCTGTTTCTAACTTTGCAATCATCTTTACCACTAACATTTATACCTCTTTTCATAATTTGAAAACTTTGTCTTGAGCAAATCTTAGTGCAATCAAGCAAATCATAACGGGATGTCTCACTTTAAAGATACCAAAAAGGGGAACAAACCTTTTTGATGATGCCAAAAGGGGAGAAGAATCTAAGTGAAGACTCAACAGAAGAGGGTACAACTAGTAAAAACAAGTGGACAGATTTCAAGAAGACTTGATTTGAAGATTCAAATATGAAGACACAAGCTCATCATCAAAGGTCAATTTCTTGAAACATCACACTTATTATTTTTCCATAACATATTATGGAACTATTAACTTGGATTAAATAAAAATTGTCATCATCAAAAAGGGGGAGATTGTTAGTGCAATCAAAAGATTAATATTTAATATATCTGGTTTTGATGATGCAATTTTAAATAATATTATTAAAATGAAAAACATACATAACCAAGTTAATATGAAAATAGTAAGTTTGAAAAAATAATAATATATATCTGTTGATGAAAGATCAAAGTATAAAAATATATACTTGTGTGTTTCGTAAAAATTAACTAATGGGTTGTAACATAAAAATGACAATATGATTTTAAAAGTATACACTTTAAAACTGTCATTTTTATAAAAATAAAATTTCACTTATAAAAATTATTCCATACTGCGTCAAGTAATATCTGTTTATGGAATAAAATTTTTATAACTATTTGCCAACATATCCAAATAAACGAAAATTTATAAATTGGCAAAAGTGAAAATATGTATTTTAGAATACAAGATAAATATCCTTAAGATGTATTATTATACTGTGTATTAAATGATTGGGAAGAAGAGAATAATTGGAAGATTTGAAAGTGCAATAAAATTACATGAGGTGTCATCTCCTCATTTAATCTTGAGATCCAATCTTTCAAAAGCCAGTCCAGATACACAGTGTAACGATATTTATTTTGGTATTTATTTATTCTAAAATACCGGTTAAAAAGAGGAAGTCGTAAAATATAGAAAATATTTTTAAACGACTCGAGATGATGACATCTATGGCCACGGCCGAGCACCACGGTCGACCGTGGGCATCGACCGTCCGGCCAGCAGATGTCCCCACCTCTCCTCTCTCTTCCTCTATAAATATCACCCCACATAAACACAATTTCACCTTTTGCAATTTGAAAATTCTCTCCTCTACACACATTCATATCTTGATCTTTCATTTTCAAATATATACTTTTGAGTGTGTTGATTTTTGAAGTTATTTTCTTCATTTGTAAGAGTTATACAGCACTTCAAGATCAAGCAAAAGGGAAGGAAGAAAAATACATTGAGTGATATACACTTTGAACGAATCGATTTTTCTTGTATTGAGAGATTATTGTTCATACACCATTGTTGGTGTTTTTGATGTTCTTGGTGAGGTGTTCTTGAGAGAAGAACACTTGAGTGTTTTGTGGGTTTGACTATTACCCACTTGGTTTTTCGGTTAGTGTTCTTGAAGTTCTTGGTGAAGAACTTGGTGATTCTTCTTGGTAAAGAATAAAGTGTTCTTGGTAAAGAACAAGGTGTTGGACCTAGTGTAGATCTTTGGTGGTTATCATCTACCTGTAAAGGTGATTGTACTACGGTGATCTCTTCCGGGTTAAGAGATTGTTGCAAGTGTTGCTAGTGGAAACCTTGACGGAGGTCAAGGCATGGATGTATGTTGGAGTTCAACCGAACCACGTAAAAATCTTGGTGTCTTCCTTGTAAACCCTTAACTCTTTAAATTTCCACACTTGCATTTGCATATTTATTTTTCGCAAGCATATATACATTTCTTGCATTTTATATTCCTGCACTTTATTTCTTATTTCTTTCATTTATTTATTTCTGTCATTTAAATTTTCGTCTTATTTTATATATATATATATATATATATATATATATATATATATATATATATATATATATATATATATATATATATATATATATATATATATAAGCACTACTATATATATTTATATACTTTACGCATCTTTATACTTCCTCTTATTTACATTCAAGTCACATATATTTACTATCTTGTATCTAAGAATTGTTTCTCTTGTGTCCCATATTTAATTATTTATTTAAATAATAAAAAAGTGGTCATAGAAACTATTCAACCCCCTTTCTAGTTTCTACAACATCCTATGCTTCAATCGCATGGGCTTTCTTGAAACCCAACAAAATTAAATTTTCTAAGTCTTGGTTCAATCTCATGGACCACGATCGCATGGATAGTCAATCGCATGGGATAACAATTGATCACTATGACTCAATCGCATGCGATAGACTATCAGTGAACCATGAACATAGTACCAATCGCATGCCTTAGAATATACAATCAAATGAGTCAAGTATCAATCGCATGCGATTGATACAACAAAGGGAATCGCATGCGATTCACCAAATGTTAGAATTTCCGCTTCACTTCAAGGCCAATCGCATGGATCTATAAGCCGGGGTTTTTACCAATCGCATTGATCTATCAGCCACATTTTTTACCTCCGATTGGTCCACTCATCATGCGACACGTGTCCTTTTCACTTTATAACCGTCCCATCCCCCCATCGGTCACTTCATACGAACAAAATTCAAAAGTTCACTAAGTTTCTCTCGTTTTTGGATACTTGATCATATGAACCCTCTCGTTACTCTGCCAAAATTTGCAATTTTTATCTCAAAATACTCGTAATCATATAGGTAACAACTTGTACGGTTTACATTTCGAAAATTTTGAGTTAAAATGATGATTTTTGGCCCTAGAAAAGGCACTTGCGATGGACACTTTCGGAACTTTAAATAGACTTTTGGGACACGAAACAAACTTGTTTGATAAATCCAAATTTGCGATGGGTGTTTTGAACACATGGGGAACACTTTGATGCAAAAATATTTCAAAAATCTCGAAAAGTGTTCTTCGTGTTCTTGAGGTGTATGAACTTGAACTTAAAACATATCTTTTGGTTCAAAAGAGGGTGTTGTGATGATTTTTGGACTACACTCAAGTACTGCAAAGTTGTTTATTGCTATCTAATTGACATTTTCAAAGTATCAAAACAACTTTTTTATACTGAAAATCATCTTGTACACAATGAGGTTGAACACTTGGGATTTTTCTCATATTTTTCTAATTGAATAGTTTTGGTCAACAGTGGTCAACCTTATCTCATTCACTAAAGTTTGACCAAAACTCAAAGTTGAATGTTGTCTTCTTGCATATCTCTATATCTTTAACTTAACTGTTTATCTATATGTGCAGATAAGATGACACAAGTTGTACTTCAACCAGAGGAGATCATGCCTCAAGCAGAGTTTCTTAACTCTAAAACCCATGACAACAACCATTATGTTGACCTTACCAAATTGAAAAATCCTACCTACCCCATTGTCACAGAAATCTTAAAGATTCATCCTCTAAACCACCTTCTGACATATAATCCCGCAACCACTGGCACACATTTCCCTGAGCTATACGTTCAACAGTTCTGGAAGACGTGTGATGTATGTACTAATGACATAGGGATTGAGGTCATCCATGCTAAGGTCGATGAATATACTATTGATATACCTGTCAACCGCCTCAGAACAATCTTTCAACTGCCAAGGGCTGACAGCAGACCTCCTGCAATAGCCTTTGAGGAAATCCCAGACGAGGAGACATGCCTTGCTGCAATCAGGGAAATGGGATATGATGGAGAACTGACCCGTAAAAATCAATTGAAACGCACCAACTTGCATCCTAAGTACAATACCTGTATGACGGTGCTTCAACGGTGTCTCACTCCCAAGCATTCAGGATACGAATTTCCAACGGAGCATCAGCTCAAAATATTTGTGGCAGCTGCCAACCATCTCCATGTGGATTATGCATTCCTACTCTTCCAAGACATCAAAGCTACAATTCTCAGAAAGAATTCCCAAAAGAAGAAGGATGCTAATTTACTGCCGTACCACCGCTTCATTCCTATGATCATGCAATACTTGATGGATCAGAATGCTGACATCCCTCGTCGGGCAGGTTTACCTTCTATCACTCCTAAACTTTTCATACATATTAAACCTGCCATTCCTGCCAACCTACCTGTTCCAAGACCTTTCCCTGTAAGACTCTTAAACTTATGTGAGCAAAACGATATTGTTGTGAGCTATAAGGAGAGTGTAGGAATACCTCCTATGGTTGTGCCAGCACCGGCCATACCTGCCCAGGGAGGAGTAGTACCTGGTGAGGATGTAGAAAATAGGCCTCAGACATCTATGGGAGATGCTGAGCGGGTTGAGGAGAGAGAAAATTAAGAGAGGGGTGGAGAAGAAGGTGAAGGTGGAGAAATTAGAGAGGGAGAGGATGCTTATGATCCCACCAATGTTCAAAAAGTTGTCCAATCTATTTCTAAAACCACCCGAACCAAAGCCTTACTTGCAGAACTTGGTTTTGACACCTCTGAGTCATCCAGTTCCCAATCCTCCCATGCTGAGTCAGCTTCCTAACCAGGTGGTGACCCTGCCTTTGAACCTGTTAATTCTCCTTTGGGCACCCCTGACAGACCTATTGATCAACCAGTTGACATAACCCCTTCATTCATGAAACTAACAGACCCACATACTACCTCTCCCGACCAGACCCAAACTGTTCAACCTACTCTTGTCATTCCTCAACCCAGTGGTCTGGTCATAAATCTGAACCCTCCTACCCACACTATTGAGATTCCTACAGCCAGAAATGCCATCATAGCCCCTGACCATGACATTCCAGTCATTTCTCCATCTCCTGATTTATCTGTTGAAACTGGATCTGTCACTCCTGATTCATTAATAGATCCAAATCAATATGTTGGGTATGGTCCAGGTAGTGGTGAAGATGAAGATAGTTTTGTGGTAAGGAGCGTGAGTGAGAATGAGGAGGTGAGAAAAGAAAAGGAGAGTGTTGAGGGACCCCTAGCCCCAGAAAGCTAGGAAGCCACATCTACTATGAGACCTGAAATTGTTGGGTCTCTTATTGAACAAGTCGCGGTTATCCAACCCGTGCAGCTTTCACCCCACCAAGCTACTACGGTGTCTCTCAACAGGAACCGTCTTCATTGCACAGGGCTATAGCACATACACTAGGTCAACCCCAATCGGGCGTTAGACCTATTGAACATAGAGGACCGCCTCCCTCGTCCTCGACTCCTTTCAATGCACAATTCGATATACCGCGGATCTCCGCTATCTTGACCAACACAGTGTTACAATTGACGCACTGAGCTTGTATGTCTAACAAGTGTCCTCAACTTCCAGAGGTGGTACCTCTCAAGGTGCCATTCGAGGATTGGAAGGAAATCCTGCTGGAGCCAACATCAATGCTGCTCCAGTAGGTGGTACTGTCTTTATGGCTGGTACCTCAACCGGAAGTCTACGTGATTCCGGGTTTGTTACACGTGCTAAACTACATGAAAATATCCAACAAGCAGTGGCACCTCTCCAACAACAACTCACTGAGACAAATCAAAAGTTGGATAGGATTGAGACACTCCTTGCTACAAGACCTGCAACTCATGAGCCACAGCCGCAATCTGATCCAGCATCCATGTCAGTGGATGCTTTGAAAAGCCTTCTGTATGTCAAACTCCTGGAACAAAGGCCTGAATCTGCTCATGATCAAGACCTTCTGACAACTCTACGCAACGAACAACATCTACAGGGAATCTCCTTGGATGACTTTCAAGAGTTTCATGAAGATGTTAACAGCAAGATTGATGGGGTGACCAGAGGATTCTATACTTCATTGGAGAAGGTTACTGACCGGTTGACTATCCTTGAACAAACTTGCCAGGCTCAGGCACAGAGTGGCAAAAGGAGACGGGATGATCAGGACCCCGATGATCAACCCGAGGGGGAGAAAAGAAGAAGATTGTACATGTCTTCTCCCTCTGTGGCTGCAAAGGCAACTGTACCAGTTACTCCACTAAGTTCTTTACTATCTGCAGGTACAAGTTCTAGCCAGCAGCAGAAAAAAACACAATTGGCCGATGAAGGTCATGAACAACAACATGACAATGCTAACAAGCAGATTATACTTTATGTACCCCAGCAACAATCTGAACCGAGGCCAATAGATCTTGAAGAATGTGAAATACCTTATGAGCAGTCCCATGCTGAGATATTTGAGCTATTCACAGACTCTGAAGATGAGGATCTATATGAGTATATGCCCACATCACCAATTAGGCATGAGGGAGAAAGTAGTACTGCTCAAGAAGAGGGGCTTCAGTTTGACATCTTCAATGATTTCGATTTAGATCAAACAGAAGAAGCTCAACCAGAGGAGGAACCTGAGGATCCTGAAATCCGTGACATGTTCAAAGATATAGATGAATATGTGAAAGACACTACACGTCCAGCTTCACCCAGAATTGTCCACAGATTTGATGATGTCATCAGTGAAAGAGAAATTGCACTTAAAAGAAAAGAATGGGTAGCAATTTCTAGAAGGGAAGCCAGAAGGAAACCTAAAAAGAAGAAAACTACCTTCGACGTGTCCAGGGTTCTCAGTGGAGTTAATATAGAAGTCCATGAAAACTTTCCTCCTCCTCGTGGTCAATTTCAAGAATCAGTTGCTGATGCATTGGAAAGAAACAGACAAAGAGAAGCAGCTGAGAAAGTTAGAAGAAAATCAGAATGGCCCTTGCCACCAAACTTCATAATGCCACATTCTCCTCCAGTGTACCGTGGAGATCCAAGTCTGGATGCAAGCAATATGTTCACTAGAAGTGCTGGCCTGCACCCATTATGGAAAAAACTATTATGTTAATGCTGCCAATCTTGAAGAAAGAATCTCAGACATATTCTGCAACGAACAAATACAGGTTATTCCCCCCGAGTTGCGAAACATGGATGATAAACAAAGAAGAAGATACGAACACATCCTTACTCAGTCTATGACAAATCCAGAATAGAACAAATCTGAATATCCAATTGTGGAACTCATCAATGTCTACACTCAAACCACTTTCAATATAAAGTATGCCATCTTTCACGTCAAAAAAGCAAACAACCTGACATACTTCCCCACCGAAGCAGATCTTAGGTTTGTTAAAGTTGAAGACATTAGCTTTATCTTTGACACTCTTTCTCATAAGAGAGGAAAGTGGCCAGAAGAAGAATTTGGGAGAGCTGCTTTGATGAAGTATTTAAGAAATCTGATGGAATTCATAGAGGAGCATGATCTGCAACTTGGAGCTGAGAACAATTACAGGAAAATCAATCTCTTGAAGCCTAACCAGAGCCATCCAGATTTAGAAAAGCTTGAAGAGTTGACTGTGATTGATGAAGGGCATGAAAGCTTCAAGGGTGAACGAGGAGTCGTCTCCAAGAACACTAAAGGAGAAAAGATCTTCATCAGACTTGATGAGCTTATGTCCTACTTCGACGACACATTGAAAATCCTTCATCACAAGATTCATCAGAAGGTATGGAATAACGGTGAGGCCTACACTGATGAACAACATGCTCAGGCCTATCGCGCTATAGAACAGATGAAGACTACACTGTACAACAGAAGGCAAGTTAGGAAGTGGCAAGTGGCATTCGAGATTCGCAACAAATCAAACTATGAATAGAATCATGTATTTCTTTGTTGTGAATCGTTGCACACCTCACTTAGGGGGAGAATGTTAGATTATAAAAAGTGAGGGTGCAAATATGTAAATATTGTAACTTGAGCAAATGCTATAAAAGGCATTTGCCCCACTCTTTCTAATTAAGCTTTGCATTTCCAACTTCCTTGTGTTTGTGTTTTAATCTCTAGCTCTCGGCTCTCTCTCTCTCTCTTAACCGAACACACACAAACACACGCACTAAGAAGATAATAATCTAGCATAGCTTCATCCGTATAATACGGGGCCATCATCATCATCATCATTATTATTATTATTATTATTATTATTATTATTATTATTATTATTATTATTATTATTATTATTATTATTATTATTATTATCATTATTATTATTTTTTTATTATTATTATTTTTATTATTATTATTATTATTATTATTATTATTATTATTATTTTTATTATTATTATTATTGTTATTATTATTATTATCATTATTATTATCATTATTATTATTTTTTTATTATTATTTTTATTATTATTTTTATCATTATTATTATTATTATTATTATTATTATTATATATTTTTATTATTATTCTTATTATTATTGCTATTGTTATTATTATTATTATTATTATTATTATTATTATTATTGTTATTATTATTATTATTGTTATTATTATTATTATTATTGTTGTTATTATTATTATTGTTATTATTATTATTATTATTGTTATTATTATTATTATTATTATTAATATTATTATTATTATTATTATTATTATTATTATTATTATTATTACTATTATTATTACTATTATTATTTGTATTATTATTATTACTATTATTATTAATACTATTATTATTATTATTACTATTATTATTATTATTATTATTATTATTATTATTATTACTATTATTATTATTATTATTATTATTACTATTATTACTATTATTATTAGTATTACTATTATTACTATTATTATTATTATTATTATTATTATTATTATTTTTTTTTTTTTTATTATTATTGTTAGGTCCGAAATGTATGAAGCTTTGTTTTTGGCTTGAGAGAAACACACACAAACACCTTGAGAGTTGTGTAGAAATGATTGCAAAAGCTTACTATTAGAATCGCACCAAGGCTTTTTATAGCCTTGGAGAATTTACATAAAACACCCTCACTTTTTGGTGTTATAACAATCTCCCCCTAAGTGAGGAGTGTTTCTATTACAAAAATTTGTACTAAAGATTAAACAGTTAAGGTACACTATTACGTAATCCAAAATAGCTTTGCCATTTTCTGATGATTCTCCTGCTCTCCAGTGTTTTCTTGAATTTCTCAATGTAAGTCTCAATACGTTGTCTCTCTTGCTCTGTGATAGAAGTTCCAGAGTTCGCATTTTTCATTTCAAGACTATTGTATAAGATCCTCAGCGTGCCATCTGAATAAGTCAAAACATAGCACATTCGTACGAATGTTTTCTCTTTCTTTGAATTCCTCAATACGACACCAGGTTCACCATTGAAGAACTTGTGATCAGCTTCGACTGTAGTTAATAAATTCATTTGATCCAAGTTAGGATGATTCTGGTGAGGTTTCTGAACATTAACTTTCTCAAGATTGTTTTCAGCTGCAAGTTGCATGTCATGTTCTTCAATAAACTCCATTAACTTCTCTCATATATTTCATCAGTGCAGATCGGCCAAATATCTCATTCGGTTTCTTTCCTTGTTTTTCTGACAGGTACAAATAGATGAAGTTAATGTCATGAAGTTGGATGTATCTGAGATCTGCTTCATTGAATGTAAACTTCTGACCATTTGGCCTTTCTATTTCAAACCAAACAACCGTATGACCAAATCCATATTCACTGTAAATATTGAGAAGTTTGGTAATTGGATATTCAGAGATGATCTTTTCTTTAGGAGTTCTGAACCTTTCCAACATGTGCTGATATCTTATTACTTGACTCTCATTCAAATGTATCAACTCTGGAGGTGTTCTTGTTTCAATTTAATCCACATATATCTCTTGAATTCTATTTTCCAGATATGGACCATTTACAGAGTAGTCCCTCCAGATTGGATTCAACCTTGCTTGTCGTGTGAACATGTTACTTCTATCAAGAGATGGAGTACCAGTATACACTGAAGTAGCAGGGGGCACAATTACATTTGGTGGCACTGGCCATTCAGTATTTCTAACAAACTCTCTAGCTACTTCCCTTTGTTGTTCTTGTCTTAGCAAATCTACAACAGATGTCTGAAACTGACCTGTTGGAGATGGAAAAGCAGAATGAACTTCAAAGTTTACCCCACTTAGAACTCTTGAAACATCAAAAGTTTTCTTTTTAGCTCGACTTTTAAATCTGCCAACTTTTTCTTTTCCTTTTCTTCTCTTTTCTATCTCAGCCGGTTCCAAGTCATCCTCAAATCTTCTTACAACTTGAGTATAGAGAGCTTCAGGATTTGTTACTGAAGTTACATACTCATCAATTTCTTTGTTAATCTCATCAAAACTTTCAACATATTTCATTTCAAACCCAATATCACCAAATATATTATTTACTTTTGTATCTGATTCAACGTTTACTTCCTCAGTCTGTTCACTGTTCAGTTCAATCTCCCCCTCTTCACTTACACCAGGCCTCTGTTCAAAGATAACCATCTGTTGTTGTTTAAGAACATCATCAGCCTTCACCTGGTAAATTTTGGCTCAGCGGAGTAACTGGTACTACAACACTTGAACTCATATACAATCTTCTACACTTCTCCCCCTAGGGGCGATCATCAGGATCATGATCGTCACGTCTCCGTGTTAGAGTACCAGCTTGAACTTTACAGGCAACATCCATAGCTTTCAACCGGTCAGAAATCTCAGTAAACTTAGCATTAATATCAGAGAACCAACGGTCAAGTTTTGAATCAATGTGATCAAGTTTAGACTGCAAGGGAGTCACAACTTTTTGAATTGCATCATGAAGCTCAGACTGTGTAACAAACTGGTCACGAAAGATACCTATTGAGGTTCCTGCCATAGTGGCTGGACCACCTAAAGGAGCTGCTGTTGGGTTGACTCCAGTAGGATTTCCATCCAATCCTCGAATAATACCATCAGTAGTATTACCTATGGATGTTCCGGGTACACTTTTGATCAGTGTGACCAGTGCATTGATAGTGTCTTTGTGTTTGTCAAGAAAAGCGGAAATCCGCGGATAATCAATGTGCTCTGAAAGAATATGTGAGGACGAGGGAGGCAGTCCTCTAGTTTCAATACGTCTAGTCTCCGAAGGAGAAGGTCGTAGATTATGTGTTACAGCCCTGTGCAATAAAGTAGAAGATCTTTGAGGACCTCCTAAGTAGCTTGGTGGGGTTTGAAAGTGCACGGGTGGGATAGCCGTGTCTATTTCAATATCAGACCTAACAGTGTTAGGTCCAATAGCAGATGTGGTTGCCCGACTTTCTGGGTTTGGAGGAATCTCAACACTCGCATTTTCTTTTCTCACAAAACTACTACTCATATCATCTCCATCTTCATTTCTATACCTAGCATATTGATTTGGAGACAACAGTGAAGTATCATGTGATACGGATGCAAGTTCAAAAGATGGTTCTCGAATGTGATCAGGAGCTACTTGAATAATAGGAACAAAGTGAGGAACTACAGCTTGTTGCTGAGTTGGATCAAGAATGAGAGTAAGACCTGCCTGACTGACCGGAGGTTGGACAATAGGAGTCAAGTCAGCAGTTGACACTATAGAAGAACTAACCACAGGAGAATTTTCATGAGGACCAGTTAGTTTCATATAGGATGGAGTACTTTCAGGAGTATGAACAATTGGGGCATCTGGAGTACTCACAGGAGATGAGACAATAAGTACAGGTGGAGTGGTCACAGTGTTTGACACAGAAGCAGTATTATCAGAATTTGAATTTAAAAGATTGATTTGCTCAGTAGAAGCATCAGATTGGACATCAGTATTCACAGCCAAAGAATCAACAATATCAAGAACGGTTGCTGGATCAAATGTATCTTCTCCCTCTCTATGTGTATCATCCACACCTTCTTCACCACCCCTCTCAGGATTTTCTCTCAGCTCTCCCCTCTCAGCATCTCCCATAGATGGCTGAGGCCTATCCACTATAATCTCACTGGGTGCTACTCCTCCTTGGGTAGGTAGGACCGGCTCTGGTCTAACCATAGGAGGTATCTACACTCGCCCTATAATTGACTATCAATTCTGATTGCTCACATAGATCCAAAAAAGATACAGGGAAAGGTTGAGGAATAGGAAGTGGATCAGGAATAGCAGGTTTAATAACATTAAAGACTTTTGGAGTAATAGAAGGTGAACCTGATCTCCGGGGAATGGCTGGATTATGATCCATTGCATGTTGAATGATCATCGGTATGAACCTCATGTAAGGTAGAAATTTTCATGTATATGAACAATTTTCGTACACTGAGGTATAGGCAAAAAGTGACTCTAACACCTTGTAAGAGATCAAAATCCAAATTTTTAGTATAAACTCATAACCACGAAGAACACATTTTAAAATTTTGGAAAACTTTTTGTAGATCCATGTTCCTCATGAAAATCTAATAACAATTGTCTAAAGCAACAATGTCAATCGAAGTCAAACGAGGGGTCAAAAAACAACTTTTAAATCCGAAAAACCCCAAAATTGTGCAAACTGTTTTTCCACCGTAGGAAATACTCACCTTGTCACAATGATATAAAAATTACAAATTTTGACAGAGTTTCGTGGTGGTTGTATCTTGGAGTAAAAATGGCGATTGGATGTGATTTTGGTGAAATGAAATGGGGAAGATGACCGGAAAGGAGAAAAGGCAAATAGTAGGTGAGGGATCGGGACACGTGGCAGCATGTGAGTGGATCCTTTTAAAAAGTACCTTTTGAATTCTCGGGTAACGTTACAAGTGGATCGCATGCGATCATAAGTGTATCTGGGTGAGGATTGAATGCGATCATGTGAATCAAAATGAATCAAAGGAAAAGCCCGTGTAAACCAAGAGAAACAAATGGATCGCATGCGATCATCGTGGTTGAGACTTAAACACTCAGTTGAATGGAGAAAGGATCGCATGCGATCGTCCAAGTTGACCCTTAAAGAGTTGAATGAATTAAGGGAGGGATCGCATGCGATTGCTTTAAAACAAAGAGACTAGTTTGACAAAGACATCTCGGTCAAATTGAAAGGATTGCATGCGATCGAACAATTGAATGCAATTAAAACTTAACATACTTGGATCGAATGCGATCGAAATACCATGGATTGGTGTAGAAAAATTTGAAGTCTTGTACATATTGCATGCTATCAAATAGGTTCTTTCCATGTATTGAAGTTGAACACTAAAAAATTCTCAACTTATTCAAATGGATTGCATGCGATCGAGAAATACTTCAACCTTTAAAACCCCGAGTTCAATTGAATGCAACTCAAAGGAAAAGCAAATTCAATTTGAACACAATCAATTGAAGTGGGCATTTGAATGCAATCCATCATCTTTGATCAGCATATTTTGCAAAATTTTTACAACTTTTTCAATATTTCTAAATTTCAAATTTATTTTATTTTTATTTTCTACTTTCCATTTTATCTTTTTAATTTTCTATTTTCTAATTTTTTCTTTTCTTTTATTTATTTAAAATACATAGCAAAAACTCCCCCTTAATCTGTGCATCGAATTTTCAAAAATTTAGATTGAGTGAAAGACAAAAAGTTATGTATTTTGAAAAACGTCTATATTTCTCCCCTTACATATACGCAGTATGTGTAAAGATATAGACACACCCTCTTTTTCTGGAATAAAAACCTGCAAAACGAACAAACTGTATAATACCTATTCAAAACCAAAAAGAATAATAAAGAAAAAGGAAAAAATTAGTATGTCATACATGCATGTTAAGCATTCCAAGCTTAGAAACTAAATCATTAAAACGAGATTCGTCCAATGGTTTAGTAAATAAGTCAGCCAATTGATTATTAGTATGGACATACCTCAGTTCAATTAAACCTTTTTCCACATTATCTTTTATAAAATGATATCTGACATCGATGTGTTTGGTTTTAGAATGGTGTACCGGATTGCATGAAATGGCAACGGCAGATTGCGAGTCACAAAACAAAGGGATCTTGTCATACTGTAGACCGAAGTCTGATAACTGTGTCCGGATCCACAAACTCTGTAAACAACACATTGCAGCCGCAACATATTCAGCTTCAGCAGTTGATGTAGATACACAGTTTTGTTTCTTTGAAGCCCAGCAGACTAATCTATCTCCCAAGAAATTCACACTGCCAGAAGTACTCTTTCTGTCTATCATGCAACCAGCATAGTCTGAGTCAGAGTAGGCATACAAGTCAAGATTTGAATCACGAGGATACCATAAACCTAAGTCCATAGTTCCTTTGAGATAACGAAAGATCTGCTTGATTGCTTGTAGATGCGACTATTTGGGATTGGCCTGGAAGCGAGCACACAGACAAGTTGAAAACATGATGTCTGGTCTGCTTGCCGTCAAGTATAGTAATGAGCCAATCATACCCCTATAGGTCTTCAGATCAGCAGATGGACCATCTAGATCAGCAGATAACTTCGTTTTGGCAGCCATAGGAGTTGATATTGTAGAGCAATTAAGCATGTCATACTTTTACAGTAAGTCCTTGATGTACTTTGACTGACTGATAAAAATACCAGTGCTCAATTGCTTCACTTGTAGACCAAGGAAAAAGGACATTTTCCGTATCATGCTCATTTGAAATCTATTTGCCATTGTCTTTGCAAATTCCTCATTGTACTTGGTATTTGTGGAGCCAAAGATAATATCGTCAACATATATCTGCACCAAAATTTTATCTTTGCCTCTGGCCTTGATGAACAGTGTAGTATCAGATGTTCTTTTTGTGTAACCCTCATTAAGAAGATATTCAGATAAGACATCATACCATGCACGAGGAGCTTGCTTTAGACCATATAATGCCTTATCTAGAATATAAAAATGATTTGGATATTGAGGGTTAACAAATCCTTCAGGTTGTGAAACATAAATCTCTTCTTTGAGAATTCCATTGAGAAATGCCATTTTCATATCCATCTGAAAAGACCTTAAAACCACGACTTGCAGCATATTCTAGAAAAAGTCGAATAGCTTCAATTCTAGCCACAGGAGCAAAAGTTTCATCAAAATCAATGCCTTCCTGTTGATTATAGACTTTTGCCACAAGCCGAGTTTTATTGCGCACAACTACACCATCAGAATCCCTTTTATTTTTGAAAATCCAGTTGGTCCCCACCACAGATTTTCCATGTGGAAGTGACACTAATCTCCAAACTGCTAGTCGATCAAACTGATTAAGCTCATCTTGCATGGAAACAACCCAATCTGGATCACTTAGTGTTTCAAAGACCTTCGTGGGTTCGATGATACTCAGAAAACTTGAATACAAGCATTCGTTTGCTGTTGCAGATCTTGTACGAACACTGAAGGGTTTTGACCAGACCAAACCACCATATGACACATACTGGTCAAACCTGGGTTTGATTCTACTAGTTCAATCCTAAAAACGGAACTGGATTGAACACAACCCTCTAAACCCCCAAAAAGGGTTAGGATCTTTAAAACTAATGATCTATTCTAGTTTCTAATACACAACAATCCATAGATAAGGTTATACGAAAATATACCTCTTAACGATCTTGGGATTGCTAAAGTAGTCCACCACTACTGCACCTCCAACGAACTGGTTGCTAGACCGCTACTGGAATACCAATCCTCAACAACTCGAAAACCTTGAGTGTGTGTGTGCCCAGCATCGATCACCAAGCCAAAAACACCCTTGGTGTTTTTCTTACAAGTCGACGCGAGAGAGAGGCCAGGAGAGAGAGAGAGAGAGAGAGAGAGAGAGAGAGAGAGGCTTATGTTTGTTTCTTGATTAATGATTTCTCTTAAGGAAAAATCCCTTCTTCTAGGTTTAAATACTTAAACCTTAATCAAGCCCAAGCCCGTTCAATTAAAGCCCAAAGCTTTAATTGAAGTTTCAATCTATACACTTTAACCCCCTGGACCTTTCTAGTTAACTAATTAACTGGTCCGTTAAATATTTAACTTAATATTTAATTTCCCACTAAATAATAAATAACTATTTATTATTAATTTCCTTTCTAAAAATTAATGCAAACTGATTAATTATTTATTTCTCTCTTCAATAATTAATCCAGCTGATTAATTATTTCCACACACATTATGGTAAATCCCAACTGTTCTAGTTTGGGTGTGTAGCAGTGTGACCCTTTAGTCTCTTATAATATTGGGCACAATGTACCCATTAATTATCTCTGCACATAATCTAACATACTCCCACTTGTGCAAGATAAGTAATAGTTACTGCACATTGTTAGCCTAAGGAGATCCCTAGCCAGACACTTAGGATAACCAGGTTATAAGAACTCTTATACCCCAAAGTAACTTGTGATAAAATCACATAAGCAACCTGCTTATGAGTAACTTGTTATAAACTAACTGTTTATAAACTGAACTATCATAAATACCCTGTTTATGAATGGGTACGTTCTATATAGGTTTGTCCCTTGCAGCGCGATATTTCATTTTTGAGCATGAGCATGGAGAGTGTCAACTCAGAGACTCAAGAATTATGTTCATGACATACTTGATTTCAAAACTGCGTGATAAACGACAAAGAACAAATCAGTTCGTTTCGGCACGGCCGTGCACTTACCAGTTTTTCTAATCAGTCAAGGGCCCCGGAAATATCTCTCCTAAAAAGGAGGTGCAATTACCTTCTTGCATATTTGCATTTGGCAACACGGCTCCCACTGAATCTAGACACGCCCCTTATGACCACCCTGTTACGGCGTGGCGTTAGAACGCGCTAAGAAGACAGCAGTTACCGTATCCCAAACCAAATACCTCAGGCTTGAGGATAACCTATGTGAGAAATACTTTTGACACGAATCCACGAAGTATTTTTCACGGTGGCTCAATCCAATATTTGTAACCCTAACGAATATCCGTCAATTTTGGTCCGCAAAAACCGTTCACAGCTATATTCGATAAACTTTCGAATCTACCCCAAAATGACGATGACTTTATAGCCCTATCGAGGTTCCCACCAAGATAAGTAGTCACAGATAGTGTTTTGAATAAACCTAGTTTATTCCTGGATGAACCAAAACATACAAAATTGTGAAGAACAATGAAACTAATTTCTGCATCCTTCCATATTCCACCCTGGAATAAAAATGCATAATTTCTACCATCTCATTTACTAGATTCACGGCGTTTATCTGAATTACTTATTATTTTACATTGTAACTTATCACGGATTACAAAGAAAATAATATGACTATAAACCAAAAACACAAGACTAGTACCATGAAGTACTCCTTCTTGGTTTTGCTAGAAATCGTTCTTGCAACCTAAGAACACTTCTAGGCTTACTTATTTTATAAATTCCTTAAACTTGGAGAACTGGAAATAACTCCATGTTTCTGATTTATAAAATAACCTTCCTGTAATTAAAACTTTAATTACATTTGTAGATGTATTAAATCTTACTAGATTTATATCCTTTTGAAATGATAAACCCTCTTACACCTACTTGTAAGAAACTTGAAGTTAGATTCCCTGTGTACACCAACACTTATATAATTTCATTACTAAGGATATTAAAGAATATCCTATTTTATCATTTCTAACGTTAACCAAACAATAATGTTTAATTACTCTGACTCATTGAACCTTTTTAAAACGTATATAATTTTATTTAAGTCATGACCTTGACTCAAAGTCTTGCAATGACATCTTTATTGAGTATCTCTCAATAAGTCATGCGTTCCTCGGATTGGTTCTTTCTCAAGAAACCACCTTTTTAGATAACTTCTAAAATTATCCGATAATTATATAGTTTAAAAGTTTACTCTTGTATTTATCATACTACTTAAAATAACCTTTATAACTTTGATAAATATACTAGTCAGGCGCTCCCACTATCTTTTATGAAAAAGTGCATTACTTTAAAATATTCTTTTAGGCTTAGTCAATCCGGCCTTGACTAATATGCCTAAAACTTGTGTTCCAAACACTTGTTTAAACTTTAGTTTTTGTAAGAAATTTAATCGTTTTATGAAACCAAAAAAACCTTGGATCTCTCATATATCCTTCTTTCCAATTACGGAAAGTGGTTTCATACTTACCACAAACACGAGTATGAAACACTCGTAATGGCATTTTAAATTTCTTTTCTTAAAACATTTAGTATAAAACTTCTTGATTATAATGACTATCATAATCATTTTTATACTTCCTTAAACGTTTTATCAAAAACTATTTTTCCCGGAAATAATGACTATTGTTTCCATATATTCAAGACTTTGAACATTCACTTTTTCATAAAATCTTAAATACTCGTTAAATTAGAAAGACTATCTAATTTTCATAAACACAACTTGTTTATACAAGTATTTATATAGTGGAGCCAGCATTTATGTAACTACAACTGAATAAGATCACTATGAACCACCAATCAAGTCAAGACTTGACTTATTGGTATCCTTTAGTCACAACTAGAATAACCTGATTCATCGATAACATACGTGCACGGATATTAACCAAATAATTCAATCCATTCAAAATAATTTTAAAACCATAATGTCAAAACATAAGTTTTAAAACAACCATATAAATCCAAAACTTTAAACAAAGAGTTTTAACAACTAGGAAATAGAATTATTAAAAGAAACATCCAAAAGCTGCACGTCGGATCTCAATATCCTGGGCCGCATCACTTTCCATCTCCTCCTGCAATAAACGATTGCAAGGTATTAGAATACTCGTAAAAACTTTACAAGTAGGAAAGTGACTAAGAAGCAAATCACGCAATACCTGAGGAGCCAGACTTGCCTCCTGCCTCGTGACCCTTCGGACAATCTCGTTTCCAATGTCCGGTTTCGCCACACCTGAAGCACCGATTCTCGGTCCTTGCCTTGTTTGGCTTCGGCTTCTTTCCCTTGTTGTCGTTACTAGCCCTAGGTGCATTCTGACTGGGCTGGGCCTTGCCCTTTCCCTTTCCGTTGCGCCCCTTCCTCTTCTTGCGTCCACCATGCCCCACCATGAGAATGTCCTTAGACTTGGTCCCGATACTCTGTTCCGCAGTCTTAAGCATAGAATGCAATTCCGCCACGGATTTCTCCATGTTATTCATGTTGTAGTTGACTATAAACGGCTTATAGTCATCAGACAACGAGTTGAGTATCATATCCGTTGCTAGCTGCAACGGTACTAGGTGCCCAAGCCTTTCTAGGTGGTCCATGTACCCTTTCATTTTCATGACATGGGTACTAACCGAGGTCTCCTTAGCCATCTTGCATGAGTTAAATTCCCTAGTGGCATCATAACGCTCCATGCGGGCTTGCTCCTGGAACATGTCCTTCAGCTGGCGGATCATGTCATAGGCAGGAGTCTCCATCATGCTTGATTGCAACTCCGGACTCATAGTTGCAAGCATGAGGCAGCTAACATCAAAGGCGTTATTGGAGCACTTTTGAAAAGCCTCCCTGACCTCTACCCTGGCATTGCTGGCAGGGGGATTTCCTAGAGGTTGTTCTAGGACATGCCACTTTCTTTCGTGCCTCAGCACGATCCGGAGATTTCTCTCCCATGTGAGAAAGTTAGACCCGGTGAGCTTATCCTTCTCGAGGATAGAGCGGAGAGAGTGGTTATTAGTACTGGTAACGTTGGTTGCCATCTACAAATTAAAACCCGGTTTAATTAGTAATTGCAAGTAAACTTTCTAACATATATTATCAAACCCATAAACAATATATATTAGACCTAGGACCCATATTTCACATACTTGACGCAAGGTTTGGTCACTTCCCGCCAAGTCATGCTATTTCTGGTAGGTAACACCCTGTACCAATCGTACCTAGCTGGCACGACCCCTAGAACCTCGTAGAGCACTTAGACCTAGTCTAGTATGTTTAACTCTACTCTAGTGCTTTTTGGGCTGGGACTCCCGATTATCATCAAAATAGATCGCACCACCTAAGACAGTATGAATTCTGGCCGGGACTCCCGATTATCGCAGAATCTTTCATACCCTTTCCCGCAATGGTTTGAACCCGGATGCCCAAGCTTTGGGCACTTTCGACACCCGAGTACCGTTTAACAGTGAAGGTGTACCATTAGGTGGGTAGCACACTGATCTAAGATTTTTCTTGGGTTTTAATTAAGCTTAATGAAAAATTAATTTTCCAGTTTTTTGAAAAACCAATTTAAAACTAACTGTTTTAAAAATACGATTTACATGTGTACCTAAACTAGGTGAACAAGACGCCTTTTATAAGTTCCAAACTTATAATCTTGACAAAACTTTAAATTTATAAAATTTAGTTAATACGACTACCAAACTGAAGTCATATTCTAGTTTGTCATAAAAACATGGTTTCTCACTGTTTAATAACAACCTGTTATTAAACCCTTTTTATTTACATCACACACATATCATATACATATATGAAAAAGCAGTAAATAAAGCACAACCACACAGATAATAATAAGCACATAAAAGGCCTATAGTTTTGCCAACTAATCCTAAGGTCAATCCTAAGGATAGAACAGACTTGGATTCGCCTTCTTGATGAATTGCTCCCACTTGCCTTGACACCTCCTCCGAAGTATCCGAGCTCCATGCAAACCACCATCTTCTTGAATGCTTTCTTGAAAATCCATTTTGGTAAGGGATAAAGCTACTACTACTCTAAAACAATTACAATAATGAATGGAGTTGTAATTGGCACGCAGGCCTCCCCGAACCAGTACAATATTACAATTTAAAAAATCGGGATTGTAATTGGCACGCAGGCCTTCCCATAACCAAAAAATAAAGGAGAAAAGAAAAAGCGAGACCTAAGTCGGCAAAAACTATGGCTATATCTCACAACCACTCAATTATATATAAGCACTATATATATAAAAACAACCACGCAGTTAAAAATATATAAACAATAAACCGTGCAACAAAGCACGCAACCTGATTTGTTTAACCATTCCCATTTACCCTTTGATTAATACCTATTAACCAAAAATGAGAATCATGATCTTCTAATTAAATTGGATTGACCAAATTAGATTTTCAACAAACCTTTGAAAAACTTTACTTCATTCAAAAACTTGAATGAAATCCTATGCCGGGTTTCTACTAGTTTTCCAAAAACTTAAACACGACAAAATTTGGCCACTTAAAAATCATCTTGTTTAATTCTCCATTCCTTTATATAAACTTACCCTTTTAGAATTTATTTAAAACGACTAAACTAGTCATAATAAATAAATATCTAAAAATATATATTTTGACTAAAAACTAATCAAAACATATAAATATACTAGTTTATATGAAGCTTATTAATTTTAACCGCTTAAAATTAATAACCCTTTTGTAATTAACCGAAAAGCAAAATGGGCCAACAACTCGTGGGCCGAGAACCCCTTGAGCCGAGACCTACCTGGGCCGAGAACCTACTTGGGCCGAGAACCTACTTGGGCCGTGATTCCCCTTAGGCCGTAGCCCTCTGGATCGAGACCCCTTGGGCCGCAGGCCACTTGGGCCGAAACCCAAATGAACCGAGGCTGCCTGGGCCGGAGCCCCTTGGGCCGAAGCTACTTGGCAGTGACCCTGCTGGCCCACCACGCTTGCCCGCCACTGCCTGGTCCGCCGACCGACCTCCGCCGCTGCTGCCGCCGACGGGCAACCACTAAACTGGGTAGCCGTTACCGTCGTAGCCGCCACCGGCCAGCAGAAAAACGCCGCCGGCTACGGTGGTGGTTCCGGTTTCTATTTTTCCGATTAATACAAAAATAATTCTTAAATCCTTTTAACCTAATAAAAACTAACCTGTTTTTAATATTCTGGTTAAAGTCCGGATTTAATCCAAAAAACCAAAAACTATTAATTATTAATATTAACAAAACATATTTCTATTAACAATTAATCAACCTAAAACTAGAAATTAACCTTTTAAACAAAAGTTCAAAATTTCTGGTTAAGATAAAGTTTTAGATAAAAAGGTTTATCCTTTTTTAACCGTTTAAACACAAACCTGGTTTAAACCTAATTGATTAAAATCAAACCTTTTATCATCTGGATAAAAACAGAAAACTTGTTTTTATCCCTTATGGTTTTCGAATTTTAGGAGAAGAATAACAGGATAAAGAAGATCATGCAATACTAAACAAACCAACTAACTAGATTATCTAGGTTTAAGTAACTTGATCAAACCTATCCTTATCCAAAAATCACAATCCCTTTAACCATTCAAACTAAGTGTTTGAATTTTCTGGTCAATAGGATTAAACCTGGTATAAAAAACAAACTGTTTTTGACACCTTCTTGATTTTTGAAAAATCCAAGAACAAAGAGAGGATCAAAAATTAAACCTTTAATCTAAAAACCAGATAAACCTAGAAACTAATAGATCATAGAGCCGAGGCTCTGATACCACTGAAGGGTTTTAACCTGACCAAACCACCATATGAGACATACTGGTCAAACCTGGGTTTGATTCTACTAGTTCAATCCTAAAAACGGAACTGGATTGAACACAACCCTCTAAACCCCCAAAAAAGGTTAGGATCTTTAAAACTAATGATCTATTCTAGTTTCTAATACACAAAAATCCATAGATAAGATTATACGAAAATATACCTCTTAACGATCTTGGGATTGCTAAAGTAGTCCACCACTACTGCACCTCCAACGAACTGGCTGCTAGACAGCTCCTGGATTACCAATCCTCAACAACTCGAAAACCTTGAGTGTGTGTGTGCCCTGCGTCGATCACCAAGCCAAAAACACCCTTGGTGTTTTTCTTCCAAATCGACGCGAGAGAGAGGCCGGGAGAGAGAGAGAGGGAGTTTACGTGGGAGAGAGAGAGAGGCTTAGGTTTGTTTCTTGATTAATGATTTCTCTTAAGGAAAAATCCCTTCTTCTAGGTTTAAATACTTAAACCTTAATCAAGCCCAAGCCCGTTCAATTAAAGCCCAAAGCTTTAATTGAAGTTTCAATCTTTACACTTTAACCCCCTGGACCTTTCTAGTTAATTAATTAACTGGTCCGTTAAATATTTAACTTAATATTTAATTTCCCACTAAATAATAAATAACTATTTATTATTTATTTCCTTTCTAATAATTAATGCAAACTGATTAATTATTTATTTCTCTCTTCAATAATTAATCCAACTGATTAATTATTTCCACACACATTATGGTATCCCAACTGTTCTAGTTTGGATGTGTAGCAGTGTGACCCTTTAGTCTCTTATAACATTGGACATAATGTATCCATTAAACACAAATGATTTGGTTCGAGGCTTGCCAAGGTTAAGGTTTAAAAAGAATAATCTGTGTGCACACTGTGCTAAATGCAAATTGCAGAAGTCATCTCATTTAAGCAAACAAGAGATGAGTACAACTAAACCGCTTCAACTGCTACACATGGATTTGTGTGGTCCAATGAAAGTTCAGTCTCGAAATGGGAAGAAGTATATCTTAGTCATGGTGGATGACTATTCCAGATATATTTGGGTCAAGTTCTTGTGTTCAAAGGATGAAGCTACTTCAATCATCATTACTTTTATCAAGCAGCAGCAAAACAAGTACAATCAGAGTGTTGGTGCCAATCGATCTGATAATGGAACAGAATTCAAGAACAATACTCTGAAAAGCTACTTTGACCTTGTGAGAATCACACATCAATTTTCTGCCGCATACACACCTCAACAAAATGGTGTGGTGGAACGCAACCGAACGCTGGTTGAGGTTGCTCGTACCATGTTGTCCTATTCTGGACTCCCACCAGCAATCAGCACTGTCCGCTATACGCATAATCGTTCTTTCATACATAAACGTTTAAATAAAACTCCATATGAACTGGCAAATGGAATTGTGCCTAATATCAAGTATTTTCACATATTTGGTAATAGGTGTTATGTGCTTAATGATAAAGCTAACTTAGGAAAATTTGCAACAAAAGCAGATGAAGCAATTTTCCTTGGTTATTCACAAGAGTAAAAAGCATATAGAGTTTTCAATAAAAGAACACAAAATGTACAAGAAAGCATAAACGTTACATTTGATGATTCATTAAATGTTACTTCAGTTCCACCAGTACATTCTAAAAACGTTTCTAAGCATGTCCGTTCAGAACTGGGTCTTCAAATTACAGATACTAACATTGAATCCAGTTCGAATGATAATGATTTAGATTTTATGTTTGATATCTTCCACTCTGAATCTAATCCTGTTAATCATGTTTCCAGGACTGAACCTGTTCTTCAAGAAAGTGTTACTCTTACTCCTCCAACGGTAACAACATCAAATCCGTTTTTTGATTTTCCTCTTGAAGAAACAACCTCTGGTTCGATTACACGTCCTGAAGAGGCTACTCCAGAAGAAGAATTTGAGAGTCCGCCTATCTTTGATTCCGATCCAAATCTGCCTACCGAAGCTGAGAAACAATTACCATCTTGGGAAACTTTCTTTCCTTCAGCTTCAACTCCCCATGAAACTAAATGGACAAGACACCATCCTGAAGATCAGATAATTGGAAATCCAAATGTTGGTGTTTGTTAGATTATTTGGTTTTTGTGCAGAAGACAAAACCCATACCGACTTGGGGGCAAAGATGTCTTACTAGAGGCTGCTCTTTGTCTGTGATGCTATGGGTACGGTGAGTCATGTGCAAGTGGGAGTTTGTTAGAATATGCACACTGACACACGTACGCCAATTCATCAATGCCGATAATGTATGGGCCTATCGGGTCACACACAGGGGGTTGATCTTGACAACAAGTTAAATGGGAGGGTGAAATAGAGGTTGGCAGGCTGGACCGAGTTAGCGGCGCGAACCACCTCAGCGCGATCTTTCTTTGAGATCGCGGCGCGAACTAGTTAGAGTTAGCGGCGCGATCGCGTCTGACATCATGCAACTTAATTCTTTTCACCTTCACTCTCCACCATTGCATGGCTTAGCCATGATTACTCTCTTGGCCGGCCTTGGGAAGTCCTAGAGGCTTGTGAGGGTTTATAAAAGTCATTCTCTTGGCTCTCTCTTACACTCTTGGTTAAGTTAAGTTTAAAGCACATAAAGAAGACTTTGAGAGTTAGTTCTTGTGTGTCCATAGGGATGGCAAAAAACCCCGTACCTGATGGGGAACCCGTTCTCCGACCCCGATTTGACCGGGGAATCCCCGAGTTGACCGGGGATGGGGACGGGGACGGGGATTCCCCGAACTTAGACACGGGGATGGGGCGGGGATGGGGATACCTCGGTTCCCCCGACCCCGACCCCGAACCCGCACATATTATATATATATATACACACACACACACACATATATTTATATATATATATATATATATATATATATATATTTAAAGTAAAATTTCTCATATAAATATCTATTTGTGTTGAATCTAACTTTTACATTAATAGGCACATTAATAAGATTGTTTTTTGTTTTAATATACATGATTGTTTCATCAGATTTATCAAACATAGAGAACGAAAAACTAATATGATGAAATTACTAATATAATTTTATAGAATCGTCAATGAAAGTATTATAAGCGTCTTTTATGAACATATATGCTAGAGAAATTATCTATTTGATCTATAATGTTATGTGTATTATCTAATGAATAAGTAAATATATCATGTCTTTTATCAAGAACATTGCGTATCTAACGAAACTATTAAAATACTTGATTAATTACATTTTGATAACCGGTTGGGAAGGTTAAGTTAGATTTGTAATTCTAGTTTTGTATGAAAATTCTCATGTATATCTATTTAGAAAAATCGATTTTGTAGACGAAGAAAATCTCCGACTCCCCGCGGGGATCCCCGAAACCCGACGGGGATGGGGATGACATCATGCAACTTTATTCTTTTCACCTCCACTCTCCACCAATGCATGGCTTATCCATGATTACTCTCTTGGCCCTGGGAAATCCTAGAGGCTTATGAGGGTTTATAAAAGTCATTCTCTTGGCTCTCTCTTACACTCTTGGTTAAGTTAAGTTTAAAGCACATAAAGAAGACTTTGAGAGTTAGTTCTTGTGTGTCCAAAAGAGAGTTCTTGAGAGAGTTTTCGTGGTGGTTTTTCTTGTTGTTCCATAAGGTATTTTCTTAAGAGAAGAATACCCAAAGGTGTGCTAGTACATAAAAATCACGCATCTTCTCGGGGTGGACTTTGATAGCCGAAGGAGAAGGATCTTGCTTGGTAGCTTTGTACATTACAACATATCCAGAGACATCAAGGGTATACTCTCATTTCTACTCTCTTTTAAGTTGCATTTCTTTGTTGTAGAGCATGGTACACTCCTTGGGGTTCTTGTAGCATCTTTATTTAGCTTTGAAAATTCCGTTTTGCTTCCGTTGCGTGCTACCCCGAACACCAACAATATGATCTACCAGAATCTAGCTATATAGTTTTCCAGACTAGAAGGATCTACCAGGATCTAACCATATCAACTAACCTCAACCATACAACTGTAAAACAGTCCATTAATGTTCGTACATATACACATATCACATATCGAATCTATCATAGATCCCTTATCATGCATGCATTTCATAATCATATCATAAACTTCTACTTATACACTATGAGCAAATCATACAAGTATAACTTTGCCATGACATAAAATATCATATAACATGTATTCATTCACCATCATTGTGAACATCGTCAGCATAAGCAGCATAATTCATCATAACGTCATGAACTTAAACATGGTAGGCATTGTGTGCACATAAGTCTAATGTACTCATAAGCCACTCTCCTATACCTAATAGCTATATGTTTTGTATTGATTTAAACATAGCATTCTTGGATTATCGCTAACTTGCTCATTCAATTGGATTCCATACCATTATAGGTAGTAGTAGCTTCTTATTATTGGCAGCATAATATACTTATCTTTAATGCTCATCCTTCTTGTTGTTGTTTATTTATTATCCAGTGTGCAACGACATTTAGTTGTGCTCGTTACCTCATAAACGGGTCATATTAGCTTTCCAATGATCATACTCATATTTACTATATTGGTCACAACCATATTCTTTAGTCATATGTTTCATACATGATTAATGCCACTCAATAAATCCATAAGTTAAGGGTTAACTCGGTACTCACATCGGGTCTAAGCAATTATAATTAGTATGAGTCGACTGTCAATCCACACAATTGGATGCTAATAAGTTCAAGTAGTACCAAAATACCACCATTAATGTTTAGGTATTGCTTCAAAGCTTAAACATGTGCTCAATATGCTTGATATATTGTTAAACATCTCATACACCCTGTATGGTGTCTCAATCGTGACCACCCGTCACTAAACTAGGAATTTAACCAATTTCACATTAACTTTAAATTATAATATGATAAAAGTAAACTTTCATAGCTTTAAAATGGTTGGTCATGCGCCTAAAAAGGAGTTACGGTTTTTTATGATTTTTCAAAGTTAAGGTTGCAGCTGGAGGGAACCTATGACTGTAAGTACACTTTATACGGATGTAAGGCCTCAATCCCCCCCTTCTACAGCCGTAATTTTTCCCACTATGCCCCTATGAAGTACCATGAAGGTCTGTGACGAACAAAAACCCTCAATTCATCCGAAAACCATCCCAAAACAACCCAAACACAATCCTAGATGTTTTCAAACACTTATTACAATTGTAGGAGTTATTTAACATGAACTAACACCACTTTTGACATCCCATAACATCCAATTTAAGGATTTGATTTAAAAACCTACTTGACCCATTAACAAAGCTTTTGTTATAACCTTAGTCAAAGTTTGACCAAAACAAATTTATGCGATCTTCAAATCAATAGAAATCAGATTACAAATATGTTTCTTGGCTCAACCACTGTTATATACACTTGAGCTTCAATTCCAACTAGAACCGCATAACACCCAAAGAGATAAGAACACACACTTGACTTTTTATTACAACTTGACAATAGCCGATCTTGATTCTTGTTTATGGTTGCTAATTTCACTTTTTCTTCATCAATTCTTGTTCTTCTTTTTCTTCCGGTGAGAATGTATGTGTGTGTATTATGAGAGGAGATAGAAATGAGAACTTATTAATAAGGGTGGGAGCCGACCTAACAAGTCGGTTAACTTCTTTAGCGGGTATCTCGCTTCCCCATCCGACTTACAGCTTATCCGTAGAGTTAGCATTATTTCTAGCGAGGATATTCTTAGAACAATTATTTAAAACCATTCAATAATTCCTAAACTTTAATTACTTTGGGCAATATCACTTACTCTCGAAAATACTTGAGACCAACTAAACTTGTACCTGATTTTCACAAAGGTTACAAAATGTATATTTTCTTTTCTATAAAACTTAGGTTTACTATTAGGTCCTTTTAGGGGTGTTACATAATTTATTCAAACACAAAATTGATTCTAACACATAATTACATCATTTAAACACAATTGATTTGAGCAAACCAACCATAGATCTTGAACTTATAAGCATGGATCTTTACAAGCATATATCAGCATTTGCTTATGTTCTAACTTCTAACACAAACCAACCATGGATCTTGAACAATCTTCCAAACACAAAATCATCGGAACAACCACTAACCATTAGATTTATAATTTGAACACAAACTTACAGATCTTGAAATGAAGAAAAACAAGAATGAAACATATTTGGAAACCTATGAATCAATTGAGTCAGACCTTGATTAAATACAATATATTCACCTTTATTTGCAGAAACCTTCAGAAACTTTTATTTAAATTTAATTTATTAAAACCTTCAAAAATAAAATAAAAACATAAAAAGAAGTAAAACCAATTGATTACCTTTTACACTATATAAATTGAATACAATGAACGTTTTTGGAAAGTTTGTTATATTATTTGGTATTGAGAAATAAATTTAGTTATATACAACGATATTTTGAAGAAATTTTATTATAATCCTACATACTTGGTCCTCATCAAGACAAATAAAATTTAAAAACTAAACCAGAAAACAGTGTTAACGAAAGGATAACTATTTGTTATATATAACAATTAGGACTTTAAAATTTTTTTTTTAACAACAAACACTCACCTACTAAACTTACCTTTAATCTACATTATTGTCCATACCAAAACTTGAACTCATAACCTTTTGGCAGGAGACATTGCTTCATAACACCAGATACCACACATTAGCCTACAAGCCTTTCGGTAATTAGGAATTTAATGTCCCTACCAACCTATCAATCATTATCATTAACAAAAAGATAATTTAATATGAAAGATAGACTTTATTTTTTTTAATAAAATGTGTGGTGTGAAGTGTGAACAACATTATCATTAGCATTTCTCCTTATATTAAAGATACACGCTTTTTTCCATTTTCAAGACATCAAAAAGTATGCATTGTCATTGTTGTTGACTTTCCACCTACCAAAGTCCTCAAATGCTTGTGATCGACTACAAATTTGAGTTTTGACAACGTAGGAAACAAAGTGGGACTCTCGACAGTAATGTTTTCTCAAGTTAACAAGGGAGTGTTTTTTATATTTCTTACGAAGGGTTCTATATCATTCTATAAAAATTTTCTTCTTATCTTTTTACTAATAAAATCAGAATTACAATCGAAATCAATAAAAAGGTGAGTAAAAAGAAACATATAGTTATGCATGTCATGTTTTGGTGAACAAGAGGATATATTAATTAGGAGGAAATAATATATGTAATGAATAAAAATTTTCATATCTTATATGTATAGCTTGATCTTTTATGATGTACTAGTTTAGATATCCGTATAACTACACTGATAACGATAATTTCTTATACTTGTTTATATAAATGCATTATATGAACTAAATAAGAGTTCGATCCGATGATAATTACAATAAAATGTATAGTATATATAATAAAGATACATAAGGGTTTAGAAAATTGAATGTGTATAAATTTTTTTTTATTGATATAGCTTATGATACATAATTGTACTAGGATTTGAATTAATAATATATAATAATTTAAAAAAGTTAGATTAGTAAAAGTTGCATATATATGTTTGAATATTTGAATTAATTAAGTATAATAATTTAAAAAGTAACGATAAGTATAATCTACATATGTACTTTTGAATTACCATAAGAATTAATTTAGCAAGATTTAAAATACTTTGACTTCAAAAGGTCAAAATTGATTTTTTGATTCGAGAAAAATGAATAGTCAAGATTAAATCTTCTGTTAAATAAAGAGTCTATATTATCTAAATTTTTTTTTCTAGTTAGCCTTTTTTTTAGATTGGAAGATGTATATGACTGTATTTTGTATGATATGTGTAACAACTCTTCTCACATGAAAAGATGAATGAAAGTTAAAGCAATTTATAAGTTCGAAGTAATAAGCTACTAATATATTCCACCATGGTTTTAAGTTAATTTTAAAGTTATTGAGCTAGCCCTGACTTGAATTATGGGTGTCACTATATGTGATATGTACTAGCTAAGCCTTTAGGTTGTGCTACGCACGGCTCAAGACGTTCTATGTGATTTTTTTTGCATAGATGTGTAATTCTATAAAAACAATTGTAAAGGTTTAGACTAATTTCATAAAATTACCAATCTAATATTCTCTTTAAGCATTAACTACTAATGTGTGTGAAACAATCTGAAAACGACATATGCAACATTCAGACGACTATCACTCTATATCAACAGATCCTTTTGTAGCTTTTACGTTAAAATACAAATAAATTCTTCGTGTGATATACCATAAGCCTTTTCTTCTGTTTGTAAACCTATAGGAACTCAAATTTTAAATAAGTCAATATCTATAAATTGTTACTCCCATATAACAAGTGATTCAAGTATAATGTAGGATACTGAAGGATTGCATATGTAGAACTAGAGAGAAAGTGTATTTACTCCTTGAAAGCACCTAGTTCTTTATTCAATTATGAGCAAAACCTTAGCTATTACAATAGTCATATCCCTATATATACTCCATGAGTATATTACATAGAAACTCCTATTTCTACACAATTAATGAATTAACATTCTCCCCCTTTGTATTGAAATAGGAGCGTACACGCCAGTAACCTAAGTTTTCCTTAGATTATATAAGCAGTTTTGGATTTATGTTAATAGAATAATTAATCTAAATTACCTCACGCGTTAAAAATGAAACTTTGTTTTTCGCTTGTCATTCAATAGAATGAGTTTCGTTATTATTTCCAATACGCGTTGTATTGCTACTCGATGCCTTCACATACTCATCAAAAAGAATAAAAAGAGTGGTCTTAATCTTTGATAACTCATGAGAACGAGCACCGTAGAGCTTTGCATAGCTAAACTCAAGAAATGTAAACTTGTAACAAGGATCAAACACCACTGCAATAGCTAACAAAACATTGAACTCCGACCAAGAATCCATCAAGTCTTCATGAGTTCACAAACTTATAAACAAGAATCCATCACATATTCGGAATCCAATATGCTATTTCAATAGTTCAGTATTTCAATCTATCATGAATACACAAGTTCATAAACAAGATCCAAAACAAAAAATAAGAGTTTTGAACTTTGAACTTGCCTAGTTTCCGAGAGAAATTAAGGGAGCTGCGGGTTGCCACAGTGAAGGCGTGAAGCTGATGATGAGCGGCAGAGCACGAGCGGAAGTTGGACGAGCGGCAGAAGCTTTGTCAATGACGGCGGAGGCGACGAACAAGGGTTGAGAGCTTTAGGCGGACGACGGCAAAAAGGGGACGACAACAGACGATGGTATATCACAATTCACGAATAAAGTCATAAACCCTTTCAAGTTTCACCGTATCAGGGCCCATAAGCACTTCAGCCTAAATGTGAGCCTTTGGGCTTTGAGCAGTCGATTAACCAATAACCATGGCCCATATGCTTTTTTTTGTTTTTAAAAATCAGGTCAAAATCAAGTCATCGGGTCAACCTGAACCCGACCTAATTTTTTTCGTGTCGACTTCGGGTCGACCTAACTTTGACCCATTTCGGGTTCGTGTCACTTTTTTCGTGTCCGGTTCGGGTCGTTTTCGTGTCGGGTCAGGAATTGCCACTCTAGCGACTAAGCCAACATTAAAATAAACCCCACTTATTTTAAATGATCATAACTCGTCGTTTTTAAGAATTTTAGTAAAAAAAATATATTATTAGATTTAGTTTTTCGTACTCTTTCAAACAAGACCACGCTTGATATATTTCTGAAACTTTTTTTTGAAAATGCAAAGTTTGCATTTTGAGCTGGGTTTCATTCTAAATGCAAAATGTAAAAAATCGAAAAATGCAAAATATGAACATGGAGGTCATGTAGATGCTTCCAAAATGCAAAATTATGAAAATGCAAAATACAAACCCAAAATGACTCAATGAAAATGCAGCCAAAATGCAAAATTATATATTCAAACCCAAAATGCAAAATCCTTACACAACACTACGATTCAGCCCAAAATGCAAACAAAATTTGCATTTTCAAAAAAAATTTAGAAAAATATGGGAAGAGTGGTCTTGTTTGAAAGAGGATTAAAAAACTAAAAAATTAGTATAATTTTTTTGTTTAAATTCACAAAACTTAAAAAGTTATGACAATTTAAACTTTAGGGGGGTATTTTTTTTAAAAACGTGGGTTGTTAGGGGGATTTTCCATGTTTGCCCTTTTATTAATTAACTAGTTTAAGAACCCGTGCACGCACAAGTATTATACAAGTAAATTTAAATAAGTAATTTGTTAAGTAAAACAATACTTCAACTACATACAAATGTGTGAACTTTCATACATAACAACAAATTTATTTAACTCTAATATAGTAAATAAGAAAAAGTGGACAAATACAAATTGTTTGAAGTACGCAAGTAAGAACAAAGATTATATCTTTATATTATTTCTTTATATACTACGTTAATTTATTAGATCATGATTCAAAGATTTAACACAAGCCTAAACAATATAAGACTAAGTCATTACGTGCTTATTTTTTCAAAAGAACTCTCTCATCAACATTAAATGCTCATTATAAGTTAAAAGCATAGTTTAGGTTAATAAAAACTTTGAAAGGAAGTCATTATAAATTTGATTTATTAAAGTGGTGGAAATAGAAATCAGTGCTGTCATTTTAAAAAGACTTAGAGATGAACCAATAGAAGTATTTGTTGGTCAAATGATTTCATCAGTTGAAATTTGATGAGACAAAGTTAAGTTTGTAAGATATGTTCTTAGTATAACTTAAACGAAATTATGAAGCTTGATCAGACTGAGCGAATAATTATGATGACAAATCAACAGTGGGAATGGACCTGAGGTATGTTCACAGGATGGGCTACATTGAATGGAAACGAATAATTATGATGCTCAAGAAATTCAAAAAGAGTCAGATCAAGCAAGAGATCACAACTGAAGTCTCTAAGCTGATTTCTCGAGCTGAGGAGCTGAGGTATGTTCCAGTTCCTGGTCTGTAATGGGAGAGCATATTTGAGATACCTGAAGGTGTAACATTCAAAGAGAATCAAGGAATTGATACACCTGTTCAAGGGTTCATGTTTAAGGATCAGGCAGGAAATCCTAGCTTGATCAAGCTGAATGAAATCTGTTATTTGAAAGCTAAGGATGCCATACACATAAGAAGGTGCTGTGGTGATAGCTCAAATCATTTTGTGAGATATAAGCTGAATAAAATCATCAGAGTGCAACAAAAGGAACTCAAAGGAGATGTAGAAGCAGAAAGCCTACTAGAAGAGATCAACAGAGAAATCATTCTTTGGGAGGTTCTACATCCTGAGTTCAAGAGATAATTTTTGTAATAGATCAGTTCTATTCTTTCAATTATTAGATTAGTTCTAATAATTTGTAAAGCACTAAGTGTGCTTGATCTAAGTGATCAAAATTTTGTATTATGATATGTTCAATTTAATGAATACAAGTATTAGTTTGATATGTTCAACTGTTTATGATATGTTCATAATTCTTAGTCTGATGAGTTCAGCTTGAATGAATGATTTGTTCTTGTTCATTGTTATAATGATTGGTTGGTAGGTTCAACTTATAATTGATAAGTTCAATTAAAATTGATAAGTTCAATTAATATTTGATAAGTTCAAAATTAAAATCTTAGTAAGTTTAAGATTTAAATCATAATTCTGTTCAAGAAACTTAAGAACTGTTTGATGGTTTTGTCATCATCAAATAGGGGGAGTTTGTTGGTCAAATGATCTCATCAGTCAGCTTATCACTATGTAACACTGTACTTTTAGATTAACATAAAACTGCGTGCGGAAGTTAATTACATATAATTACATTAATATGGAAAGATAATTACAACACTTGTCATGTTTTAAGTTTACAAAAATGTCACTACAGTGTTAATTACAAAACAGGCTCTAAACAAAAAGTCAGACATTAGAGTAGTGGTCTGTCCATAATTCCAGTCATCATCTTTCAAAAACTCACCACGGAGGATCTGCAAAATAAACTAGTGGGGAATTAGCACAAAGCTAAGTGAGGGAACATATATCTACAAATATACAAGGCAAACATGCCCAAACACAAAGCTCATAATCCCAGGAGAACCGGCGGTGTTGCAACCACCTACAACCAAGGTCGGCCAAAACCAAGGTTTACCGATAGCCCTGCTAACATGGACAACAGTACTAGCCCCCTTGAATACAACAAATGCATGTCAAGATCTAATACTGTAAATCCCCAAGCAACAGGCTCAGCCGAAATCCCACGACGCTGATCTCCAAAACAACATGTATAAATATTAAACAAGACATGCAGTCCAATGAGCAAGTTAAAATCAGGATATCATATCCTGTATATTCGAAGATATAAATCCACTCACCACAGTCTACACGGCTGTAGCACACTCAGTTGACTAACTCACTGAGTCTTCTCAGTTCCTGAGAATAAGTGAACACAAGTCAGTATATTATCCAGAATACTGAATTCATAGTAAGCTTCAGAATCACGAATAGTAATAAGTTTCTTATGGCACTGAATAATAGCCTTGTGGTAACTTAACCAATCCATGCCTATACTAAATCAAACCCCAGTATAGGCATCAACAAACAGTCTACAGGAAAGCTAGTACCATCTATATCTATTAGCACCCCAGTCACTGAAGAAGTTACAGGCACTAACTTACCATCTGCTATTTCTACTTCTAAAGGAGAAGCAATCACAGAAGCAGTCAATTTCAGTTTATCACACACAGATACAGATATAAACGATCTATTTGCACCAGAGTCAAATAACACAAGGGCAGGCACAAAGTTTATTAAAAACATACCCGTGATTACATCACTGTTTTCGGCAGCCTCAGTAACTGTCATCTTAAAGGCTCTCCCTTCCGCAGAAGGTGCAACCTTTCTCTTCTGACCTGCAAAAGACGATCCCCCGACATTAGCTACCCCCCGTCCTGTCCCCGTTGATTTCTGTTTGGTGCAGGCTCCATATCGGTGACCTTCCTCATGACAATTCCAACAAACATTCGTTTTGAAACTACAGTCAGAAGGCTCATGACCAAACTCCCTGCACCTTACACGCCGTCGAGTCTGTGATGTGCACGGTCCAGTATGACGAGATTTGCAAGTTCCACACCATGCCTTATTCTGATTTGCCCCGAAACCTTATATTTCTAATCTCCCTGGTTCTGGTTGCCCTGCCACTTACCCTTGTTTCCACACTGATTCCCACTGGACTTGTGAGATAATCCCTTCTCACGATTCATTCTTTCCCGAGCTTTCACGTCTCCCTCAGCAGCTCGGCCTATGGTGAATGCTTGAACCAGTGAAGTTTCCATACGAGTGGTACCCCGTTATTCAGGAAACAAGGCTTGAACAAAGTGTTCACTTTGTGCAGGCCCATCAGGTACCCACTGTTTTACAAATCTCAATTTCTTATTGAACTTAGTAATCAGCTCATCAACAGACATCTTATCATCCTGTGCCAAATCCATGAATTCCCGTTTCACTTTTGCCAAATCATACGCATTGCAAAAGTGTTCACAAAATTTACCCTGAAACTGTTCCCAAGTCATGGAGTTCAGTGTCTCCCTGGATAGATGTGTAGTCAAGGAATCCTACCACGTTGCAGCTTGACCCTTTAACCTTCGAGTATCAAACTTAACTCTCTCGGGCTCTTCACAGTTACAAGCATCCAATGCTTTAACTGTATCTCTCAGCCGGCTTCAGGTAACATTAGGATCGGAGCTTCCAGAGTACTCCGGCGGTTGACAATCCATGAAATCCTTAAACTGACATTTTAGTTTAAAACCTCCTTAAGTTGGATACCATGGAATGAAGATATTATGTGACTGTGGTTGATAAGGTTGATGAGGCTGTGTCATTTGTGGAATTGACACATATGGTAAAGTTCCGAAAGGCGTTGACACTATGTTAAACGGTGCAACAGTATAAACAGGAGGTGGTATAGGTTGAGTAAACACGGTTGATTCTCTAGGCATGTGAATGGTTTGTGTTTACTGGGAAGATTGAGTCTGTTGCTGCTGCTGTTCTAGCTCCCTTAAAGTCTGCAATGTATCCTCCAGCTGTAACACATAATCCTGCTGCTCGGACTCACCGTTATGTGAAGTACCAGCTCGGTGGTGCTGTTCATTAGCTGCAGTAGAAGACTGGTTGTTGTTTCTTCTGGTTCACCTTATCAGCCATTTTCTGTTCTATACACAACATCTCACCAGTTGTTAGATTTAATCTGTTAGTATAATCTCACTAACTACCCTCTAAGCTACACTACTAATTACCCACCCTAGGAATATTGGGCTGACCAGAGCCTTGGTTCGAGTATTGCACGGAAATACCAATGCAAATCCTCAAACCAGTGCTCTGATACCAATTTGTAACACTGTACTTTTAGATTAACATAAAACTGCATGCGGAAGTTAATTACATATAATTACATTAATATGGAAATATAATTACAACACTTGTCATGTTTTAAGTTTACAAAAATGTCACTACAGTGTTAATCACAAAACATGCTCTAAACAAAAAGTCAGATATTAGAGTAGTGGTCTGTCTATATCCACCTCATCATCTTTCAAAAACTCACCACGGAGGATCTGCAAAATAAACTAGTGGGAATTAGCACAAAGCTAAGTGAGGGAACAAATATCTAAACATATACAAGGCAAACATGCCCAAACACAAAGCTCATAATCCCAGGAGAACCGGCGGTGTTGCAACCACCTACAACCAAGGTTGACCAAAACCAAGGTTTACCGATAGCCCTGCTAACATGGACAACAGTACTAGCTCCCTTGAATACAACAAATGCATGTCAAGATCTAATACTGTAAATCCCCAAGCAACAGGCCCAGCCGAAATCCCACGACGCTGATCTCCAAAACAACATGTATACATATTAAAGAAGACATGCAGTCCAATGAGCAAGTTAAAATCAGGATATCATATCCTGTATATCCGAAGATATAAATCCACTCACCACAATCTGCACGACTGTAGCACACTCAGTTGACTAACTCACTGAGTCTTCTCAGTTCATGAGAATAAGTGAACACAAGTCAGTATATTATCCAGAATACTGAATTCATAGTAAGCAACACACTTATTTATATTACATGTATACATACATGATACTTAATACATATATCACATATATTCAATTAATATGACTTGATCTCAATCCATTCTTCAAAAACCGTATAAGATGTCATGCGGTTTCTCTATCATGCAGATTTTTCATCATGAGTCTAAATCCGATCAAAGTGTTATGGAAAATGGTTAAGTCTCGAATTCCGAATGGATCACACGGTTTTATCATCATAGGCCCAATTCCGATCAAAGTGTTGGATAAAATAGTTCAAGTTCCAAATTCCGGATAGGTCATGCGGAATTATCATAATTCCGGATACAAATTCACAATTCCGAATAAGCAAAGGCAAATTCATGCGGTTTTATATCAATTACGGATAAGTTATAATTCCATATAAGTCCAATTCCGAGCAAAGGCCCAAATCCGAATATAAGTCAAATCCGATCGATGTAATTCCGATTAAATGAAATTCGGGGTAATGGCACATATTCAATTCCGAATGATCTTCAATTCCGATCAATTCATGCGGATTGTCATAATTCCGTATATATTTATTCAGTATTCTCAAGTATTCGGAATTCATCATAAAGTCTAACTGTTTGTTCGGAATTAACCCCAAATCCGATCAAATCTGTTCGGAATTCCTCAAATCCGCATGCTTCATACCCAATTCCGAATAATTCAAGTGTTCTTGAACAATATCGATTCTAACTTCAATTTTAGGCTGTTTTATACACATGTATATAATCTATGTTTCCAGAATTCATTCTAAACATATAATGAACATAAATTATCAATCAATTCTAGCATGCAAACAACCTAAGTTCATCTAATCAAGAAGCATCATACGGAATTCATATCAATTCTATAATTCCGAATAAAAACACAATTTAACAATCAATTGAGCTAACCTTACGAATCAGATATTGAAATATTCAAATCAATGATCAAAGTTTGAAAGATGAAGATGAAATCTTTTCTTGTTCTTCCCTTCGGCCGAGAGCTCCAAAGCACCCACACACACGTTCAATTTTCTAATCTTGCATGCAAATGTGAGATGGAATGTGAGATGGTGGTGGTGATTAAGCATACCAAATGGACACCTCACAATCCACCATCTTATTATTTAACATTTATTATTAATTTCTAAAATTAATAAACACAATATAATTTAATCACTTAATAGAAATTAATAATAATGCCACTTAATCAATATTAAACTCAAGATAATAATTAAATTTTCTTAATTAATCTAGGCCGGTTAAGAGGGTGTTACACCTAAGGTATAGGTTGAGTATTAAGCTTGATGCGTTTCGAGCTGAGTGACTCAGTTTATAGATTGAGTCAGCTCAACAGAGTTGTTAAGTAAGTTCTAGCTAACTCTTATGACTTCTAAGGATGAGTTAGTCATTATACATGCTAGTACACGTTTGTTTTCGGGTTTGTTCTCGAAGGACTCAACTTGATGAGTTTCAAGCTGAGTAACTCAGCCCGACTAAATAAGTCAGTTTAAGAGAATTTAAATATGTGTTAAATTCCTTTTACTCTCTATATCTACAGCATGGATAAGAAGATTCCAGAATCAAGATTGAAGATTGAAGACTTAAGATAGAAGATTCAAGATTCAAGATTCCGGGTTATCCGTTAGTTTGTTAGCAGATTAGGATAAGTTCTAGTTTGTTAGGATCCGTAGGAACAAGATTATAAAAACTTATCTCCTGATACACAGTTTGTAAGTTCAACGTGATCAAGAAATTCACAGATTGCCAACATTATTCGTGTGTTCAATCTTCAGTCTGTTGTAAAGTGGGTAAGTATTCAATCTGTGAATAAATCCTGTTTAGAGATTCAGTTTGTATCTATAATCATAAGTTGATTATAGATAGCAAAGTTTGAGAGATTGAGAGATTTGATTTACATTATGTGTTTACATATCAAGTGTTGCTTACTTGATAGTTTCTGTAATCATCTTCTTATTAATGAAAACATTCGATTTCATGTGGTTTGATGTGTGTTCACACTTTTTATTGATTTGTTCAATTTTCCGCAGAAAGTGTATTCAACCCCCCTTCTACACATTACTTGCCTGTTGATACTCTCACCAAGGGACCAACAACTGGTATCAGAGCAGGCTGAACGATTTCATAAGTTGAAAGTTCAAGATTCTGAGAAAGTATACAATGTCGACAAGCAACAATTCATCAAACTTTCCTCAGATGGCTGCTAAAGGATGTCCTATATTTGATGGATCTAATTATCCTATGTGGAAATTTATAGCCATGCTTTTCCTCAAGTCCATTGACACTCGTATGTACGATGTCATAACTCGTGGACCAATTATCCCCAAGATTTCTGCTGCTGTCGGTTATAAGTCTACTGACAAGACGGAAAAGGAAGTCAAGAAGCCTTTGGCATCCTGGACTGATGAGGATTGGAAATTACATTCCCTGGATGACAAAGCAAAGAGTGTGTTGGTGCATACATAGTCATACATTTAAAAGTGCACTCCTTGTTTTGATGATGATGAAAATATTAACATGTGATACTATTGCTTATCAAAATTATTCATATGTTCATATCTATATTCTTCAATGCTAACAAACCTCAAATTGATGATTAAGTGAAGATCAAACAAGTGAAGACTTTAAATCAACAAGAAATGAAGATAACAAGATCAAAAGAAAAAGTCAACCACTCACGGTCTACCCCACGGTCGACCGTGAGTCAACCGTCGCTGAAAAATCGGCTCGCTTGAAGTCAACGGATCTCGTACTCGAAAATTGAAGATGTCATCTTAAAAGGCGTTGTCGTAGATATCCTACAAGATAACGTTCAAATTATATAAGCTCACAAAATAAATAATTGAACATGTTTAAGTTTTTATAAAATAGTCTTTATAAAAACTTTTATAAAAATTGATAAATTTTTTATAAAATTCACAAGCTTGGTTGAATTAATACAAAACTTCTTATTTTGGCAAATCCCAAACATAATACATCTTTGAAACAATACAACACCATATTTAGCAAAGGAATCTCTCAAAGAAGAAAATTTTCAACATGCTTTTTGTATTGGTTTTCAAAGTTCCATTTTTGTGTTAAAATTCAAACTTAAGAAGTATGGAATCAACCTAACTTTTGCCAAGCTCTTTTTCTATGAATTTTTATGGTAAAATTGAGTTGTGTGTGGTTTTGGTAAAAGCCCAACGTCTATATTTGAAAGGCTAAACAATGCTCTAGTAGGCTGACGGTTTTAGCCACGGTCGACCGTGGATCGACCGTCAGATGTCTGGACACTTTTTCAGCTTACTTCCTTTTCCTTATTTAAACCAACTCAAACCTCATTCATTACTCACCTCTTGCACAGCAAAACACACAGAACATATATTCATATCTTGTGAGCTCATATACTTTGATATTATTCAATCTTTCAAGATCAAGATCCAAGCAGGAGTGAAAGCCATCAAAGTTCAAACATTACAATATCATTCATATATATTGTAATAGTGTAAGGATCAACTCTAGCCTTCCAAATTAGAGTGAAGTAAGGATCATCTCTAGCCTTTAGAATTAGAGAGAAGTAAGGATCAACTCTAGCCTTTCAAATTAGAGTGAAGTGAGGATCAACTCTAGCCTATAGAATTAGAGTGAAGCAAGGTTATCTTTACCTTACTTGCAAGTTTGAAGTGTTAATTCTTGCAAGTGAAAAAGAGAAGTGTAAAAGGTTTATCTCTACCTTCAAAGAGAGAAACTAGTGGATCAAACTCTTGGTGGGTGAGGCCAAGGAGTGGATGTAGTGCAAGTTTGTTAACACTTGCATGAACCACTATAAATCTCTTGTCTTCTACTTGGTGATATCTCTCTATCTCTACTCTCTTTAAATTCTTGCATATATTAGTTGTGTTGCTATAAGCTTCAATATTATTCTTTATAACACACAACTTACAAATTTTATAAGTGCAAAAATTGGTAAACTAAGTAAAAGAACCTATTCCCCCCCCCCCTCTAGGTTCTAACAGAGTGTTCTAGCTAATGCCCTGACCAATGAGATCTTGCATTCTGTGACTGGGTGTCAAACTGCAAAAGAGATCTGGGATACGTTGAGTATTACATATGAGGGCACAGATCTGGTCAAGCAGCACAAGAAGAATCGTCTTAACAGATCTTATGAAAACTTTTTTGCTAAGAAGAACGAAACCTTGCCTGATTTGTTTACAATGTTTCACTGCTTAATTAATAACCTGCTAAGTGTGGGCATTAAAAAGGATGAAACTGACCTAGTGCTGAAATTTCTGGATGTGTTACCAGAGAAATTCAATGAAGTGACTGTAGCACTAAGGGCTGGAGGTACATTACACATGTATAACCTACAGTCCATAAATGGGTTCTTGCTTAATCATGAACAGATCACAGAACACAAGAAATCTTCTTAACCACAAATGAAGGATTCTCTTGATAAACATGACACTATATTAGTTATAGAGAGAAAGAAAAAGAGTTCAAAAGCCTTCATTGCTGAATCTGAGACTGAGTCAGACTCTCAAGCTGACCACTCAGACTCAGACTCAAGTGATACTGATGATGTTCAGACTATCACTGAACAAATGGCCATGCTTTCCAGAAGGTTGAGAAGAATTCAAAGGGGAAGAGGAAGATCTGACAGGGGCAAAGGAAAGATTTCTTTTGATCCCAAGAAAGTTGTGTGCTTCAATTTTCAGACAAAGGGACACATTGCTGCTGAGTGCAGATTAAAGAAGGATGAAACAGCTTCAGTAGCTGACAAGAATGCTTATAGAGCTGATAAGTATAAGAAGAAATATACTCAACTCAAGAAAGGAAAGCCTGAATACAAGCCCAATGCAAAAGGACTCTATGCTGAAACTTGGGATACAGAATCATCTACTTCAGATGATGATGATAAGTGTCTGATGGCTCAAGAAAATGAAGAGTTTGAATTAGATGAAGTTGATTATGGTTTATCTGAATCAACTTTTGAAGCTGACATGAAGGAAGCTGAAGAAAACAGTAAACTATGTGACTGGGATCCTTCCTCCATGTACAAGGTTAGTAATTTCAACTCTTACACCGATGAAGAAAAAGGTCTTACTTTTAGTTATCTGTTAAAAGATTTTAAGACAAGCCTTAAGTCTCAAGCTGACCTTAAAGCTGAAATCACTAAATTCAAGAATGAGATTAAGGAAAATCAAACTCTCATTACTGTTGGAAAGAAAGCACAATGTGATCTTGAATGTCAAAGACACATTAATAAACTTCTAAGTGAAGAGCTTCAGGAAGACAAGGATAAAGTTGACCAACTTCAGAAGGTCACTGAATCTTGGTGTAAGTCATCAAGGCTTGCTGAGCAGTGCATCAACCAGCAGATCCCTAAACAGGTAAAGGCTGTACTTGGAGGTGACTATCAATCCGCAGCTTATGTAGCTGATGATGATTAGATAGCAAGTAAAGATTCTGAGGAAGATAGACGACTGATTGAGACTCAGAATTCAGCCTCAGAAAAGAAACATGATCCAAGCCTAAAATACAATAAGTTTGTAAAGGCAAAAGATCATGGAAATGAGTGCTCAACCTCTAAACAACATAGTAAGTCAGTGCTTGATAGATTAGGCACTCAGCCTATTCAAAGAACATATGTTATTAAATGGTTGAATCCAAATCCTTTCAAAAGATAGCACTCTATATCTGGCTCAGAGAGAAGTTTTAAGAATTGGAAGACAACTGTAAGCAAGAGGTCATATCACAACAATGGTAAGTCCAAAGTTGTTGAATTTGGTAAGTCCAAAGAACTCAATAGTGGTAAGTCTAAAACTATTGAAACTGGTTAGTCCAGAAAACATGACAATGGTTCGTCCAAAGTCAGTGAAAAGAAGTTTGTTGGTCAAGCTTCTAATCAAAAGGATAATAAACCTAGATCAACAAAACATCAAACTAACATATAAAGGTCATTATATGGACATCACATGCAAAAGTCTCTAACTTTAATTGCTCAAAACATAGGATTTGTCAATCACTATTCCTCAATCACCTACTGGTCCTAGATAATCAAGATTCAAACTTTATGATTTAAGTAGTCTCTCAAAACATAAAAATCAGATTCTAAGCAATCAAAACAGATTCATAAGCATGGATAAACATAGATTAGGCAAAACCAAGAACAAACATGAATTAAATATCAAAAACCATGAATTAAACTAAGCCATTACAAGAGTTTCATCTCCTCTAGGGAGGAAAACAGAAGATTAGCCAAGAACAATCATAACAAATCTCTGGAAAAATCATTCATAAAAAGAAACATGATGAATCAAGAATGAAGAAATTGTAAAAGCCGAATTGTTCTAGCCGAAAGCTTCACTTTAATCTTCAAAATCGAGCTCCAATCCTTCCAAGCAATTGCTCCAAGTCTTCTGGACGATTTAGAGGTGTTTTCTGATGATTTAGGGTTCAAAAGTCGGAACCCAAATCTCCCAAACCGAGAGAATGAACGAAATATATATAGTGTGTTGTCAGTCAAAACAGGAGAAGATTCAGATTTACAGAAAATAAAAAATAAAGTCAAGATTTGTATTTGAACTAGACGGATTGTTTGATTCTTTATTTTGAAGCACTGGTCCTGAACAGGTATGTGCAGAATTGTTTTCTGTTGATTTTGGTGGAAAATTTGTAACATTCAATGTATCATCAAATGTTACATTGATACTTTCAACAATGCTCTTTGTTCTTTTTTTTTAAAACTCGATAGGCTTTAGATTCAGTAGAATAACCTAGGAAAATAGCTTCATCAGCTTTTGGAGCAAACTTTCCTACATTATCCTTGTTGTTAAGCACAAAGCATCTATTATCAAAGACATGAAACTATTTGATATTAGGTACTATGCCATTGGCCAGTTCATATGGAGTTTTATTAAAGCGTTTATTAATAAAAGAGCGATTATGCGTATAGCAGGCAGTGCTGATTGCTTCAGCCCAAAAGGAAGGAGGGAGCCCGGAATATGATAGCATAATACGGGTAGCTTCGACCAAAGTTATGTTTCGTCTTTCCACGACACCGTTTTGTTGTGAAGTATATGCGGCGGAGAACTGATGGTTGATCCCAACAAGGTCACAAAAGCTCTCCAGAGTGCTGTTCTTGAATTCAGTTCCATTGTCTGTCCGGATTGAGACAACACTCTGACTATGCTTATTCTGTTGTTGCTTGATGAAGGAAATGATTGTTGGGAGTGGCTTCATATTTTGAGCGCAGAAACTTGACCCAAGTATATCTAGAGTAGTCATCCACCATGACTAGAATATACTTCTTCCCACTTTTGGACTGGATTCTCATAGGACCACAGAGATCCATATGCAGGAGTTCCAAAGGCTTTGTAGTGCTGAACAATTGTTTAGATTTGTGTGAAGCCTTTTTTATTTTTCATTTCTCACAATCTGCACACAGATGATCCTTTTTGAATCTTAACTTGGGAATGCCTCTCACCAAGTCACCAGTGACTAGCTTGTTGATATTTTGAAAGTTCAGATGCGAGAGTTTTTTGTGCCATTGCCAAGTAAGATCTGTAGAAGCTTCGGACAGTAAACATACGGAGGTAGGGGAGTCGTATTTCTCCAAATCAATGGAATACAGGTTAGATTTCCAAGATCCTGCGAGTAATTTATCCCCAGTTTCAGTTAGTACAGAACAGTTGTTCTCCTTGAATACTACCACCAGGTCCTTATCACAGAATTGTCCGATGCTAAACAAATTGTGACCCAATCCTTCAACATAGGAGACTTTCTTGATCTTGATGTGCTTCTTCTCTATGTCTCCGTACTCCATTATTGGTGTAGCATTGTCATTCCCAAAACGTACATTCCCAGAGTACTTAGGAACATAATTCTTTAGAAGACTTTTGTTGCCGGTCATATGTTAGGTACAACCGGAGTCCAGGTACCACAAGTGAGGCGCCTGCAAAAAGAGAGTAAAGCACGTTTAGGTCCCCATATATGAATGGGTCCTTGATTGTTAGTTCCTAGAAGTTGTTGAGTAGGTTGAGTAGTAACTATGTCTATTTGTGGTGGTGAAACTTCTAGTGATCTATCCTTAGGTACGCATGTGGGTTTAATCTTTTGTCGAGAAGGAATAGATTGAGAAAGAGTTGGCTTAGTTGGGAGTTTCTGTACCACCTTTGGTTTGACAGTTGATGGAATCGAAGGTTTAGGATTCGGTAGAGTTGCGGAAGCGTTATGTTTGCGAATCCATGTTTGCGAGGAATTCTGAAGAATTTGCTTTAGTCTCGGAGCATCAACTTGCCTATGCTGAACTGGAGCCTTAGGAGCAGATGGTTGTACTACTCGTTGATTGGGTGTCGACTTAGGTTTGGAAGATTTGGCATTTTTGGAAGGTTGATTGCGTGATCGTTTTTGAGAATGCAAGTGTTGTTCGTAAGCAATCCATGCCTTTTTGAATGCGTCGTAGCCTTGCCGTCTGTAGACTTCCAGTTCTTTGATCGTCAGTAATCGTTTTGATTTGTTTAAATGTTTGAGTGCATGTGACTGACGAGTGGTGATCCATTGATGAATGATATATCCTTTGGAATTTAGAAATGGAACACAGATTTGATTAGCGTAAAAGTCTGTCCAATCCTCACATGGTTTAATTCCTATTTGTTTTCTTAATTGATCATATTCACAATTAAATTCACAATGCCCATGGAGACAACCATCACTAATGCAAAACATTGAAGAGGCAACATTATCATACAAACTTGAATGATTACAGACTGAATCAAACATCAAAATTTGTTCACATGTTTGTCTAGTGTTTGAACATTTCCAATGTGATCTAGGAATGACTCTCTTCCAAGTTATGTTTATTTTACGCTCTTCACTCCCGAGCTTCTTCTTCACATCTGCAGCATAATGTAAAATGTTAAAATTGAGTCGTGGTCGACTAGCAGCTACTTTTGAGGATTCAGGTATGTCTGTGTTTAAGCGAGAAATGTGATTAGAATTGGAAGTGGATGTCTGTTTGAAAATCTGTTTTTGCTTTAGAGTTTTCAATAACGGTTTGTTAACAGATTTTATTTTGGGTTGGATATCTTGAGATGATGTAGACACATGTTTGGAATCTTCAATTCGTTCATCAAAGGCAGTTACATGTAGAGAGAAGGTGAATGGAGTAGGTGGATCCATTTCAGTTTCGACCTGCTTGATTCGCTCTTGCAATGCGAAGTTTTCTTTGCACAAGTCATCAATAATCTTGCCATCAAGATTAAATACTGTTTGAAGACGCTTGTGGAGGATGGTGTTTTCTTGAGCCAGTTGAGAAGGTTCAGTGAGTTGTTCAGAAACTGGGATGATCTCAAGTGTGGTTTCTGTTTGGAAATCCTTGGTAATATCTCCTTGTACCAGATGGGTGAAGCAAAACTCTTGCAAGGTGTGGAACCTTTGCAGCAATTCCTTGTGGGGAATGTATAGAAATTGGGGTGTTGGCACCTCAGGAGCATAAAGTTCCTCATCTGTATGTGGTGACAGCAGAGTTTAGTGTTGGAATGGGGTAAGTGAAGTATGAGTCATTGAGGTCAGAGTAGTTGAAGGGAGTTTCAGTTTTGATATGTAGGGTTCGTTTGACATCCTCTTCAAGTTGTTCTTCCTCTTGACCAACAAAAACCATTCGTTGAGTCAGTCCCTCGCCAAAAAGATGTGCATTATATAATTGTTTGGCCGATACTTTACTCAAAACACTTGGGTTTTCAAAACCAAGTCCATCGAATTACATCTTGAAAAAGGTCGTTCCTTTTGTTTGCACAGAAAAATGGTTTGTTCACTTTGCCCTCTTTTGATTAGAAGGTCTTCAAGTTCTTTAATTTTTAGACAAAGTGTTGGATTATGTGCAGAGATAATTAATAGTCATATTGTATCCAATGTTATAAGAGACTAAAGGGTCACACTGCTATACACCCAAATCGGAACAGTTAGATTACACCATAAATCTGTGTGGAAATAATTAATCAGTTAGATTAATTATTAAAGAGAAAAACGAATAATTAATCAGTAGAATTAATTATTGAAAAGAGAGATATAAATAATTAATCAGTTTGTATTAATTATTAAAAGGAACAAATAATAAATAGTTTTTTATTATTTAAAGGGAATTAAATATTAAGTTTTAATATTTAACGGACCAGTTAATTAATTAACTAGTAAAGTCCAGGGGGTCAAAGTGAGAAGAGATGAAAGTTTAATTAAAAACCAGTGGGCTTTTAATTAAGCGGGCTTAGGTCTATCTAATCCTTATATATATCCTTAAGCCTTAAGAATTAAGACATAAGATAACAAGGATTAGAAAGTTTAACCTAGCCACCATCTCTCTCCCTCTCTCCTCTCGTCGAACTCACTCTCTCTCGGTCTCTCTTTCTTCGTCGAAGTCGAAGAAACAAACACCCAAGGTGTTTCCGTTTTTGGTGATCGACACAAGAGTACACACACACATTCTCGGTTTTTCGAGAATCATTGGTTGGTGATCCAGGAGCGGTCTAGCAGCCAGTTCCAAAGGAGGTACAGTAGTGGTGGACTTATTTATCAATCCCAAGTTTGATCAGGTATATTTTTGTAACCTATTCTGTGGATTGTATGTTAGAAACTATGTTTGATCATTAGTATTAAGATCCTAACCCTTTTGGGGTTTAGAGGGTTCTGTACAATCCAGTTCCGCTTTTAGGATTAAACCAGTAGAAACAAACCCAGGTTTGACCAGTTTGTGTCATTGGGTGGTTTGGTCAGGTTCAAAAACCCTTTTGTGGTATCAGAGCCTCGGCTCTATGATCCATAGTTTCTAGTTTTATCTGTTTTTAGGATTAAGGTTTTGTTTTTAATTCTCTACTTATTCTTTGAGTTTTTCGAAAATCAAGTAGGTAACAAAACAGTTTGTTTTGTTATCAGGTTTATCCTATTAATCAGGAAATTCAAACAGTTAGTTTGAATGGTTAAAAGGATTATGATTTTTTGAATAAGAAAAAGTTTTGAATTAAGTTTAAATTAAACAGTTTGTTTAAGTTGGTAAAAACCTAGTTAATCAAGTCAATTGATTTGTTTTGATAATGTGATCTTCTTCATCTTGTTCTTCTCCATTTTTTTTTCGAAAACCATTTTCTGTTTCTATCCAGTTGATAAAAGGTTTGATTTTAACCAGTTAGGTTTAAACCATGTTTGTGTTTAAATGGTTAAAAGGGATAAACTTTTTATCTAAAACTAGATCTTAATCAAGTTTTGAACTTTTTGTTTGAAAAGGTTAAGATCAAGTTTTAGGATAATTAGTTATTAATAAACAAGTTTGGTTAATATTAATAATTAATAGTTTTTGGTTTTTGAATTAAATCCAGTTTTAATCAATATATTAAAACAGTTAGTTTTAATAGGTTAAAAAGGATTTAAAATTTTTATTAATCGAAAAACGGGAACCGAGATCATCACCGTGTCGGGTGGTGGTCGTTAGCTGCGCTAAGGACAGATGGGCCTCGCGGCGGTCGTTAGCGGTGCTAAGGGTCAGATGGGCTTCGGCCCAAGGGTTTTCGGCCCAAGACAATTCGAGGTCCAAGGAGGTTCACAGCCCAAGTGGCTTTGGCCCAAGGTGGGTTCTCGGCCCAAGGAGGATCTTGGTCAAATGGGTTTTCGGCCCGGTGGGTTACTCGGGTTGATAAGAGATGTTGGCCCAAATAGTTTTTCCGGATTAATACAAAAGGATTATTAATTTTAAGTTATAAAATTAATAAGGTATTATATAAACTAGTGTTATATGTTTTAATTAGTTTAGTTAAAATATATATTTTAGACTTTTATTTATTATGACTAGTTTAGTCATTTTTTTGAATAAATTCTAAAAGGTTAAAGTTTATATAATATTATGGAGAGACAAATAAGATAGTATTTAATTGAACAAAAGTTGTCGGTTTTGAGTTTTTGAAAAACTAGTAAAAGCCCGACATGGGATTTCATTCAAGTTTTCGAATGAAGTCAAGTTTCTCAAAGTTTTGTTGAAAACTATTCTGGTCAAATAATTTTTAATTAGAAGATCATAATTCTCATTTTTGGTTAATAGGTATTAATCAAAAGGGTAAATGAGAATGTTTGAACAAATCAGGTTTTGTGCTTAACAGCACAGTTTATTGTTTATATATTATAACTGCGTGGTTGTCTTTTATATATAGAGTTTATATATAATTGTGTGGTTGTGATACATATATCTATAGTTTTGCCGACTTAGGACTCGTTTCCTTTTTCCTTTTTTTTTCTTTTGGTTTTGGGAAGGCCTGCGTGCCAATTACAATCCTTTCTTACTTGTAATATTGTACTGGTTAGGGGAGGCATGCGTGCCACTTACAACCCCATTCAATATTGTATTTATAATAGATTAGTAATAGTTTAATCCCTCAATCAAGATAGACTCGAAGAAGGTGATGAAGTAGATGGTGTTCTTTACGCGAAGCACGGACACTTCGGGGAGGTGTCAAGGCTAGTGGGAGCAGCATATCAAGAAGGCTAATCCAAGGCTAGTTGGCAAAACTATAGGTTTCATATGCTCTTTATTATTTGCGTGGTTGTGATTTTATTTACTGTTTTTCATATTTGCATATGATGTGTGTGATGGTAAATAAAAAGGGATTTAATAACAGGTTGTTATTAAACAGTGAAAAACCACATTTAATGACAAACTAGAATACGACTACAGGTTGCTAGTCGTGTTGGTTAAATTTTTTGATAAATTTAAAGTTTTGTCAAGGTTATAAGTTTGGAACTTATAAAGGCCGTTTTCTGCACCTAGTTTAGGTACACATATAAATCGTATTTTTAAAACAGTTAGTTTTAAAATGGTTTTTCAAAAACTGGAAAATTAAGTTTTAACTTAATTCTAAAACCCAAGAAAATCTTAGATCAGTGTGCTACCCACCTAATGGTACACCCTTGCTGTTAAACGGTACTCGGGTGTCGGAAGTGCCAAAACCTTGGGCATCCGGGTTCAAACCATTGCGGGAAGGGAGTGAAAAATTCTGCTATAATCGGGAGTCCCGGCCAGAATTCATGCTGTCTTAGGTGGTGCGATTTATTTTGGTGATAATCGGGAGTCCCGGCCCAAAAAGCACTAGAGTAGAGTTAAACATACTAGACTGGGTCTAAGTGCTCTACGAGGTTCTAGGAGTCGTCGTATCAGTTAGGTACGATTGGTACAGGGTGTTACCTACCAAAAATAGCATGACTTGGAGGGAAGTGCCCAAACCTTGCGTCAAGTATGTGAAATATGGGTCCTAGGTCTAATATATATTATTTATGGGTTTGATGATATATGATTAGAAAGTTTATCTGCAATTACTAATTGAACCAAGGTTTTAATTTGTAGATGGCAACCAACGTTACTAGTACTAACAACCTCTCTCTCCGCTCCATCCTTGAGAAGGACAAGCTTGCCGGTCCTAACTTTCTCACGTGGGAGAGAAATCTCCGGATCGTGCTTAGGCACGAGAGAAAGTGGCATGTCCTAGAACAACCTCTAGGAAATCCTCCTGCCAGTAATGCTAGGGCAGACGTCAGGGAGGCTTTTTAGAAGCGCTCCAATGACGCCCTAGATGTCAGCTGCCTCATGCTTGCAACTAGGGGTGTAAACGAGCCGAGACAACTCGTGAGCTACTCGAGATCGACTCGGGAAAAAATCGAAATCGACTCGAAGTAAACGAGTCGAGCTCGAGCTCGAGCTACTCGAGTAGGGTTTCGAGCCGAGCTCGAGCTCCGAAATACTCAACTCGCTAGGCTCGCGAGCCTAATCGAGCCTATGCTATATTACGATTTTACCCTTTTATATATTTGTATATTACCCTTTTTACCTATAGTATATAATGGAGAAAAAGAAACCCTAAACCTAATTTCTGCTCATTACTTCCATTCCTTCCCGACCTGCAGCCTGCGACCTCCCCACTCCCCAGCCGTAACTTTGTTTAGCGTTCTTCGACTCCTCCACGACTCCAGGCGACCTGCTCAAATCGAAGATTCTCAGTTTCTCACACACTCACTCACGAATGAATGAAGGTTGAAGGAGACTATAATCATTCCAATCTGTTTTCCATCTAAGAAGCCTCGAAGGATGATGGTCACAGCTCACGTGACATTCATCTATTGAACTCGAAGCCTTCCCTGTTCTTTGTTGACTGGTCTTGAATTCTTGATTACCCTCATCCGAATTGAAGATTTGAACTTTGAAGGTACATGTTCTTGTATTAATCAAATCACCATTTTTATTTCTTGAATCCTAATATTTCATAAATTAAAGGTGCATGTTCTTATTTTTATTGTTCATGGATATGTGATTGTTAATCAAAGATAGTTAAGTTGGATTCTTTTATGTTGTGAACCGAGAGGAATACAATTTTGTGAAATGATTTTCTACTTTTCTGTTCTAATGGTATCTAAACAGAATTTAGGACCTGTTTATCTTTTCTACTTTATTCTAATGGTATCTAAACAGAATTGTTGGGAATTTCATGCTGCTATTTGTTTATCTTTTCTGTTCTATTTCATGCTACGGTTGGAAATTAGTTATTGCCATCACTATAAGTTGTTTCTTTTTAAAGAAAATTGCTGCTGTTTTTAAATCTTATTTAGATCTGATTCAATAAAAAATATGGAAGTCTGTTTTATATGGAAGTCTCCTGTTGTATTTGATATAATGCCATT